>VYZX01016236.1:155335-196752 GCA_013401335.1 Brachypteracias leptosomus
CTCGCGCCGTTAGGGCACGGCCGCCGCTGCCGCCACCACCCCCGCTAGGCCGTGTCGGCTGCCCGGGGAGTCTCTCACCTGACGGGCCCGGTGGCCTCTCCGGCGGGTTTATTTGTCCTCGGCGGCTCCGGCTCCCGGAGGGCAGAGTTCGCGACCCCGCCCCCTCGGCTCGGCTCCGCTCCGCCCCCCCCCCNCCCTCCCCTCCCCGCTGCCGTTGCTGCGCCTGCGCTCGCGCCGGGCGCCTCGCGGAGGAGGGCGGGGGAGCCCTGAGGAGGGGTCCGCGCGGGACGGGAGGGGCGGGGCAGGGACGTAGCGCTCGCCTTCCTCACCCTGCGGCGACCGGTACAGACGGCTCGCGGCCTGCGCCTCGCCCCACCGCGCTGTGCGGGGGCCGGGCCCCGAGCAGGGCGCTCCCTGGGAGGGGCCGCCTGAGACGAGGCTCCCTCAGGGGTATGTGGAGAAACGCGGCTCTGGCCCAGCCGCTCGAACAGTCCCGCGGCCTTGCCGCGCCCATCGAGAGAAGAGCTCGAGCCTCCCCAGTCACGCCGCCGTTCTCCGCAGGGAGACGGGAGCGTGTCGCCTTTCGACATGACAGGGGCAAAGCGGTTGCTTTTGGCTTCGGAGGGCTTGGTGGGGTCTCCCCACTGAGGCAAGTCCGCAGATGAGACCTACAGGGTCGCCTTGAAACGTGCAAGATGATGGAGACAATAAGCCGCTTCATCACTCTGGGAGTTACCCTCGCGGTTACCGAGGTTCAGGCAGCGGTGTTGGAAGGAGCTGCCTCCGCCAGCGCGGCAGCGGCACGTTCCACCGTTAAATGTCAACGCTGCTCAGAACAGGGCCTGGAAAGGCGACAGGGCCTGGAAAGGCAAAGGGGGCCTGGCTGCTGGTGGCCGCACACCCCCTGGGGTAGGGCTTCCCAAAAAGTGCCCAAGGAACAACTTACTGCTCTTCTGGCTATGCCTCAGCATTTGTTTGGACCAAATGTGTGTTAATTACTTAATTATTTTAGTGACCTTGATTTTAAGTAAGTTTTATACTTTAAATTATTTAAAGTATATCTCCCCCCTCCTTTTCCATCTATTCAACGAAGATTATAGCTGTGGTTAGAGGTCAGCAGGAACTTAGACCACTAGGGCTGTATGCACAATTTTGTGATCTGAAATTTTAGACTATTCAATTTCTACTGAATCAGATGACATAAGCATCAACATCTGAGAAGCAGAGATGAAAAACCCCAAAGAATACAAGCAATTTATGTGTTAACATTAATAAAATCATTCTCGCTCTTATCTTGCCAATTTCTTTACTGCTTTTCTTCCTAGTCCTGCAGCTGCGCTTGCATCTGTCTACCCTAGCTCCAGATCATGTCAGTCTCTATTTGCAAGCATCGTATTTTGCTTTTTGATCAAACATATTCCCAAAAGCCAAATGCAAATGAACCTTATGAAGAATTTTTAGATTGGAGCAATTAACTTGCTAAGCATTTCCTGAAAGTGTCAAATGTTACAGCACTCTCCATTTACAGTACTTGTCACTTCCCAAACTAGCCTGAGCTGCGCATCCACTTTCTAAATGAAGGAGCTTATTAAAGTTTAATTTAACAAATGCCAAGGAATTTGCACCGACGCTTATTCCAGACAAGTATTCTAATACCCTCGACAGAGCAAAAATGTCACTGAAACCAATAACACATGTTTTGATTCTTTTTCTTAGCAAGTGACCCAATTCATACTTGATCTGTATTACAAAGGCATGTCCATGTAGCTGTGTCAGCCAGGATTACAAGAGACATCCCTATCAAAAACATGCAGAGAAGCAAAAGTCTTTATGCTGTTACTGCAAGTTATCAAAAAATTGCTTTTAAACATCTGTCAGAGAAGTACAGGGAGTCAGCATAACTAACCTGGCAGAAAAATCTCTCCCTTATGGGCCCTGCTAAAATACTTATGCCAACAGAAACTGTGATTGGGGCATGTTTTGACACAACAGAACTGGATTTTACAAAGGGATTTATTAATGTAACACCCTTCATTTGACCTTCACATAGACTCAACTCCTTTAATTCTTTAGAATGATGGTTTCTTAGGATGCTTTCTTTGCCACGGGCACATTTATTCACCAGGAGACTGAGAGAACAGCCCTCTCACCCTCTATCCTATGTTCCAGAATTGTTTTACCTCCATTGATAGATATGTAAAAATATTGCATTAATGAAGTGCTTTCTCTGTGGGTTAATGTATCCTGGCCAGCTGCTCCAGCAGCTACAGTTCCTGCTCATGGACCTGTACATCACACTGCATTAAAGCACATCAGAGTGGGAAGCCTGGTTCACTCCTGGGCCAATGAAGCTCAGATGGGCTATCAGTGCCCAAGGCTGGAAGGTGGCCTCAGGAGATAAAACCCCACTGCTCGGTGTCCTACAGGTCAGGAGCAATTTTTTTTGGATTGTCACATTTTGCCTGCAAGTTGCATTCTAGCACAGGCTCTGCATGTGGTTGTGGAAGGGCTCTATGGAAAACAAACATCCTGAACTCGTGAAGGCATGGGCTTTTAGTTTGGGGGGCTGGGGAAAAGGGAACAGGAAGTGAAGAACCAGACAGCAAGAGACAACTAAAGAAAGACAGGACAAGAGGAAGATGGAAATAGTTTTTGTAGCAAAGACACCAGTTTTGGTAGTGAGAGTGCGTAGTGTCTGAGCTGACAGGAGCAAGACAATTCACTTGCAACTGTTTCAGGTGGTCAGAGCCAGCAGCAGCTGCACATAGCCACTCTTCCCAGCTGTTTTCTGTTGGTAAGGACAAAGCACAGTAGGAATTTTAAAGCAAGACTGATGTACAGGATAATGCAACAAATTCTGCCATTTGAAAAATCAATGAACACACAAATTACATAACATATAAAACTCTGAAAATATTAAAAAAAAACCCAATACAGACTCAACTAATGTGAATTTATTTATACAAACATGATACATATCCACAAGAATATTTACAACAACTTCAAATTGTTTTCATTTACAAAATAAAGATTCTGATCTTTCATTTAGACAGTACAATTTAGGACTGCTCCAAATAAAAGTCTGTTTGGATGGTAAATACAAGGGACAGCAGTTACGGCAAACAAATGTATTGAAAGTGTCTTTCCAAACATCTCTTTACATTATGATGTAATATACGTAACCAAGTAATCAAGTTTCCACACACACAAAATGTTTAGTAAAACGTGTTCCATAGCTGCTTGGCTACTCATTTGTTTTAAGTCCTTTGGGCACAAGAAATAGTTTTAAGTTAAAGAGAATTCAGGATCCTGGAATGTTTCATTTATCCAAGAATAAAGATGCTAGAACTAATATTCAATTAGCTAGTGTCTCATATTCTACTAACCAATCTTAAATTAACTATAGATTCTTATAAGAAGAGGTAGCCAGGTGTTTAAAAACTTCTGGTCTTGTTTTAGTGTTTAGTCAAATCAAGAAGTGAATACTTTACTTTTGATGGCAATGAATCAAAATGGGAGGTGAGCTGGAGAAATAGGGTAAGTTTGGAAAGCAAACCATCTGAAAATGTAGAACACCTGTTGTGGGTTCTCCATATGACACAAAGCACTAGTGCTGGAGAAAGAGGAAAAGAAATACTCAAACATGTTCACAAAGACCATTTATTTCACACAGAATTAGACTGCAATATATGCACTATTGTTTTTAAGGCTCCATTCTGATCTATTTCTGTCACAGATTTTTTGATTGATCAGAAGTCCTCTGATTTTTACAGTACACTTTATTTTCTCACTCTGAACCAAATCCTTGAGAGGTAGTTTGACGCCACACACGAGGGAGAACTTGTGCACCTTATTCAGAATGTGTTTTGACTTCTACTGCTCTGTTTTGCAGCAGAGAGATCAATATCAAACCATAAATTGAAATTAAATTAGCTTGCACCTAGCCAAATTTCTGATTAATTTGCTGGTTCATGGCTTTCCATCTTAGTTGATGTGCAGTCCCTATAAAAATATTAAGAAGCTCTTCCCTTTGATAATATCAACTGGAAGAGCCACATCACATCTATGTTATATTGGTATCAGTTTTGTTTTGGATACAGTAAAAACCATGTCAGAAATGACCCTGAAAAGACATGCTAATAGCTTACGTGGCTTCAGTCAGCAGCTGGTTTTGAAAATTAAGTAAAAGCCCTTTATATATATAACAAGAGAAAAATATTCATTTATCACGTTTCTATTAAAATAGAATAAAGGCTTTGATCAGGTTCCCATTGAATTTCAAACACTATCTGGTCAAATCTCTAGTGTTCATGAGGGAAGCCAGATCTACAGCCTTAAGTCCCTGATTCAGGAAGGTACTCTACTGAAATGCTTGAAGTCAATGAAATTATTTGTATATTTAGTATTATGCATTAGGCTTCCAAGCCCACCACTAACGTAGCAGAAGTTCTGGAAAACCAAGTTTCTTCAGAGCTATTTAATATCTTAGACCTGATCTTGAGGTATTTGAGGGAATAAGAGAATTCTAGTTTGCATTTTCATTCTTGGCTTTTCTGTGATGACTACTAACTACTCTACTATCTATTCTCTTTGCTTTGTAAGGCCATAAAATAGCTATTAACATGGACTCAAACTATTAATTAAAAGTTAATTGCTCTTAATTCCGTTACCACAACTAGCTTGATTCAGAGGACTACTGAGAAGTGTTTAATACAGTAAAATTAACTGGCTACACATGCCTTGCATTTGACATAGAAATGGCTTCTTTTCATGTGTTTTTCATAGTTCTAGTTCCATTTATGCTATTACAGTGTTATAATTTTTTTCAAAAGTTATATTGAATAAATGCACCAAAATCATCAGTAAGTATTTCCTAATGAGGTATACTGACAATTTTCTTAAAGCAAAACAAAAAGCCCAACACCTAAAACTGAATTCTGTTTTAAAGTGTAGAACAGAACAAATTATAGTGTAAACAAAAGGTATTTAAAAGGATGGTATACATTTCAATGCCATCTGCACTAAAAAAAAGCTGGTTTTTCTTGGTATGGCAATTCCAGTTTAAACATAATATTTAAATATACAATAGTTTAAAATGTTGGGAGTGGAGGTGCACAGATTTGTTTAATGTTCCTTGAACAATAGTTTATACAGTGTTTCATCCCGTGTACAGAACTCATTTGACACAAAGTTTTGAAAGAGATAATTGGTCTTTTCCCTGTATGTAAAAAAATTATTTTTTTACTCTGCTTTAAGTTACTACTGGAGACGTAAAAGAAAATATATCCTGCAATTGTTTGAAGATAACTCATTTAGTCTCTTTGGCATTTGTAGTACTACAAGAGCTCTAGTGCTTTATCTGTGTAATTGCAAAGTCTGTTTTAAATTTTTTTTCCTTTTTTCTCTTTTAATAATTGGACTGTACTTTGCAATTGCTTATGTGATACAGAATTTGTTGTACTGTTTTAATGTACTGATGTGCAAGATTTCAACTGCCATTTGAGGAAAGGAGCAGCAATATCATACAGCTTCTCATAAAGTAGTTTACATAGCCAAAGATCCAAAACCTTTGAAATTCCTATTCTGCTCCATTCTTGCTAAATTGCAAAGTGAGCATCAGCAACTTAAGACCTATACACAAATCATGATGAACTGTACAATTGCAACAGATTTTTTTTGTGTATTGTTTTATAAAAAAAACCCCCAAACTTTAGGAATATGTTGACCAACTACCTGCCATTCTGAAGACACGGGCACTTTGGACCTCACTGCAGACCTGACAAATAATTCTGACCATTAAAGTAAACATTGGAATTTAATAAATAACACATTTCATATCGACACAGAAACACACAAAATTCTTTAAAAAAATATTACCTTGCACTAAAAATGCAACAACTCCTAAACCTGACAAATATACAATTTTGTGTAGGATGAGATGGCAGGATACAGTTTCTTTGAACAGCTGCTCTACTCTGTTTTACCACCATCCTTGGAGATTTTCCTTTAAGCTTGCAGACATGATGCTGACACTGCTATAATATGGTGCCTTCTTGAAAAGCTTCTATCCACCTATTAGAAAATTAAACACTGTTAGGAAATTGCTGATAAAAGTATAAATCGCACAGCTTGTGACTGACTACAGATTCACACAAGAAGTAACATCATACTTCCATTACCAGTTGGTCTGCTGGTGCAAATGCCAGAAATCTATCCAATGAGTCCAATCATACAAAGCTTGCTAGAGACATATTAGATATCAGTACAAGGCCAGGTGATAGAAACTTTTTTCTGTACCTCTTCCATACTGAAGTTTCATGCGTAAGGAACAAATGATACTGGAAGATGAATGCTCAAAAAATAGGATATGCCAAGGTTCTGCCAACTTCTACAACATGATTGAACTTCTTTTTAAAAAAATCCCAATACTTCCATCTCTTATTTCACTGCAAACATGATCTAGGATGCATCAGGACTCTAACTGAGGCAGCCATCTTCATAACCCATGCCTTCAGCTTCTGCAGCTGGTACAAGGGCATTAGGGAAGGGCCTGAGGGAGGAGCCACAGGGCACATGGGCTGGGGTGGACTGATGGTGCCTTTGCACGGTGACAGAACTTCCCCATATTCACACATGCAGTATGCGCTACTACTGAATCATATATTAACAGATACCCTGAACGTTAAATCTGTGAAACTATAAACATATGTAAAGGGGGGAGGCCCAAACAGCTGATCCAAGGTGTCTCAAACTGGAAATTCAAAGTTAATGTTCAGATACTTCTACCCTCTATAGCTGTGGTTTCTGTTCCTACTTGATTATGAGGGTGATAAACATCCTCATCTTCTCAAGGATACTGCAAAAATGAAGCACTCCGATGCTACACTGTCAAATACTAAAAAACACGAGTAATTCCGTCTCTCAAGTGAGGGGCTGAACTATGCGCATGCAAAGGGGGCCACACATACTGATGATTTTTTTTCCTGAGTGAAAATTGCAAGAACTGAATATGACAAAGATTGTAAAATTATTTTTATCATGGAAATTCAAACTTCTCTTAATATTCACAGGGTATCTAAACATTAGTCACAGATACTGGTTCTTCCTTGCCCTGAGTGTTTAACTTTGCAACTGTGTGCATGTTCTTTGAATTCAAGCTTTTGGTATGAGCATATTAAGCATGTGTAAGGGCTTATTCCTGTCTGCACACACAAGTCAAACTTCTATCCCTTACTTTTTAGGGCTAACTGTATTTTCCACTGCCAAATATTCATTGGAAATAACTAAAATGGAATACAAATCCAACAAATTCATAAACAGCTTAAACACTGAACATAGTACCGGAGTAAGAAACTGAAAAACTCATCAAAAAGTAAACACCTGTTAAAATGTATTATTGCACTTACACAAATACATCAGATATTTCTTTGGCCCTAACAGGAAAAAATAGTGTCCCTTGATGCAAACAGGCCAACAGCATGTTCTTTGCTTTTTCTTTTAAGGCTATCAAAGCAGCCTTTATTCTGGAGGTTCAGCATAAATCTCTTAAAGATGTTAAATACTTGGAGAAAGCTTGTAATTTAAGGTACTTAGTGTTATTCCTAGCCTCAGTAAAATAGATTATATCCAATTTCAAGTTTTCTGACTGACAACAAAAGCCATTGTCCGAATAGGAAAACAAAGCTATTGAATGCCTTGGATTTTTTCATTTTGTTTTATATAGTACAAACAAGGACACAGTGGAAACAAGAGGATAGTATCTTAATTAACAAGGAAACATTTGTGTGCATCTGCAAGAGAAAATGCCCCCCAAATCAAATAAAGACTTCCAGATTTTTTGTGTAGGGAACTGTCATTAAGCAAGTTCTCAGCTGTTCAAAATTTTCAATTGTCCTGGGTACTTTGTTTTCTAGAATGCCCCTATTTCCACAAAACTATACCTGCAGCCATTTGAATGTTTTAAGTATTAATAAGGGACTAATTAGCGCATTAAATCTATTTCATTAATGTAAAACTCATTTGGGAGAACTGCAGTGAAACCAGTTAGATAAACTAGGCACACAGGCAAGATGACTTAAATGTATTGCTTCCACATGATTCCATGCTCATTACTAGTTTACTCCATGATTCATATAGGAAATGCTTTTTACTGATTAATGACCAAGATTCTAGGTTATTTTATAGAAAACACACACAATATATAAATTAATAAATATGATTCCCTACTCTGACAAATCAGCAGAACTTGAAATGAAAAAGCTTATGTGATTTTGAATTTTTTTTTAATTCAAGCTTTTGGTCTGAATATATCAAGTGTGCCTAGGTGTGCTCATGCATATCTGCACAAAATCTTCAAAATTCTGTCCCTTACTTCTTAGGGTTGGGTTTTTTTCACTGCCATATATTCACTAAAAATATCTGAAATTTGTATCTGGAAATAAAAAAAGGGACACATCAGTTAATTCTTAAAACACATCTTCCAGATTTTTCCAAAGGTAGACCAGTGACAGAGGAATGGGGTAAGAAGAAGAAAGATTTCTTATTTTATCTTCTCCATTCTCCTACATTCATTCTTTTGCAGAGGACAATCTGCTGCTTTATTTAATGCATTTCTGAAGTCCTAATGAAACCAGGGCCTTCTGTTTAAGTAATTTAAAAGTTTTATTTACATATTATATAATATACATCTTTTGTATATATGATTAATCTGTGAATATTAACATTCATGGCTTCTGAAACATTTTCTAGAAAAAAGTAACAAATTAATTCAAATAGTTTCTTACTTTTGAGCTGAATGGGGATCATCTGCTTTGAAAATGTAAAACAAAGTGTTTTTGTGCAGTAAATGGAACACTCTAGACTCTGAGTTTTCATCTTTCACTTCACTGACTGTGAATCCAAGTAAAGGCTGGCTCTCTAATGCTGCCACATCCTATTTTATGGGGGGAAAAAAATCAAACAAGACAAAATTAGAGCTTGTAAGACATGCTAAGGAATGCATTTACACTTTACTCATGCACCATACCATTGCAACAGATTATACAACAAAAAAGTTGTTACAAATAGCCACACACAAAATGCCACTTTTTATAGTCTCCATGCATGAATCAGGGACAGGAAATAGCAAAACCTCATAGACTTCAACATTGTTGTTCCTCTTATTTCCCTCATAACATCGACCTTGTCTTTCACTTTCTCATTGTTCTGCCTAGTAAGGACTTCTACCAAAAGATCAACTACCAACTGGCAGCAGAACAAAGGTCCATCTAGCACAGTGCTACCTCCAACAACATTAGTAGTGAGTTTTCATGTTTTAAAAAGAATACAGGATGCTACTAACTGCACTGAATATGCTAAAAGGAGGAGCTATGGATGTAACCTATGTTCTCAAGCACTACAGTCACACTTTAAATACTTTTGATAGCTAAACTTATTCTGCTTTCTGTTGCTGAAAATTAACAGGATAGGGAAAAAAGTTGCTGAGTGCTCACAAGTGGTTGGCTAGGAAAATGCAACAAGACAAGATGTACCTTTTTATCTTCTCTTAATTTAATTTCAAAACTTGACTCAAAAGCAACCTTTCCTCTTCCTCATTCACCTCACTTCCTTTTTTTTTTTTTAAAATCTTATCTTTTAATTAATAAATAGAATGTACAGCATTTTAAAAAAAAATTAAAACAAGCAAATTCCAAAACAGTGTTTCATAAATAGGCAGGGTCCTGCAGGACTTCTGGATAGAAAAAATAAACAAAGAACGTACATAAACACTGACACATCAGTGAAGACTTCAGTAATTGCCTCTACATTGAAACAAGAGTATTCCATGAAAGCAGAATTTTTTGATATTGGAAAATAGTCAGGTAAGGCTCAGCAATCTGTTTTACTAGCTTAGGTCTTTGTACCATTAATAAGGGGGGGGGGGGGGTTTAACCACTATTCTTTATATCACTTGGAATTAAAGTAAGTAGCTTAAGTGGGATTTCCTGGATAAGGCCACACTGGACCTTCCCTTGAGAATCTTTAAACAATGTCTCCTCCAATGGCTCATCAAGATGAAAATAAGGACAGATATTCCTTAGTTTAAAGAAAATAGGAAAGAGTTAAACTTGTGATTGTAGGCTGCATACTGAAGCTACTCTGGAAGGCTGGTATCTCAGAGGAAGACAAGGAAAAGAAAATTTAAGGTAACTGTCACAGAGTAATATGCCTTTCTTTACTGTTGCCAGAGTCTTCTTTGTAACTTCAAGAAGAGACACAATGCTCTAAAATCCTTGCAAAAGTAATTGTTTTGTACTTAACTAAGATATTTTTAGAACTATTTGGGGTTTTTTACTATTGCCAGTGCTGTGACGGAAATAACATCACAGGTTCTGGACATGATTCAGAAGTTCTGAAGTTCTAAGGGTAGGCGCTACAGCAGGACAACCCAGGAACAAATCTGAGCACAACCTAGGAAATAACTAGAGTGAGGGTGGCATGGGGGTGAAAGGGGGGAGTTCTTTACATGGTCAGGATAGGTTGGACCTTACATTTTGAAAGAAAATGATGGATAGTGATACCTTTAAAGAGATGCTTTGGATATTTTGCTCCTGAAAGCTATTAGCAAACTATAACATATAATACAAAAAAGCGAAACCCAAGATTTTCCAGTGCTACAACAACATCCTCAGCATATGCTGAGATGTGCAGATTATATACATTTGTTAGAGATCATTCCACACTGCTATAAAACTATACATTCTAAATAAAAAAAGCAAATGCCATTAGTTAAGATGCATTTCTTTTTTTCTACTGCAGCACTGTCCATTAAATAATAATTTCAGGATGAAGATGATAGTTTGAGGAAGGAGAAGTAAAGAGATTTAGTTTGCTCATTTTCCAAGCATTCAAAATACATTATGGAACTGCAGAACAAGATACTTCAAAGGAAGGTTTTATAAAGTTGGCTTTGCCACCAATCCAGTGTGATGCATCCAAACAGACCCCCATGTATTCAACTGACTCAGAACATACCTACAACTGTGCAATGGCCAGCAGTGCAGAGGAACTCAAAGCTAGGTCTGGAATAAGAAACAGTGTAGCTGTATCAGAGTATTATGGTACAAAGCTCACTGGGCCTTTGCAAAATACTACATCACAATCAAATCAATTACTGTAAGGTGATCTAATTTTATAGCTTGTTTCCAGATCATAAAAACAAACAACTTTGTTACAAAAACAGTATTATCATTGGATATTTGATTTCTAATATGTAGTCTCTTACCTCACTAGCAGCATATGTGTATAGCACCTTATTTTTGATAACAAACCATAGATGTTTCCATGGTTTCTTACTGCCCTTAGATCTGTGTAGATAGCCACTCATTGTAGAGTCTTCTGTGTTTGCTGAAACCTGTAGAGGAAAAACCAAAATAAAACAAACAAACAAAAAAACCAAACCCAGACAGCATGTACGCATCTGTCCAGGTTTTCATAGCACAGCTTTTATTAAATCAGATCTCCAAAGCCCTGTCCAGTCAAAGACTCAAGTTATTACCTGATATCAAGCTAAGGTTGCTAATTAACTGAGATGGCTGAAAGAAAAACAATTTTGTTTGCCACCTTCTATCTGGTCTGGAAAAGAGGTTTCTGCAGTCACTAAGGATTGGAACTTAAATTGGATGCACCAGGACAAAAGAGAGCTGAAACACTGAGGACCACGTACGGCTGGAGAACACACATTACTATATAAGAAGAAAAAATGGTTCCTCCCATTCCCAAGACCTTCAGTGTAGGTAGGCAGAGTTTAGCTCTACCTTTCCTAATCATAAGCCAAGATCCAAGTTGGTGTAGGAATCTTTTCATTGACTGTTGGTGCAGAGGTAAATCACAATTCCTTGAAAAACAGGGAAGCAAGAGAGAAATTACAATTCTGACTAACTCTCTGAATCACAGTCTCAGAGGTGTTCATGCAGTTTATAATCTATGTCACAGTTCAGGTCCCTGTCTATATAAAAATAAAGCCCATACCACTGTTCCAGGCAAACTTCAACTTCTGTTTTTAGAGAAGCTGGCTAAAAATATGGAATTATTTTTTTTAATTGTTAATATTGATGACATAATACCATCAAGGCATTACTTTTGACCAATAAAGCACTTACTTCTTTGAGGGCTGCAGGAATTTTTTTCTGCTTTCTTCCAGAGGGAATACTATGTAATACTGTAGATAAGGCACTTGATGGAGATTTATGGTTGACTGGGGATCCACTCTTAGGAGTGCATTGGTTATCTAAAATGAGAAGATGAATATATTGCTTTCATGTCACAGATGACTAAACATAGGTAATGATTCTTGGGCTTTTCTTAAAAACAGTGACATTTTTATCTGATTACAGTGTTTCAATAGTAACACCTAATCACATTAAATTCACTATTGAATTAACTTTTCAGTATTATCATCAACACCATGAGCTAGAATCCCCTAGATCACAAGCAGACTGAAAAAACAGAAAACATTTAAAACTAAATGGATTAGTTTTGTTTTCAAAGTGTGTTTTCTTGATGTTGAACTAACTTTGCCCATAACCAGAGTGAGAATTAAGTCTTAAAAATCAAACCAAATTTTTAGAGCTGTCCTCTGTAGTTCAGTCTGTGCTTCACCTCTGTTCACAGAATCACAGAATGGTAGGCGTTGGAAGGGACCTCTGGAGATCATCTAGTCCAACCCCCCTGCCAGAGCAGGTTCACCTAGAGCAGGTTACACAGGACAGCATCCAGGCAGGTTTTGAATGTCTCCAGAGTTGGAGACTCCACCACCTCTCTGTGCAGCTTGTTCCAGTGCTCTGCCACCTTCACAGTAAGGAAGTTCCTCTTCATGTTTAGATGAAACTTCCTATGTTCAAGTTTGTGCTCATCACCTCTCGTCCTGTCACTGGGCACCACTGAAAAGAGTCTGGCCCCATCCTCCTGACACCCACCCTTTAAGTATTTACAAGACTTATTGATAAGATCTCTCTCTGTCTTCTCTAGGACAAAAAGCCCCAAGACCCTCAGTCTCTCTTCATAAGAGAGATGTTTTAGTCCCCTAATAATCTTTGTAGCCCTTTGCTGTACCTTCTCCAGCAGTTCTCTGTCCTTCTTGAACTCAGGAGCCCAGAGCTGGACACAATACTCCAGATGAAGCCTCATCAGGACAGAGTAGAGGGGGAGGAAAATCTCCCTCATTCCCCAGCTCTGTCCTTCAATTCTATACATCTGTTATCTTCCTAGCTTTTTTCAGTGTGGGTGCTGTAAGGCTCCTCTTCCAGCCTCATGCCATCACACACACACTTCTGGAGATTCCCATCTCCAGGGCACGTGCTGTCTTTCTCCACTGCCGCAAGCAGTTCCTTCTTCTCTCTTGAAGACTTCTGCAACACTTCACTCCTTTAAAATCTCCTTTCCTAGGACCAACCACCCACAGCCCAGCCGGGAGTGAGCAGCTTCGTTAAGTCTACTTCCAGAGTTGTCCCTGAACATGGTGAGGCTCTGAAATAATGAGCAGTGCAGGAGAGTAATTGGATTGCCAGCTGTACTGCACCTGCTCTGCAGCTCTTTTCCCAGCTAAAAGCACCTACAATTGCCTGCAGCACAGCAGCCTCTAGTGCTCAACACCGTGATCTGCAGGTGGTCCAGACAATCCACCTTTTCCCCATCATTGCAAGGCCCCCACCACCACTTCAAGGGTTGTCGATGCTGCTTTTCACATCCCCATGACAAACGTCACCTCCAGCATGCTGGAAGCCATAGCTCGACTACTTCCATGAGGCATCACAGATTTCCTGATACCCTAGAGAGCTTGTGTCAAACTGGAGCCTTTGCCAGAGGGAAGGGCAGTAACTGCTCCCATCCCTGCTTATGGTTTGTGTATTTTATACTAGAGCCTTTGGACAGAATTCAGAGCATATCTTGGGAGACAGGAATGGATTCCTACCTCACAGAGGCGCCTCCATTGATTTTACATTCGTTTCTGCATAATGATATGAAGCTCCTTCAGAGAGATGGATTTGAGTTCTCTCAGGATGAGAGGGGAACTGACTCTGGACCCCCTCTCTAAGCAAATGTCATTACAACCAAGCTATCTAACCCTTGCTTTCCAGCAGGCATCAGTAGTACCACATTCTCCGAAGGTGCTTCAATGAAAACAGCACTAGCTATGGCATTTTACACTGAAATCCAAGTTGTCAATGTACAGTAGACAATGGTTAGGAGTTTGTTCTCAGAACTGAGGTGCAGATAATGTAAACTTCTTGAATTCCAGATTAGCTGAGGCTTGAGGCTGAAGAGACTCAGCTTCAGTAAGATGAAGGCCTATGTCTTTATAGAGCACCAGAACCTCAGCTATCTCAGCAGCTTACCTAGCAAAAGTGAAGTTTACAAGCAAAGTTACAGAGAACAAGAGTACACGTGAACCCACTGGGAGGTCAGGATAAGCTGCAAGGACTGTGATGTATGCTTGCGCCCTGTGATTAATGAAAAGCAATGTAACGCTAGTTACATCAAACAGAAAGCAGCACAAGCTACATGCCATTACCACAGGGCAAATGAATGCTTGCTTCTGGAAGGAAGGGCTGATGTACTGCAAGTTCACTTCCTAGCTTAATCCACAGAAACTTGTTTGGGCCTCAGACACCTGTCACTTTTCAGGCACTAGTAGAATCAGACACTTGAACCCAGAAGTAAAGATGAGGGATAAACATATCACATTAATAAGGGCCATAAAAATAAAGACAGTTTGTGAGGATTTTCTTTACCTTGTTTCTGTAGCTCCCTGAAGCAGTGATCACATACTCTTGCTGGCTGGTTTTTCATATAGTCTAAACCATGTTTATTTGATGAACAAGCTTGACAGACAATCTGGAAGCAGATAAAAGCATTATTGTACATGATGTGCACCTGAAAATCACTAAACGCTCAAAGACATTAACTTCAGCACTGTTAAGCCTGTAACAGAACCTGAAATAGGCACTATTTTACATTGAAAATGGTGTGTCTTTGTCCTTATGTTCAACATGCTGCTCTTTCCTTCTCTAAATCATAAAAACTTGAATTAAAATAAAAAATTGCTGAATTACATAAGGCAATAAGCCAATGTTAACAATTCATGAAAACTAGAATAAGCTTGTGAACTGTTTAAATCATAAGCTTTCAAAAAAATAACTAAAAATAGTAATTGCATTCTTGACAATTTCTCCACAACACAGACATCTAAGCTGCACTGAATTCTGTATTCTCACTTGATTAAAAACAAGAAAAAGAAAGGACTATTAGATATACCTTAGTACTAACTTAAAACCAAAATCATTATTTATGTTAGTGAGAAAGATAGTTTTCTCATTTCAGCTAACATTCTTTCTTTGTGCTATGTAATATCAGAAGCAGAAGACAACCATAAATAGCACTCCAAAATGCAATATAAGAAACATGTAACAGGTCAAAAGTTTGAACACCAGTCTATCATAACACCTTAAAAAATCCAAACCAAACCAACCTCAACATGTTGGTTTAAATCCATGTAATTGCATCATAGTACAGTATTTTGTTAAAGAGCTGTTGGGGAGCAATCAGGCTGCATCTGCATTTGCCAAACAAGGAACTCAAATGATTAAAGGAAAAGGCAGTCACAAAATTTCCCAACCTTTCCACATGCCCTGCAGTGATGCCTTCTCCATGTCAAGGTGAATTCACTCGTACAGATCATACACATGGTGGCTCTAGTGTCAGGGATCCAGATCGGAGCCTTTGATCCCAGTGGACTATCTTCTTCCTGTTTCTCTGTATCTGCCTGAGAGAACACAGGCAGAACACCATTACATTCAGTGATCAGAAATAAGATTATTATTTACCAGTGATTATAGGTTAACTCTAATTGCATTGGAAAGTCTTCTCTGAAAAATTGTCATGGTCTTAAATGTTATTTCCTATTTCATCAGTGACCATTTTAACACAAACCTGAAGACAGAGCTGTATTTAATTATTTCAAAAAAGGCTGTGTGACTTTCAAGCCTATTTGTATCCACAGCTGCTATATTTTAAAATCTTTCCATTTCATCTTTCTGTTCTTAAGATTACTGAGAGAATTGAGAAAGCTGGTTTGGGGTTTTTTGGAGGAAAATAATTTTAAACTTATGAAGTAGATAACATTATGAAATACCATTCCATTCTATCATCTGCTCACTTATTTACCATCCTGACCAACAATAACAGTGTGATATACCTCTTCAAGACTTTTGCTAGGATTAAATGTGATTCTCTTTTTTGTATATTCCTCAATTGACTTGGAGATAGCTTCTAACCACTCGTCTCTTTCTGTAGCAGAACTGTTGGAGTGAAAAAAAAAAATTCAATTTATTATTAACATTTAAAACTAAGAAGCAGTTGATTAGAATTCCATTGACTTTATTACACGTTGACTTAAATCTCTTGCAACTTCAGTTTTATAGATTGTCCCCAGTTCCTACTAAAATTTGCATTATTTCTTTAACTGTCTGTATGGTTTCAGTTGTGTTGATTACTATAAAGAAAGATTTCTGTGTCTGTTGTTATAACGCAGATTCCCTCTCTCCCTTTCCTCCTTCCAAAATACCCCGTGACTGTTTCAAGGTTTCTATGTCACTGCTCCCCCCTTCTCCCTGGACCCTTGAATAGCTTGAGTAACACTGATGTAAATGATGCTCTGAGAACAAAGGCATGGGCCCTCCCTCTTAAAACGGACTCTGGAATTTCAGCAAGCTTCTCCCCCATTCCCATCTTTCTGTCTCAGGGTGCGGTTTGTTATACCCAACCCTGTGAAAGCCTGAGCTGCTCTCAGAAAAAATACCTGTCTCTTCCCTAGCCTTGTGCTCCTGATTGTTTGCTTCTACCAGGACATGCTGCTTTGAAATAATTCTTTTTTTCCAAATTTTTTTCCATTGGATTAGCTAGCCCAAAGAGATAGAGATAAACAGATAAGCTTGCTGTATCTCTTTATCCCACAGCTGGTGGGTCACTACTCGAGTGCCTGGAAAGCCTTAGGCTGAAGTGGCAGGGCACAGGGAGCAGGGAGAACAAGGAGCGCCTGGAGCAGCAGGAGCCTGCAGCTAGTCTGGGTTACGTGCTGTGCCAAAGCACTTCCTCAGGCCATGGGCTCACCACCACTTTTGTGTAATATAAATCCGTGCTGCTGCTGCCACAAAGTGTACTGTACTCCCTCTTAGCCATTAGGTCTTATCTTCTCTCTCGTGCCAGAACACACACAGCTACGAAGTGGGCTGTGAGTGCAGTAGGCTGGGAAACAAATTCATATTAAATCAAGCCATAGCCCTGCCCTTCCTCTGGATCAATCTACCAACTGGGTTCATCACACAGCTCAAAAACTACTTGTGCCTGTTCTATAAAGGGTGCTCTGAGGAAGGAAGAAGCAGTTTTGTGGCAGAGGAACAGTTAGATAGCTTGTTTAAGATTCCATACCAGCTTAAAAAGGGCTTTTAAAATTTAAACCATTATTTACTATCAACGTGGTTTTTTTTATTCCCCACTTGATAAATAGTATCAAAGGAATTAATTTTTTAAAATCAAGGAATTGAACATGATGAATATAATCAAAGGAAAGTTAAAGAAGAGGAAAGCAACGATTTACACAAATAGGTGTGCAACACCAATTATTGTTCAATGGCTGTTGTAGGTGAATTTGGACGCTTTGATCATCATTGAACCTTTAAGGAAAATACTTTGAGACAGGGATTTGAACTGGATAAAGTTGAGTACTATACAGAACTAGACAAATCTGGTAAGGTAAGCATGGGGGAAGCCTGTGAGGCACAGGGAAGAAAAAGATCTAGTGAATACAGCAATAAAATCAGAACAAAGGGAGAGGAAGTAAGACACAAGCAAGGGCAAAGCAATGTATTATTGTCTGTCCCAACATCTCACACTGAGGGGAACATTTTGTTGTTTATTTACCTTTGCTTCCTCATGCAGAAAGAACAACTGGCCTGCATTAGGTAGGTAAGATTCATAACCAATCAACTCCTTTGGCTTTTTTCAAAATCTGGCTACATTTAATTGGGTTCCTAAAACCATATAAAATATGACACAGTTTTTGGAGATTAAGCATCCCCCGATCCTGTGGGGATGGCTACATATGGGGCTGCTTGCACATGGCCTACACCCTAATATTTCACTAGGCAGCTTGCCCTT
The DNA here is from genome assembly GCA_013401335.1 of Brachypteracias leptosomus. Lineage (NCBI taxonomy): Eukaryota > Metazoa > Chordata > Aves > Coraciiformes > Brachypteraciidae > Brachypteracias > Brachypteracias leptosomus. Next base: position 173,531 of record VYZX01016236.1, read on the forward strand.
GGTAGGTTTGCTAGTGCCAGCCTTTTGGGTTGTTTACAATCAGAACTTAAGGGCAAAGGCAGTGCTGTCGGCAACCGAATTGATGTAATGGTTTGCTGCAGCAAAACAGGCAGTGTTTCTTTTCTGTCAGTCCCAGCTCTCCCCCACAGCTGCACAGCCCCACCACTTCCCCTGCTGCAGATCCAGTGTTTGCTGCATCCTTTCAGAAGTAATTCTGTTTACTAAAATTGCAGGGCTTTCTTAGGCTTTTAAAATTATTTATTTCAGATTTAACAGTAGAAAACTCTAAATGGACTGCTGAGAGCCCCAGCAATTGCTATAACTGGCAAATGTGTGTGCTAGGGGTGCATGCGGCAGCTGTCCAATGGAGCTCAGCAGTTTGGTGGTCCCAGGAGGGCTCAGAGAAGTATACCCTTCTTGTCTCCAGAACCAGAGTCTCAAGGCACCTCTCCCAGATGAGTTAGTCTCACATGAGCAATCCTTACGTTAGAGGAGGTGATGCAGCTACATCTGCCTGGAGTAACTCCTTGGTAGCCTTACTGAGGAGGCCGGGGCCAGCTGGCCTCAGACCACGTCAGGCTGCCACAGTTATTGTTTTCAGGATCAAAGCTTTACTTCTGTACAGTGCTGTACTGTGCAGATGTGCTAACTTGTGTCTCTGATAAGAGATTTCTAGTACAATACTGCATTGTACCATGTAAAACAATACACATTCCTACAGATATCCCAGGAAAACTGAAACCTCGACCTAGATTAGATAGAGCAGAATACTAACAGGGTTAGTAAAACTAAACCTGAAGTGACAGATTCTTGTCTAGGCATTAATCTCTACTTCTGTTATTAACTGGCTTATGTTTTGTTACTATCAATTTTTCACAAGCTCAAATGCTTCCCTCCTCATCTCTGCCCCCAGGCTCATTTCAGAATATCTTATTTGATATACACTCCATGTAATGCTTATTATTTGAAGAAACACAAGAGCAAAATTTCGCACCAATGTCCATGAGATTAATTTGAAGTTTTGTAGTTGAGATTTTTACCACATATGTCCTGGATAGAGTTAATTTTATTCCTACTAGCTGGTACAGTGCTGTGTTTTGGATTTAGTTTGAGAATAAGGTTGCTAACACACTGATGTTTTAGTTGTGGTTAAGCAATGTTTATACAAAGTCAAAGATTCTTCAGCTTCTCATGCACTGGAGAAGGCTGAAGTGACACGAGAAGTTAGGAAGGGACACAACCAAGACAGCTGACCTGAACTGGCCAAAGGAATATTATACTACCCTATGATGTCATGCCCAGTATATAAACTGGTGGAGTTGGCTGGGAGAGGTGGATCACTCATTGCTCAGGGACTGGCTAAGCATCAGTCAGCAGGTGGTGAACAATTGCACTGTGCATCACTTGTCTTTCTTGGGTTTTACTTTACTCTCTTTTTGTTATCTTCCTTTTCATTACAATTATTATTACTATATTTTACTATTATTTCAATTATTAAACTGTTCTTATCTCAACCCATGAGTTTTACTTGTTTTCAATTCTTCTCCCCATGCCACCAGGGAGGGGGAGGAGTGAACATGCAGCTGCACGGTGCTTAATTGCTTGCTGGGGATAAACCATGACAACACAGAAGCCCAGAAGCTCTTAGCATGAGGTATCATCAAAAGGAAGATGCAGTCTCTATCGACACGATACTGATTCTCTTCACATTCAGGACATTTATCAATTAATTAGGAAAAAAAATACATGCAAGCACCTATTGTTGGTAGTTTTTCACTTGTTTTGCTCCTACGCTACAATCTGAAAATCCCCTATGGACCAGCATGTATTTCGCAGACTTTCTTTTAATCTACCACTTAATCGGTTCCTCAAAAAGACAAGTCTATCCTGTTCTGTGGAAAATAGGTAGGTTGTATTTCAAGATTGTAATCTTTTCACAGGTTCCAATGATTTTTTACAATTTTTTAAAATGACTGAATTAGAAGTGAAATGCAGTCAAGCAGAGATAAATTCACATTGCCTACTGCAATCCCATAAATGTCTTCATGTATCTGTGTTACATCCAGTCATCAAAGCACCTAAGCAGCATGAACCTGCTCATTTTACATTGGAGTAGAATCATATCCTAAACTGTGAAGCACATTTTTTTTAATCCCCCAGTGTGCAAAACAACCATAAGAAATATTTAAATTTGTTGAAAAAATACAAAAATACCCCATTTCACGTCTGTTATTATAAGTATCTACTGCTTAGACAATTGAGCAACTTCCTTTGCTACTCTGATGAGGTTAACCTTGCACTACCCCTCAGCTAGAGATACTGCTATCTTTGTGCAGACATCCTCTTGTTGGTATTTACAAGGTCACACAAAAAGAAGCAATCTACCCTTACTCAGATTTGCTAAACAAAAGAGAAAACATGTCTTTCTTCATTGGTATCAGCACTGTCACAAATGTCAGAACATATAAAACTCCAACTCAAACACAGTAGAAACAACATCCAACAAAACCAGGTTTTTGCTAAAGGCACCTTGGTGAAGGCAGACCAGGGCTGCTCTGGTTTAGTGACCGTGCATCCTTTTGCTGCTACATGGCAAATTTGGTTTTCTGGTGAAGACAGAACAGGAATTGCTGCCATTTCCATAATTTGAGGTTCACCAAGATCCACTTCTTGTTTCAATTACACTGTTTAGCTGGTTTGAGACCAGGATGACTTCCTCCAATTTGTATTGGTTACCAATAATAATACAAAAATTTACTATCATGCTTCATATCCCACCCTGTTAATATATTGACAGAGCATACCAGTAACTTCAGAAGAATAAAGAAAGAAAATACTGAAAAGCAAAGCTTAAAATAAATTGAATTAAACCAATTTTAATTCTTGTTCCTCTCAAGGAAAGGCAGTGTAATGATAATATTTACTTACAGGTTTCTGAAAATGTAGCTAAGCTGAAAATGGGAAATAAAGCAAGATTCTTCTTCACTCTGATTAGCAGCTGATTGTCTTGAGGACAGTAGAATCCCTACCAGCTGCAGCCTTAAGCCCAAATTGTTCAAAACCAAGCCACATTTCCTATAGCTTTTGCGCTTCTATCCATCACTTCACATTGGGCAGTTTTCGTCACAAGTCAGAGTGAACTGTATTAGACGCTACAAATTCATATGGTTATCTGTGAAACTTTTCACATGTGACCAGGCTTCCTTTCTCATTTAAAAATAAACTTAAATTTCCAAAATCAGTTTTTGAACATGAACAAAAATAAATTAGAACAAAGCCTACCTTATTTCCAGAAACCCATCTGTCAACCCCCTCTAACTACTTTAGCCAATGGTAACTTTTCATTACACAAGTAGCAAAATTATTTTATACCAAAATAAGCTATAAAAAGCTTATATGGCCTGTTTGAAATCATAGAATCATAGAATGCATTGGGTTGGAAGGGACCTTCCAAGGTCATCTAGTCCAACCCACTGCAGTCAGCAGGGACATCTCTAACTAGACCAGGTTGCTCAGAGCCCCATCAAGCCTGGCCTTGAACATCTCCAGGGATGGGGCCTTCACCACCCCTCTGGGCAATCTGTTTCAGTGTTCCACCACCCTCATAGTAAAGAACTTCTTCCTAATGTCTAATTTAAATCTACCCTTCTCTAGTGTAAAACCATTGCCCCCAATCCTATAGCTACAAGCCCTCGTAAACAGTCCCTCTCCAGTCTTCTTGTAGGCCCCCTTCAGATACTGCAAGGCTGCTATAAAGTCTCCGCAGAGCCTTCTCTTCTGCAGGCTGAACAATCTCCACTCTCTCAGCCTGTCTTCTTAAGCGCGGTGCTCCAGCCCTCTGATTATTTTGTGGCCCTCCTCTGGACCTGTTCCATCAGGTCCATGTCCTTCTTGTGTTGAGGGTTCCAGAGCTGGACACAGCACTCCAGGTGAGGTCTCACTAGGGCAGAGTAGAGGGGTGGAGTCACCTCTCTCAATCTGCTGGCCACGCTTTTTTTGATGCAGCCCAGGATGTGATTGGCCTTCTGAGCTGCAAACGCACATTCTTGGCTCCTGTCCAGCTTTTCATCCACCAGTACCCCCAAGTCATTTTCCACAGGGCTGCTCTCTATCACATTATCCCCCAGCCTGTACTGATAGTGAGGATTGTCCTGATCCAGGTGCGGGACCGTACACTTGGCCTTGTTGAACCTCATGAGGTCCACATGGGCTCACTTCTCAAACTTGTCTAGGTCCCTCTGGCATGTCAACTGCACCACTCAGCCTGGTATCATCTGCAAACTTGCTTAGGGTGCATCATATGGTTTTATTATCAATCATAAAGTTTTAAAATCATAATTCATTTTTAAGACTTACCTTGCTGAAAGAATGAAGGATCTCTCTACGCTTTCAATGTTCAGTTCATTCTGATACGCTTCCTGTGTTGGCTTTTTAACCTTCAGTTGAGAGAGAAAACTTGACATTCAAACTGAAATGGTACTTTTATATTTGCTTTAATTTTACTTAATGTCAAATCTCTTACATTTTTATCACAGAAGTGGTATATTGGAGAGAAAAATCTCAAAAATAAGACATCATACATCAGTCCAGAGGGCCCAGCCACACTAAGATTAAATGCAACTCATCACTTTATTTCACTGTGGTCCCACGTACAGGGGAACAAAGCTCAAGAGCTGTCAGACACCTCCCACTGTGCTTCAACATTTCCATTGCCCTCTAAGCACCTCCTGCAACTGAGGAAAAAAAGGGCACTGCTGTAGGACAAGATATAGCCCACTGATTTATCTCAGAGCGGGCATCTGCCCCATGCCCCCAAGGGCTGGATCACCCTGCTGATCCTTCTGAGCTAGCAAGTTTCAAACATAAGGAGGTTTAAAAGCTAAGAGTGGCTCTGAGCCACTATGAGACATATACTGGCAGAAGCCTGTGACAGTTTGGACCTGGGCTCCAGATCTGCAGTGCAGCTGGACTTGGTGCTCTTCTCTGACAGGACGAGAGACAAGTTACTTGATTCCTGAGGCAACAGTTTGTTGTTCTCACTAACTGTCATGTCAGAGACCATGTCAATATATGGCATGTAGGTCCATTACCACCACCCAGAGGGGCTCAGAGCTTAGTTTTGATGCTTTTCACAAAGGCTCAAAAACAAAAGCCATATCTTCCCTGAGTTAGTAGATCTCCGTAAACCATGAAGATTTAATCCACCAGAAGCTTATCTGGCAGAGATGCCTAATCTGAGTGCAGGCAATAAAAAGCAGTTAAAAGTCAAAAGTGAGGCAGTCTAAACAAAATATAATACAAAAAGTAAGCAAGTAGGCTATTTCAGAGTAGGACAATACCGGGTGAAATGCAGGTGAGATGATCCTGCAGCAACAGAGGTTTTTAGGGAAACCTAGGTAGCAATCCCACAGGCCCTATTATGCAAGAAATGTTAAGCCTGTAGAATTGCTCTGAAACACAAGCATCTTTAATACCTCTTTCCAACAATAAACATAGCTGTGTTTTGAAAATGTGAAGGTCTGCGTTTAAATAGATTTGGAGAAAGACTCATTTTAGCAAATGACTCACCTTCATTCCAGCCAACGACAGCATGTTGTTGAGTTTATACATCCCTGACTGAACTGGAGTAGTGTACAACAGGGCATCATTGAACTGTAATAAAGAAGCAATGCTTTTTAATGACTGGAGACTGTTTAGAGAGATAATTTCAGTTGCGTTTTACATGAAGCACAGAACTCGTACAGCACTGAGATCAACTGTGCAGAAAGGCATCTTCTACTTCCTATTATTCCACTTAGAATCCAAGAAATATTTTCATGTATGAATGTAGATAACAATAGGTGTCTATTTATATCCTGCTTTTGTAAATACACATTTGGCACATGAGTAAACAGTACACGGATGTCAAAGAACAGGCTGTCAAAAAGGACAAAAATGCTTCTTGTGTACACAGCTATATAGTGTAACAACTACCTTAACAGGATATTAGAATTAACCATTCAAACAAAGCAAAATATTCCAGAAACTCTGAGATAGTTGAATTAAGATTAGCAATTCATGATTATAAGGACAAACTTATCCATATGTATCATGTGAATTTTACCAGTTTAAATATGTATTTACTGTTTATTTCCTGTTCTACCAGATTTGGCTTCCTTCAGTGCTCTTACTGAACAGCTGCTAAGATTTTATTTTCCATGTAGTTCAACACATGGATCCAAACTTCATTTACTGCACATAAACACAGATCAGAAGACTGAACTGTCTCATAAGTTTCACAAACTTTACTAAATCTTCATGACATAATCAATGGAAAAATCGCAAGTGTCTGAAGGTATGAACACTACCCTGCACCTTTTATATCTGAAAGATAAAACCAACTCAAAAAAACCCCAAACCTCAAACCATCACCCCAAAAACCAAAACAAAATCTGAGTTAGAGCCACTCAAACTAGCAACACCTGATTTGGGAAGCCTAGGTTGAGATAGCACCAGATTTTTAAGAGTATTAACTGATAACATTTGCAGTTACCTCAGTGCTTTATATGCTACAGTCATCTCCAGAGAACACGACAGGCACTTGCAAGCTTAGAATACATACACTCCATGACTGCCTAGGGAAATATTTATTCTTACTACAGTAACTACAAGACAGATTTCAGCCAGGACTGTGGACCAGTAATGCTACAAATGGCTACAGTTGCTTTATTATCTAAATAGAAGAGATAAACAAAAGGTTCAAGAGGAAACAGAAACTTCAGATATGCACAGAACAGAAGAGTAGTAGAGACAGGGAGAGAACTCAGCACTTAACTTCCAGCCCTGTGCTCTGCTCAGGATGCGAGTGGGCTCGTGCAGGGTAAGGAGAGAGGAGAAAGGAGGGAAGGACACAACAGCAGCGGTGGAGCTGTAGGGTTTAAGATCTAGTATGACTAAGTGGGATGGAGTAATTGTTTTAGTTATTGCACTACCATAGAAAAAGTCTTCTCATAAAAGAGCTCAAATTTTAAAATCGCATTGTTCAAAACAGTACATGTTAGTGAGAAATATTTTCTAATTAAAATTAGTGCATATGCAACAGATGATCTCTCTAAATTAGAACTGAGCAAGTAGAACAGCAACAATTGATCATTTTTTCCACTATCTGAAGTTATTAGTTACATGTGTTTGCAGTTTAATGTTTCAACCACTTAAAATTACACTAGTGTTAAGCACGTAGCAACATACACAGCATCTTACCAGGAAAAACATTCGTGGTTGCATGACCTTCCGTGACAGTTTCATCAGTGTTCCCTCTTTCAGAAAGACCTAGCGAATTAAAACAAAAATTCAAAACCTAGCTTTTAAGGGCACAAGCTGTACAAATGAGCTGACTTTTTCATTGTTATTAGTATTATTATTACTACTACTACTACACTTCAAGTGCTGCAGAAGTTTTGGGATTCAAGGTTTCCTTTCTGAAAAAGGCTGTTCATCCTTAGGTTTCTCTAGAACTGGGTGTGAATGGCTGCATTACAGTTTTCCATGCTGCACCTGAAGCAGTGACAAATAAAAGGTTAATCCTGAGGGGAAAAAAAACCACCTGCCTGCAAGATCTGGCATGGAATCACATTCTAAAAATCATAGGTTTTAATCAGATAAATGCCCAAGGACAAAACCCCTCATATAGGGAGAGGCAGAGTCATTTGAGTGTTAGAACCAAATAATTATGCATTGGACGTTTTTCCCCTGGTATATGCCAGCTTCAGTACTTTGCTTGCATGTCATGCATGTCATCTGTGCTGCACTTTTACTGCAATCTGCTGAATGCCAATCTAGAGGACCTACCCTTCCCGGCTGTACAATCTCATGGTGTCCATTTAAACTGTACTGAATCTGCATGAGTTTCTGAAAGTTATCCTACAGGGAGAAAAAGCAAAAGGTAAGTAATTGCCCTTGCCTCCATGACCTTAAAAAAAAAAAAAANAACATAAAAAAAAAAAAAAAAAAAAAAAAAAAAAAAGAGAGAAAAAGCTTTAATCAACTAGCTTCATAAGTCAAAATACTTACTCCCTGCTTCATGATGTCATTGGCATGGTTTGCAACTTCTATGACAACAGCTAGAGCACCTGAAGGAACAAGAAATGATGCTTGGTTATACAGACTAGATAGCACTGGTATTATGTAAAGCACAAGCAGAATATTGCCCTTCCGCATCATGCCAAGATTCAAGGACCTGATTGTACAGTCACTGCATTAAGAAGCACTTCCCATAGATCCCAGAGTCTTTGCATCATGGTTTAGTAACTGTGCCCTAGCAAGTCATTGCTTCAACCAACAGTGTCAATCATTTCTTACAGCTAATCAAAACAGTTCACAAGCAAAATTAAATTCTAGTTTCTCAAAGAGAGAATTATTTTAATTTCATTGTCTCTACTTACAGCAGAAAAGTTAAGAACATTTTAAGACTAAGTTTTTTCCATTTTACACAACTGCCTCCAGTGCCATAGAAAAATTATCCAAATCTTTGTGATTTCTTTCTTCTGCCTTTAGTTTTGCCGCACCTCAAGATAGCACTATAAGGTTCAAATATCTACATCTTAAGCTTTTAATACCACAAGAAAAAAAATAATCTCTGAAAGAGTTACCAAAGACCAGTGATTTTATAAACTGCTGATATTTTAACAACTCGCCTCTAATATATGCTAAAGTGTAACTGCCAAATGGGATTACATAAAAGTATTATGTAAATTACTGAACAGTGAGTGTATATGAAACAGAACCCCTCCAAGGATCTCATCCAAAACCCTGTAATTTACTTAAACAAACAACTCCTCTGATAAAATATAGTATCTAAAGCATTTAGCACCTCCTGAATAATTGAAGTGCATATAAAGGAACTACATTTGCCTAAAAGTCCAAAGAAGCTTACCACCTCAGGTAAAATCAAAGCCTTGGGGTTTTTTTCCAGCTAACCATTAGAGCATTTGTACTGCAGAATGTACAAACATCCCTTATTGTTGAGTTCAAATTCAGAAAGAAAGCATGTTAAAAGGTGTAGCTTTCTGAACTGGAAGGTTCAGGTCACGAAACCATATGAGAAACTGAGGTGTGAACAAAAAGTTCCTCCTAAGTCAATTTAAGGAAAATTTTTGTTCACAATTTTCATGAACCAAAGCAATGCAAGCACAGGAGTCAAACAGTTAAAAAGCATAGCAAATATCAAGCATTTGATCAAATTTTAACTTTAGATATAAATGTTATGATGTCAGCTAAGCCTGCTGAAAAACAGCTGGTGGTCTCCTACTAGGAAATGTTGGAACTGCTCCAGCCAGAACAATCCCCAGCTCCCATCCGCTTAAAAAAAATGAAGGGAAATTTAGCTAAATTCATGAAGACAGAAATGAGTATCTGATTTTTTTGTTATACTTTCCTTCATTCAAACCTAGTTTTCTCCCCTTCAAGCAGCAATGGAATTTAACAACTAAGCAAGTCAGAACTAAGTGAAGCTTAATTATGCTAAGAAAGACTTCCTTTTCTTACCCAGTTTCAAAAACAGACTGTCAAACATGCCAAATATATAAAAATTGACATTGTTATTGGTACAACTAAGCTTTTGCTTTTCTTTTTGATGCATGAAGGGAGAGAAATACTGTGGAAGGTATGACTACAAAAAACACAGAATTGGAGAACTCACAAGAAAATATAAGTTGCTTGCTTTTCAAATTGTGAATTAGTTAATGAGCAGTGCAATCATTGGTTTGTTGACAGCCACAAGAAGTGCAAGACAAACTTTTCTGTCTCTTTAAGGATCATCATTTAAAATATTTTTGGCTTATATTTTCAATATACTCAAACAAATATGTCTATATGTCCAAAGCAGACAAAGCTATAAGAAAACAAACTTGGCTCAGTGCACTGAAAGCATTCATTTATTGCAGTCCCATGAACAACATCTGCACAACCCTCCTAAAGAGAAAGGGTTTGCAAAAATGTCACTAAAGAGACTGAAATAATTGACAGAATCTCATGCACATGAAGTTGAAGCATTGACTGGGAGCATTTTTAGCACTGCCGAGGCACATACATGGAAGAAAGAAACAGCCTGAATGCGCACTGCATTGCATTGCTATGTTCAAGTTAAACCAGCCAATCCCAAACTACCATGAATCATGGAGTACTGTTCTCTTCCATCACAAAGTATTCATTCCCATTTCCTCTTATCTCCTTTCTTTCCACATGTTGGCAAATTTGTGGAAATCACTTGTGTGTGCAGCTTATGATGAGTCAAACTGGAGACCTCCCCAGGTTAAATATAACCCAGAGCAGCTCCTTGATCTTGTTCACTCCTGCCACATGAACACTTGTCCTGACACACAGAGAGGGGAGGAGGCCAGAATGGCTCATAGTTGGGGGAGAGCAACTGCTATACCAGACTGTTTATCATGAAAGGTCTAAAGATGCAGGGACTGTCTCTTTCAATAGCAGTGCCTAATATCTGCTTAGGTTGCCTGTTAAAATTCACTCTTATCTCTTAGTTTCAACTCAAGGGTGAGCTGATACAACTGTCAGCTCCAAACTTTTTTGAAACATGAGCCAGCAATGTGTGAGTGCAGCTCAGAAAGCCAACCCTATCTTGGGCTGCATCAGAAGAAGCGTGGCCAGTAGGTTGAGAGAGGTGATTCTGCCCCTCTACTCTGCTCTTGTGAGACCTCACCTGGAGTATTGCGTCCAGCTCTGGAGCCCCCAGCACAAGAAGGACATGGACCTGTTAGAGAGGGTCCAGAGGAGGGCTACAAAGATGATTAGAGGGCTGGAACACCTCTCCTACAAAGACAGGCTGAGAGAAATGGGCTTGCTCAGCCTGCAGAAGAGAAGGCTCAGGGGAGACCTTATTGCAGCCTTCCAGTATCTGAAGCGGGCCTACAAGAAGGCTGGGGAGGGACTTTTTGCAAGGGCCTGCAGTGATAGGATGAGGGGTAATGGGTTCAAACTGGAAGAGGCTAGATTTAGATTAGAAATTAGAAGGGAATTCTTTACTCAGAGGGTGGTGAGACACTGGAACAGGCTGCCCAGGGAGGTTATGGATGCTCCATCCCTGGAGGTGTTCAAGACCAGATTGGATGAGGTTCTGGGCGGCCTGGTCTAGTGGGAGGTGACCCTGCCGTGGCGGGGAGGTTGGAACTAGATGATCTTGAAAGGTCCCTTCCAACCTAAACCATTCTATGATTTTATTATATGATTCTATGAAACACAAGTCTGCACTCTTCCAGTATCTCTGCTGAGAAACTCAGAACTAAATAGAAAACATTTCTCTTACTGACTTAGTATTCTGCATGCATTTAAAATTTAGAAACATTATTATAAGTACATAAGCTATTATTTCTTTCATCTAAAGAGACAATTACCTTGAGTATCCCTATAGTCTGCAGATTCTTCTACAAGATTCTTTAAATAATCTGTGTAAAGAAAATAGAGACAGTTTTGTTAAAGAAATAAACAGCACCAGGAAGTAGTAAAAGCCATTTTTCCTGGCAATCTGCTTTTCAGGCAGACTTATGCCACAAAGATCTGCTACTTAATCTTTTACATCTGTCAAAGTAATAACAAAAGGAAAACTATCATTTCCATAACGAAAGTATATCATGATATCTTGCTCAGGGAAGAGAGGATACTGAAGCAGTGGTCTTCTCCAAACACAAATGATACGTTGTACTTACTATTCCATAACAAAACAATCAAGTGAAAAATAAGTACATACTTGCAATCATTTACATTTAAGCTAATGGAAAAAGTTTTAAAGCTTACGGATATTTGCCTGAGCACCTAACTTGTCTATAGAACCCAGGAAAAAAAGTAGTCCCATACAGAACATCTGATTATGATTAATATTTTTCAATACTAAAAGTATTAGACACCCCTCCCAATGTTCAAATAGGCAGTTTTGGTTTCCAATTATAAATTTAGTTCCTCAACCACGAGATGGCACCCTCCATCCATTAATGGCTTGGTAGTTTTAAAATCTATGTTACTTAGCTAAAATTAACTCCAAATGTGTGACTATACAAGAAAACATTCCCCCTCAAGTTTCCATTCCCTGGTCACGTGTCTAGTTCAATAGTACAATCTTGTACAAAAGTACAATATCCTGTCAAAGATTACTATATACACTCAGTAAAAAGTCAACCATCTATTATTCTCTACAAGCTAGTTCTGAATTGCTTAAAATTGCATGAAACCAAATCAGAAACTTTCAAAAGAAATACACATTTGGTTTATAATACTCACAAGTACTGATTTAGAATTACCTTTTAAATGAGATATTAAGATTCTGGCAGATCTACTGAAAACTAATCATACGTGACCTAGCAAGTGTTCCATTTCAGCTTTGCAGTTGTACAAGTTTCATGTAGGAGTGAAATAATTTAACTCCCATATGATTGCCCTACCCAAATTCATCCTTTTACTCAAGAAGGATCAGGAGCCAATTGTTCCTGCCTTCAAAAGATGTCTTGCTTCATGCATGCCCCTCAGAGACCGCACAGTGTATTGTAATCTTTTCCTTATGCAGAAAAAAAAAGGGGAGGGGAAATTATGAAACATGTTTCTGCAGTAGAAATACTAAGAAGAGTGAGAAATTGTCAGTTAATTACAGTTTTGAGAGAAACAGAACTACAGGAGGAAAAATATTTGGCACTGAAATGTTATTTTTTGGCAAAGACCTAGTGGAGAATTGAAGAGGGAAGCATTGAAAGCAAGTTGGGGTGAAGGAAGAGGAACTGGCTGAGGTCTCCTGCAGTGAAGTTGAGAGGGAGCGCTGGGAGGTCTGGCTGGCTGAGCCATGGGAACACCCACAGCTTTCTGCTCTCCTCAGAGTTTTGTCTCATCATTATCTGGTGCTGGTCAATGTGTGATCATAAGTCTGATGTGGCACCAAAACCTCTCCAGCCACAGTCCATAAATATTGCATCCTTCATGTCCCTCAAGATCTTGTGCTGCAGTAGCTACCAGACATTCCAGTGCAATATTTAGGTCGGTACAGATTCCATTAATAACATGGAATTCATCTTGCTTCACCTTGGATTATGCTAGTAAGAAATTTGTGTGAGAGAAAAAAAAATAAGCAGGAGGTATTTTGAAAAGAACTGAGAAGAGTTCACATTGGTCTTAACTTGGTTTCACCTAGAGGAACCTATGTGACACCTATGTCTCAAGGCGGAGCTGTGCCATACTGCCCAGGCAGAGCATTCTTGAGACTCCACCATAAAGCAAACAAATTAAAGCTTTATAATTGCAACTTGATCTTCACTGGGGCCAGCACAAAGGATACCAGTGAGAACCTCCCAGTATAAAGAATGAGTCCTTACAGCTTATACAGAAATACTAGCTTCCTAAAGCTTCAACCCCCCCCCCCACCTCCANCCTCTACAGGCTGGGAACAAGCGGTGAGGTGGGTATAATTTACTCATCTGCAAATGTACTGCTGGCACCCTAAAAAACTGTCCCTAGCACATGGACATCCAGTTTAATATCCAAAGTAATTGCACTGGAAACTTCAAACTAGAGACCCAGCATGGGAACTGTTTCTTGGCATATTTGTGCTTTATAACATGTTCCTCAGAACAACAATGCTTTATATCACTAAAAATCTTTTTTTTTTGATAGGTATATTCTAGTCTTTAAATCACATCATCACTGAATAGAAAAGGGAAAAATCTGAGATTTTAACACAACTGCATTCATTTAAAATTCTGTATTTAAAAAAGGAAGGCAGTTTTTGCATTACAAGATTGAAGCAGACAATAAAACTTGCAACTGTAAAATCCTCAATGTCAAATACAGAATTTTAATCTTAATACTTTCTGTGTATATCTGGTAAGTGGACCTCAGTTCATAGCTAAAACTCAGCTTCAGAGAAGCATCAGAACAGATATTTTTAGTCTCTTCTGTGAATACACACTGGAAATTCTGTGCTTGCAGCAACCTTCTGGAGGTACTGGCTTAAACTATACAGACAAGCAGATTTCAGACATGAATAATGTTACAGTAAAAATTTAGCAAAAATATTCCTAGATAAAATAAACACAGAAGTCAAATATTAAGGTGGAATGGTATCTGCTGTCTTTGCCAAAAAATTTTCCCCTCTGAAATGTGCTTTAGTTATTCAGACTATAAAGACATTAAGTATAGCTTCAGAAAGGCAGACTTAGAAATTTAAATTCGTAACTCTGCTGGATACCCCAAAACACATCAAAAATCAACAGAAAAGCACACAAGTACTGTTTTCTGTGACAAAAAAAAGTTCCTTATGCCCTGCCTCTATGTGACAGCAGCCAGCAATTCTCTCTTCCTTCTTGCTGGGGGGTAGCAACTATCACTTCTCCTGCTAAAAAAATCTCTTCTGCTTCATTAACTACTTTTTGTCTCAGGTTGTCTAATTTAATTAAGTTAAACAAAAAGCAATTGTTCCCCAATTCATAACTGGCCTCAAGTCAGACAATTCTGCTTCCAACCTGCAAAGGAGCAGTGTACTCAAAGGCTTATTTTTCATCTCCCTCTGCCTCCCCTCACTATACTTGAGTTATAGATAATAAAAGACTCTCTCTCTGCAAACCTTATGTTGATAAAAAGAGGAGAGGGGTTTATCCTGTGACAATGAGGAGACTGCTCATATTGTCTCAAGTCATCTACTTTGTGAGGACCAAATCACCTCTCTTTCATGGTTTGAAATCAGAAGCCTCTAATTAACCTCTCCCAAAACCCATCTCGTACTTGCTGTACAGAGCTCAGGGCCAGTATGTGTAGAAGTGGAAGTTCACTTGCTGGACTGGACAAGCTGTATAATTAAACAGAAACACAGCTGAGCTGCGCCTCTCCTTGGCTGATTTACGAGTCCACCTGCTCCTGCTTTTGTTAGCACAAAAGTAACTCCACTTCAAAGAGCAGCAACAATCTTGTGATGTGACCATGGAGCAGCAGGTTACCAGTACAAAGCTGTCCCACTGACACAGAACATCTAAATGGGAAGAAATCCCTGCTGACTCAGGCCTAGCAGCTTCGTTTCCTGGATTATTTTCGCTCCCCTGCCCTTACCCGCTGCCTCCTCCTCCCTCACCCACAGATCCCCCCTGTCTTCGGCTTAAGCAGCTGCTGCATCACTGCATTTCACCCACTGCAACAACAACAGCTCCAAATATTTCACATGTCCCCCAAAGCTTTTGCAGCACAAGTTTATATTAGAGATTGCTCAATATTACACAGAGCTGCTGGAAAGTAACAGAGCCAATGGGTCATCCACAGAGATATGGAAGAGTGAGAATCTCAAGAACAAGAGAAATGCATGATAGACTGAACAGACTGAAAATGAAACAGAGCCAAAATAACATTCCCCAGCCCCAGCATAATTAAATTCTTGGTCTGACCTCTTTTATTGCTCCCACAGAACAAGAAAAAATTACTTTTATAAATCAGCAGTCAGCATTGCAATCCCATTCATGTCAATAGCATTTGGACATATATTTAAAGCTGGGCATCCACAGTCAGGTCTATAGACTGGGGACACCCACAGCAGTCCCCATCACCACAGGATGAGTTTTTTCAGGTCTAAAACAGCCTGTCCCAGCCACAATGACAGTTAATGATCACGAGGAATTCCCCTCAACATCTGAGTTTTGTTTCAGTGCCATTCACCCCTGACATCTCTTGCTTTGCTGTGTATATTGACAGTGGCATTTCTTTGACTTGATCCTCTGTTCAACCTTTTTAATTAAAACCTTTGAACTTATCCAAAGCTCCCCTGATTTTGGAGTGTATAGTAAGCCCATACCATGTCCTAAGTCAATATCATTTCAAAATAAAGTAACTCCCCAAACGCTGTTTAATGGTTTGATTTCTTCAGTTGAGCCACTAAAATTTCCCTCTACAAAGTAGTCCATTTACTAAGGGTTTTCCACCCTTTTTTCAACACCTGTGACTTTAATGAGACTATTATAATGAAAACAATCAATGTTAATAACTCACTAAC
Organism: Brachypteracias leptosomus; assembly: GCA_013401335.1. Taxonomy (NCBI): domain Eukaryota; kingdom Metazoa; phylum Chordata; class Aves; order Coraciiformes; family Brachypteraciidae; genus Brachypteracias; species Brachypteracias leptosomus. The sequence goes on from VYZX01016236.1 coordinate 189,534, forward strand.
TGCTGCATAATACTTGAGACTGTATCTCCCACAGCATCACTAGTCTAAGTACTTGCTGGGGAAATGCCAACAAGCTGCTGCAGAGCCAAAAAAAAGGTCACAGAGCATTTTATTTTTCAGTTACTACATAAACAGAGGCTATTTTTATATTGCTCATCAAGAAGCAATGGCTTTCAAAAACAATGCCTTAAGTATATCCAAATCCTTACAGGAGCCATCCCCCTCTTACAACAAACACATCTCAAAATACTTCACAAAGGAGGCCTCTATTATTGCCCTCTTTTTACAGAAAAGCAAGCACTGCATCATGGAGATGACTTGCTCAAGGTCACCCAAACATGCCAGTGCCAGAGCTGGGTAAAGAGCCCAGATTTACTAGTCCCAAGCTAGTCTTCAGCCTGCAGTGACCCTGTAACAAGTCTTAAGCACTTACTAGTAAAATGTACACTAAAAACATGCGTTTTGTCTTTAAAAGAGAATGGATTTTACAGACAAAACACCTGGGCTGGAGAGAAATGGAGAAACTACTTGCAGAAGTTCACAGCTGCATAGACATTGTTCACTTCCTTCTAGCTCCAAATTTACCCAAAGCAAAACAGAAGCATTCCAATTCTCTAAGGGAATTGCCGTCTTCTATTACTACAGAAACAAACAAAAGCTACCACAGGTTTCATGTTTTCCAAATACTGCTGAATGTATCATCAGAGAACACACCAAAATGTTGGGAATGTTAGCACCTCGCTCGCATATCTTATTGCAATCAATATTAACAAAGAAAGCCTCTAAACCCACACCAGGGTTTTTAAAAAAAGGTTCACATATCTGAAGTCAGATAAACATGCTTTACAGATGGGATCAACCACCTGAAAACGTGTGAAGACTGGCTTCTTAAGCCTGTGAAAGAGCTTGACTGTACCTGTCAACAGGAGTCTGTATTGGGGAATCCTCTGAACTGGCTTGAGCAGATAGTGCTTCAGGGCCAGACTAGCACAGCGGGGGCTCATCTGGAAGAAATACCCAAAATACTTAACGATTCTGTGGTAGTCAAGGGTTCCAGCATAAGAAAATATACCTATAAACAACCACTGATTACACTGGATAAGCTTTATCTTTAAAAAGTGTGACTACCACAGTGTTAAACAGCACACTACAAAGCAAGCTTTTCAATGTGGAAGACTGTGTGCAAAATTAATCATGCATTAAAAGACATGGGTAAGCACTCATACTCTGTGGATGCAAAACAGGTGCTTTTGCTTAAGAGGAAGAGAGCAGACGCTTCCCAGAAATAAAGAAAACACTGCTGGCAAGGGCAACATGCTCCTTTGTCCATGTCAGTGTCCATTAGGCAGAACGGCAGAGCAGACAGCAGCAGTGCTCACTGCAAAGGTTTTAATTAATCCACACCTCTAAAGACAACACAGAATTGAAAGATCCATGCTTAAAAAATGTTAATTATCTTGAGTTTGCATTCAAAATGATGTGCATCTGAAACAGTGAGACCTTAAAAAAGGCCACGTCTTTCTGTCTTTGCTGACTCTACCTCAAGCTCTTCCTTTGCCCATTCTAAGTAGCCTTTTAAACCACTCATAAGCACACAGAGGATTACCCAACAGGAAGACCATGTAATAGGAAGTAAATTCACAGTTTGAGTGGATCATGTGCTTAGGAAGCTTGCATCTCTTCTCTGATTTAAGGGAATTATGTAAAAATCTGGCAACGCTCTTGGGGCCATGAATCAGCTTTCACCTGATTGCTGTACGCATTGAGTTTGAAACTTCTAGAAATATGCAGATAAGAAAATTCACTTTTTTATGCTTCCAACTGGAATGAAACACCATTCCCATGAGTAAGCTACTGCCCTATGATGTGAAAGAGAAATCAACCTGGATAAAATGGGACAGTTAGTGCACAGTACAATCAGGAGACAAAACTTTCAAAAGCAGCTAGAGATTTTGTTAATATGTCTTTGACATAATTTGTAGCAAGTGCTGTATTTTCTGAAAATCAAGGTCCTTTATGATATCTCACAGTGGTAGCCAAAATCACCAACTACTTGACAAAATTTTTTTCTCAATTTCTTTCTTTTCACTTCCACACTATTAAGTCTCAAGCCAAAACAAAGACAACCAAATTGGAGGATGGTCTCTAAAGCCTTATAGAAGATCATAACTGCTGAAAAGCCACAAAACAGGATATATCTTACAAAAGATTACAGTACCTCGAAGTCTTTGACTACTGAAGCAAAACCTGCATTCTTCTTACACTGTTCATCTAATAGTGCAACATTTTTATCAAATTCTTTGATGTAAGTTGAATACATCTTTAAGTAGGGACCCTTTTTAACAAATATATCAGCAATTCTTTGATGTTCAAGCCTAGAAACAGAAAGAGAGCAATTACAAAGAGTTAAAAAGCAGGTATCCTTAACCCTACAGCAAAACATCTATGTTTTTCACAGCAAGATGTTCTAGTTTATGTTCTGAACAAAAAGCTTACAGTTCAGCAGACAGGCATCCATCTCAAAACCTTACCAGGCACACCTCAACACATTAGTGTAGTGTTAGATGGCAACCACTTAATGCACAGTCTGTTTAAAATGGTCTTGAACTGTTCAAACACTTTAGTACAAGTTAGATTTGGATTTCTGAGGAGACAGATCTTCAAACTTCAAGATGCAGTCTCCAACCCTTAATAGCAAGCATGAGATTACAGACTTTACCCTCAGTGCCTTTGTCAGTAGCCTTTGTAAAGCTGATTTAGACCCACCCACCAGTGTAACTGAGAATGGACTTCAATGGGATTGTGGATGTCGATCAGCATTTTGTCTGGTTAGTAGATCTTAACTACTTTAAAATGCAAACCAGTCTTCAGGACAGCCTCCTTTTCCTCTAATTATATCAGTCCACTTACCATGCCTACACAGGGACCAAAACTTTCAATTAAAAAATTAAATTTTAAATTAAAAAGTGAGATTTCTAAAAAAATGTATGGACATGCTCTCTGGACCTTTCTAGATACATGGCAAAAAGTACACCTAAGTGGAAAATTATCTCCCGTACTTTCAAAGTCAATTCTGTCATTTAAGGAGGTACATGAAACAAACAAGAGTCAAACTGTGGTCACATGGACTCACATAAGCCCCACAGATAAATTTCAACATCAGAGGAGTGGTATCCCTCTATTGATAGTCACCAGTGAGATAATCGCTCTTCCAGTTCCCTCAGGAGGTCTCGATTGAGTTCATACAGCTGAGGTAGGTAGTACAGGATCTGATTCAGGATTCTGTCCTCAATCACTGGCTTTCCAAGCTGCCTAGAGGCATGTGCCACAGCGTCCCGGAAATCCTGCCGGAGTACAAAGAGGAGAGAAACCCCCCTTCCCATGAGCCAACAGCCTTCAAAGCACCAACACAGACAACGGGTTCTCTCTGCAGACATTCCAGGCACTGCTCCCTATTACCAAAGGCAAGGTGGGTACCATCTGGGTTGTTTCTCTGCAGCTTCAACTTACTCCCCTGGGACTGCCTTAATCCCTTTGGTTTGATGCTGGAGCTTTACTTTCTTGCTCCTGTATGCATAATATAGAAGTTCATTATTTTTATAACATGCCCTTAAGAAATGTGCTGGTACTGCATATGAGGAAACTAAGGGGGGAAAAAAAGCTTGTATCTGCAAGAGTGTCGGCAGCCTTGAGTATCTTCTTGCTAATGTTCAGGCCAAAAAGCAAAAATGTATCAGCTAATACAATTGTGTCATCTTATTTTAAAATCATATTAGTTCTCATAAGTCATCTACAAATGCCCTTTTGGAAGATGTGCTTCTTGAACAAAAATATAGGACCCCAAAAAATTCTGTAGCAGCTCCTCCATATACAGGGAAATAACATCTAACAAAACAATACTGTAACAACATATGGGAACCATGAAATTTCAAATGATAATGATGATCAAAACCAACACTGATACTTTCAAAACATTTACAAGGAGGAGAAAAACCCTCCTTACGCTTGAAGGATGTTCCTGTAGTATTTTTACGCTATAACCAGCTCCCAAAAGGACAGAGCTGAGGCTTATTGGTCCTCATTAAACTATTTAGAATTAAGATCTTGGCCCCACACAAGTCAGTATGTCCAGGATTGTATCCATATTGAAACTCAGTATCCACTACATGAGGTATTTCCCCTGATCACATACAAAGAAAATTTTCAAAAAAGGCTAGCAATTTTGCACTTCACTTGAAAAACAACCCTGTGTGAACTGACAAAAAAGAACATCCAAATTAGGTGGTGCGTGTCTCACTTGCATTTGGGCAGCAGTGGAAAGCAGACAATCCTTAACAGCTCTTTTAGAGTTTGGGGTCTGCTGAAACTTGATAATGTGTGCACAATCTATATGTATCCTGAAAAGGTGACCAAAAACATGTTCCCAAGTACAATGATGAATTAGTTATATGTGCATGGGGTCCACACCTGCCTTCGAAAATCTGAAGGGTCCTCAAGTTGAAAAAAAACAAAAAGAAAAAAAAAAGAAAGAAAAACCTATTAAGGCCTTCCCTCTCCCACACATCTACTACTACAGGTCTTAGTAGCTATCTCATCAGTCCAGCATCTGGCACTATTTATGGTCTCCCAAACTTAAGCCTCAACTTTCCCCTGCCCTCGCTCCTCATTACATCAGCTCTGGGCAGTGTGAGCTCCAGACACACTTTCTTGCTTTGTGACCCTTGGGGTCATGAAGGCTGTGACTGGGCAGTTATGACAAGAAACTGAAAGGAGATACAGGGCGATGACTGTGATGGTGAAAGGCTGAGAACTAAATGCAAGGGAGTTAAAAAACAGATGGTGTTATTCATATGGAAATGTTCTGTTTTACATCCTCTGTGCAGACTAGTGACATGTAGGTTAACTACCAGCTGCATCTTATGGGTTTTCCTGACCCTAGGGCATTGCTTAACACTGAAATGATACATGGAATTATAATGGCAAAAGCTCAGATGAGGCACTCTGGAGAGCTTCATGCAAAATGCATCATCATATTATGATAATATTCCCCCTCCCCAAATCACAAGTACACACAATACACTGTATGTGCTTTGCCATGGGATGAAACAAGAATTTTGTCTGAATGTTATAAAGCTACTCACATGATGAAAAGAAAAGCAGTTTTGTCTGTAGCCTAATCAACAACCCAGGCTTTTGCCTGACCAAACAATAAAAGGAGAGCAGGGAGCCAGGTTTAAGCACCAGTAGATAACGAAGGAACGTCATTTGGAGTTAAGAGCTTTTAACTTCTAGATATGGCATTTAAAGAGTCTGCAAGATGTTTTCCAAATACAGATTTGTGTTTTTCGACTAGCTTGATCTAAAGCCCATCAGCTTCACCAGGCTGTGGATCATGCCATGAAAGATTCTATCATTAAAACAGCCAACCAAAACTTTGTTTCATCACCCCCTCCATTTCCCCTCCACAACTGAGTAAATGGAGGAAGCCCTGCAGAGAGGAAAGGCAGGGAAGAAAGATAACGTGAAGCCTTCAAATGATGCAAACCAGCTTGCTGAACAACAGAAGAGCTAAGCTTCAACACTTCTTTTCTTTTTTCTTTCTTCTTTGAATTATCATGCCTTCACTACAGAAACAGAACAATACATTTGTCACTGTAATCATATTAAGATTTATTTTTAACCTGGCAGTGGGTGTGAAGTAACTGTCATGCCGAGTTCATCTTAAGATAAACTTAAGATTTGGAGGCAGAGAGCACATGCCTGAGAAGAGGGGGTAGGAAAAGTCAAACAAATCGAACAAAGGTTGGAGTTATCAGTATTTACACTTGAAGACACTGGCCTTCTGAGAAAGTAATTTCTTATCCAAAAGGACAAAACATAGAATAGGTCTGTTTTCATTACCAAATTTATAGTATGTTAACTTAAAAAATACACCCTGAAATTTCACTCCAAAAGGTGGAAAGTATTCAGATAAGGACAGTTCTTTGTACAAGTTAGGTTCATTCACCTAGAAATTAGAAATTGCAGTAACTGTCATTTAACGCACCAGAACCTAATTCCTTCTAAAATTAAATCCATTCACTCCTAAATACTACCAGAATCACTGTTGCAAATAATATATACATTACTCTGATAGCTATATATACCTGCAAGAAGTAATTCACTGTACAAACTTATTTAGCATATAGTACTATATAACACTACCGAAGAGCACTGCTTTCATCAATCTGTTCAAAGGTCACCTGAGTTGTCCTAGAAATTGTTTCAAGCAACGCAGCAGTTCATTAGAGTACATTTTAAAAGAGAGAGATTTTCTAATTAAAAATGAGCATTTCAATTATTACAATCTTACTCAAAAATTTAAAAAACAAAACTTGCCATGCTTTGGAATTGATGTGTTTATTTTACTGAAAAACAACATTTGCAACTCTAGAAAAAGTTTCATATGTTGCATGACAAAAAACAAAAGATGATGCTCCTTATACTGGATCATCCCAGCTTCTTACCAGGATGATTTTTCCTTTCAGAGGCGGGGAGGCTACTGTATACTTTCTGAAATGCTGGTTTAGTTTCTAGTTCTACATTATATTCTGGTCTAATAATAATCTTCTGATACCATTTTTTACTGCTTAGGCAAAGGCGATTTTCTTCACACAGCTAATTCAAGAGGACAGCACTCATCACTGTCCCTGGAAAGCACATTGTTTCCAAACCAGAAACAGTCTTATTTTATTCTAGACTAAGACAGCATCCCACTGGGTACTACTTGTCTATCTGAAAATGTAGTTCAGGCAGTTTTAAAGGCTTCTGAATACATATTGTTGCTGCCCAATAAAACATTCACAACTTGAAAATGAGTAGGGAATTTTATTTATCCTATTAATATACACTCCCCCTAGAGCTGTGCAGTTTTTAAACAATATTTGAGGAGGATACCACCGTTGATGCTTTTGCTTCCTCCCACCCTTCCTTCAATGCAGCTTCCTTAAATAAGCAAAGGGCCATGATATCTGAAATGATTCCGACCCTGTTGTGAATCATCTGTGATCAGCCCACACACTTCCCCTCTGCAAATGCCCTGACTCACAATCCCTCTTAGTTCTTTCCACGGGAGGATTCCCAGAGTGCAGCAAAGCGACCTGCCCACATCAGTCTAAGTAGCAAAGGAACAAGGTTAGTTGTAAACCAATTACACTGGAATTCTTTTTTTTTTTTTAAA
>VYZX01016236.1:199188-234331 GCA_013401335.1 Brachypteracias leptosomus
AAAAAAAAAAAAAAATATTCAGTGGTACTTGTAACCAGTCTGCAATCACATTCCCATCTTCTCAACTGCTTTAGACTCCACTTCAAATGCTCCAAGGAGTAGCAACTTAAAAACCTTTTTCTTACATCAACAGTCTTGTTCCCTGGCTGTACTAATTGCTGTGAGCTGCATTAACTGGCATTGGTAAGACAGACTGAGGAAAATACTATTAATTTCAGATTATTGCTAGTGGAATTAGTCACTATATTTCAAGCAGTTACTCTTTGGAAAACCACTAATAGATGGTTCAGAAGGTGTAACAGAGCCTTCTCTGACCAGCCAACTCTTTATTATAGGTGAAATAGCTCAGCCTGGGGAGAATTTAAGTTTTCATTCCAGAAATCTGTCAAAGGTTGCTCGACTGGCAGATAATAATCCCGACACTGAAGCTAGTAAGCTGAAGTGGTTCAGTGCACATGAAATCAAAAGGATAGTTTTATCAGTGTTTAAGTATTATCCATAAGAAATATATTATTAAATGAACAGATATAATAATGTCTGTGATGAACATATGCAAATCCTCATGCATACCACTCTGTGGAAATAAAAAAAAATGTGTTTCTGCAACCTTTCTCAGGTATGGCAATTTTTATTTAATGAAGAATGCGCATATACAGAGCCTCAAACTGGTGCCCATTCTGACAAAGACGCTCACCAAGGTTCCTGCTGCAGGGCAATAGACAAGTTGAGGACAAAGCATCTCCTTGACCTCCAGCCTAGCATCCTCTCTGTTAGACCAGGCTGAATACATGTTGAATGTTATTACTATCCAAAAAAACCATTTCTAGTAGTTTTTCTTTGACACCTAAAAACTAGAATACCGTCATGAACAGGAGTTGTGAGTTATCCATTAAAACACATCCTACACTACTGCATATTTACACTATGTGGACAACCTTAAGTTTATCCCAGAAACCTCCTAAACTCCCTAGTATTTCCCTCTCCCACATTCTCTCTTCTTGCCTGCATCCTCCCCACCAACAGCCTTTTCTTCCAGCACTGTGTATGTTATCTGAAGAACTGGTACACTGAAAAGTGAAGACACCTTTAAGATATAAGTTCTATGTCTGAAAAAATATGGTAATTAAAAATCATATAGCTTAAAACTGGTTTATACTTATTAGGACAACTCTCTTCCTTTAACCAGTATTTCAGCTTGGGCTCTGTACTAGAAATCATGTTGAATATACATTACATATTGGCTGCAACTGCCCAACCCAGCTTTTAAAAACCAAGCTTGAAGAGGATAAGAAAATCAATTACTAAAATGGAAGGCAAAAGAAGAATCAGCAAGTGGTGTGGTAAGCTTTTTGTTTCCTGAAAGACCTTAATATTACAGGACTGTATACATTCATCTATAAGAGCCTTTGTTCCCAGTTTCACAGAATATGCTTCTCAAGAGACTGAGATAGACTAAGGTCTCTGTTTGCAATATAACCACTTCTATTGCCCAAGGAAAAAAAATCATTATACTCGCACTTGATAGAGTGACAAAGCGGTACAAACATGTCACTTAGAAGTCAACAGAAAACACATAAAGCAGAGCTAGAGAAAGCTAAATTCTTCATTAATTTACTATTAACACCTTCAACTCAGCATGTTTAACAGATGGTCTGCAGAAGCATGGATAAAATACTTAACTCTTGCTGCAGACAACACGTTGCATGTACCACAATCACAGCTGCTATCAGAAAGCAAGTATCTGTCAAAGAACTGCAGCCCCCTAAAAATATGCGGCCATGGTGATGGATGCACCATTAGAACTAATTAGTTAAACAGTCTAAAGAATGTGTATTTTTATATATCATTTCTAGAGGTAAGTTGTTCCTCCCTGCCCCTGCTACTTGAAAAGTTATTCTAACCAAATATTTTATTTTGGTTGCTATGGTACAAGCTGGCTTATATATATGATGCTGATTAATATAAATGGATATATACTCTAATATTCAAGCAATATGCCCACTCAGCTGTAAGACTGCATACATTAATTAAGAAGATGCAGAAGGAACCACCAAAATATTGACCCATTATGTAAAATCTGAAACTTTAAAGTTCTGCTTAATTAGATTAATTTTTATATTATGAATGTGTAGAGACAGCAGAAAAAAGTCACAATCACTACAATACAGTGTAAACATAGAACTTTAACAGATTAAAAAAATGGAAGAGAAGGGGTTTTTTGAGGGGGTACTTACAATGTGCAAGAGCTTTAGCACATCCACAAACCTATCAGAAAAGCAAGAGAAAAGAAATAGTTACATTTTAATTGCCCAATTAAAATCAACTGAGTAGCTGTTAAGTTTAGCATTGACACTTACACTTTCTCTGAGCTCATGATCTCCTTGGCAATATGGTAAACCTTTGTTTTCTTCCCAGCTGCCTTACTCTGCAAATAAAATTATATGTTATACTATGCACCTACTAAAACTGACATAAAAATAATTTCCAGCTAGTAGTTCCTCAAATACAATGTAATTATTCAATAGTTCTTTCTAATAAAAACATTTCATACTCCTTTGAAATCTCTTGGCTTTAAAATATTCAGGACTTTCAGGATCTCTTTACCTTGTAGCTGGAAACAGTCTTAGCTAAGGGTAGTTTTTATAACCCTATAATCCTTTCTATTAAATTATTACAGGAACCACTGAAGTCCATAATGAATGATGCAAGTGGCAATTACTGTTTAGCAAAACTAGCAAAGTACAGATAATATTTCTAACAGTAGTATTTGCAGCAAACTCAAATGGGTTTCAGGAACATCTTAGAAGAAATACACACTTTCTTTACTGAAAAATAAAATGAAAGGAGAAAAAGAAAAAAAAAAAAAAATCACACTGAAGAGTAAAGTCAGCTTCTGCCAATCTTCTAAAGGAGCTGCTGGAATACACATCAACTGTACTGCAAAAATTTGTAAGTGTGGGCCTTGTCATCTACCTGAAACACTGTGGAGATGATGATGGTTTTTTATGCACACATTTGGCTTCCAGAAAATCAACGTTACTGTTCACCATGAGATAGAAGGAGCAGGTATAGCAAAGCAAAATGGGGTAGGTGTCAGGATGCAGGTGTGTTTTCTAGACAGCATAACTCCCATGTGCAATTTCCCTCAGATAAAACACCTTCCTCCATAACAGCTCTCATGGTCTGCCATATGCTTCTCTGCTGCCAGCTGTCACCACATCTATTAGATATTCAGGCTTTCATTTCAATTTGCTGCAAAGAAGAACATGGGTGAGGAGCACTAGAACATCACAGCGCAATGGAAGTCCTGGGGAGGCTGTGCTGAGTATGGTAGTATAATATAAGCATTGAACAGTTTATCTAGAAAAGCAGCTATCAATGGCATTATATACATATATGAACCTTTGGTTCACAAGTACCAACGTTGCAAAATTTGTCTGGAGTTTTAATTGTTCTCCAAACCTATAAACAAGTCTCAAGTGCTGGAAATCAAGCCATGGAACCGATGACATTCATAGGTTGGTTTTAATGATACTGTTATATTTTTTAAATAATATATTTTTCATTTGAATTTAATTGGCAGTGCTGAGTTACTAAATTAAAATTAATTTCTACATTTAATAATTTGGTGTTGCACCACATATATGCAAAATATGTTATTATATATATTACATAGACATCTTCACACAGAGCTGAGATTTTTCTCCTAAAATTAAACTTCTTGCCGAACAACACATAGATCTACCCAGTGAGGGTCAATCAGATTCAGGCAAGATTGTAACACCCATCCTCAGGCCTCCCTGCCTCTTTAGAAAGCACAGCTGACATGCTCCCTACAGACTGAATTCACAAGTAACTCAATTATGCAGGGCAAGGTGTCTGCCATTACTGTAGATGTGACAGTTGCAAATGAGATGAAAATTAGTATTTTGAGTACAAGATGCTACGGCTAAACAAATACAAAATGAAATAGCACAGTCTGTTTTCAACCCCATTGGAAAGACTTTTCACATACCAGCTGGCACTGAAAAGGCCACTTTGCATTTGCTCAGCCAAATGTACTCTGGGCCCAAGAGTGTCTCGAATGGGAACCAAAGGAATATAAATTGGGCTCTCAGACATGGCATTGGGAAGGAACCTTGTACCTCCTCTAATGGATAAAAAGCATCAAAACAGCCAGATGCTTGTGGCAAGGAAAGATAAAAACAAGCCCAGCTGATGAGCGATGCAGAGACTGCTTTATTCTCCTCTGCAGCTGCTCTCCCTGTTAGGAAGTTGGTTGTTAATCCCCAGCTGCTGGCCACACAGTGCTGCAGGCGGCTGAAGCGAGCCAACCAGCAGATGCTTCACAGCAAGCACTGAATTACATCGCGAAACCTGACTGAGAAGCCTTGTAACGGGTATGCTTTCCTGTAAAACTGTTATGAGAGGTTGAGAGCATTTCTAGAAGCACCCATGGTAAGTTAGCTTCTATACAGGTACAGTCCTACTGGTTTCACAGAAACAAGCTTTTCCTGCAACTCTCTTTCCCTCCCCCAATTTATTCCTAGAAGATTTGGTTAAATGACATTCAAGTCTGACACACCACCACCAAGTCTTCTCTTCCAGCACTTAAGTCTCCTTACCTTTTTAAAAAAAAATGTTCGTTTTTAAAGCAAGGAAGCAAATATAACTTACTCTCAAAGGAAACAGCTACCAGGACTGAAATGGGATCTATGGTCAGGCTGGTATCAGGGCATTCAGGACTGAGAAGTGAGAAAGCACATATCCCCAAAGAGAGGGATAAGACTCCCAGATCTTCATTTTATTCAGAGCAGTTAGCATTGTCTTCCTGCTCCTCATTTGAAGGAGAAATAAGAAATCACTCCAAGCTGGGACTTGCAGAAACCAGCAGAAGGTCTGACCTCAACCACAACAGTCAAGTGTGGCTTAAACTCCTCCAAGGGCCATAGAGCTGGCTCTGCAACCCTACAACAATAGGTCTCTCACATGCACACTGATAGGATCTCCTCAGCACCAAAGGAGTGAATTAAGAGACTTAATGCTGAAAGGCAGTTTGAGCCCTTTGTGTTTCAGGATATTGAAAAGGAAGAATTAAGAACTGATTCAGTCATCTGTTCCTTTTGCCAAGCAGTGATGGGGCAGGTTAGTATGCAAACACAAGAAAGCTGTCTGCCCTGCAATAGTTACTGGGACAAAGCCTCTGCTGCATGGCCAAAACCCCCAAAACAGGACCATCCATGCAAAACTACAGCTTCTGAGAGATTTTTCACAAGAACTTTTGCAGACCTTGCAACCTTCAACCTGGCCCCTTTCCTTGGACCTCACCAAGGCTGACAAATCAAAGGCTGATTTTAAATGTTCAATGCACAAGGAACACTGCACTCTAGGATCCATGAGACATAGACAGCCTCATTAAAAGGTATTTACAAGTCTCAGAACTGAAGATCTCTAAACATACATTTGTGCATGTAGCTCTATTAGAGAGACATGGTAGGCAGGCATCTACAGCTCCATGATTCAGTGAAAGATTAATATGCCAGGCAACACACATTTTGTAGCGGGATATTTCTAAACTTGACCTCTTAATATCAGGCTAATGTACACATATTAAAATAAAATTTTAGAAGAAAAATCACTAAACAGTAAGAACGATGAAAAGAAATACACAAAGTTATGTTGACTCAATTCCTTTTATTTGAAAATATCCCAACAGGTTGCAACTTACAAATAGTGCAAGAGTGAGGAAATAGCTTTAGACGATAAAGATAAAAAGATACCTGTTTATCTTCTTGAGGATCAGGCTCCCCTTTGCTGGAATCAGAATTTGTGTCATCGTCTTCATCAGAACTGTTCATGATATCTTCTTCATCTGACTGAAGATCTCCTATTACCACGTTAGGATGATCGTGATGTTCTTCTAAGGACCTAAAATAAAAATATATCTAGTTGATAAACATACCATACTTTCTCCATGTAAAGGGCTTTCTGGTTTACTCCACAATAAATGGTCTACTTGTTATCAGAAACACTGAAAACAGTAGTAAGTCATCTGAAGAAGACGATGACAGTGGTAGGCTTTTCCACAGTGAACTCATAATTCTGCAATATTTTATCTATGCTGGTATTGATACAATGCTTACTGATAGAAAGCAAACACCACAGTAACTTTGAAGTATTTATGTTATCCTTGCCCAACAGAGTCTGCTTGGCAGCAAAGTTTGTTAAAACTATTCCCTTATTGCCATGTGCATGTGTAGTGTAACATTTGTACTGCGTGTCAGAAGGATAAAGAAAGATCACAGCCATTTTGCCCTCCTCTGTCTCATAGCATCAGGACTTGACCCAGATATTGAACTCAGACTGGAGCTCTCTGCCTGAAGTTTTAGATGCATGTATATATGCACAGGGTGGTTTCTCAATGCATACGCTAAACTGCATCATGGATGGCAATGTTGTAACTGTTCTGTCCAATAATTCTTCTTAAAAACAAGAAAGCATAATCTTTTGTGATTAAAAACTCCCATCCCCCAGCGACAGACACCTTCCAGGTGGCTGTCAAAGCTATAAAATGTAACCTTGTTCTGCTGCTGTATAATGATTATAGAGGTCTCTCTTCATTAGCTTCAGTCGTATTTGCAATACAGAAATTGCATGAGACAAGCACACAACCTTCTTCCTCTAACTAGCCTTGACAACTTCAGTAAAGATTTAAGAAATGCAATTCTAGAAGGAAATAAAAACAGGGGTAGGGAAAAATAAAGAGTTAAACAGACTAGAGGAAACAGAGCCTGAAGTTTTGATAAAGTTACACAGAAACAGAGCAAACCCTGGGCTCCCACTTTTAATCCTTAAAAATATCTTATAGTTGCCAATTACACTAAAACTGTGTCTAAATTCATACAATCTGCGTTCAAGTCCTGCAAAAAGACGCTGGGATGCCACAGGCTTATTGTAATATGAGCCAAAAGTGATTAGCTACCCTACAAAACAAAAAGCAAATCCAGAAATCCTTTTCCCCAAGATGCTGCAGCCAGCAGAGATCTCACTGTGCCGACCAACACCTAATTTTGTGCAGCCCACATCTATAGGGGCTACACACTTCTCCATATAGCTGCCCTCTGTCTCCCTATGCAAGGTGTGGCTACAACTGATCTTTTCTCTTCCTAACTTTGAGTCACAAGAGGGCAGGGAGGGATGTAGGGCAACTCTGCAGACTCATCACTTCCAACTAGTTACTGGAAAGAAAGCCTGTTGGTGTAAATCCCATGGGAGGTGGCTACCAGTAACCTGAATAGCAGAAGTAAGGAATACCAGCTGTGTGAGGATGCTCTGGCAGCCCCTACAAGATGCTGATTATTCAACGGTCAAAGTTAAAAAAAAAAAAAAAAAAGCTCCTGAACAAAACAACACACAAATGCTGATCACAAATAGAAATATATTTAGAGATGAAGACTAGATAAGTTGGCCTGTGAACAGACCCTGGTCAGCCATGAAGATGTAGAAAAGATTAAAATAGCTTGGTTCTATTAAGACAACACAGGAAGGACTCGGGAAACACCCAAGCAGTTACTGTCTCTGAGAGCCAAATGGGGTGGGGAGAGGAAGAAGACTGCAAGCTCAACACCAAGTTCAAATGAGATCCTGAGCTAAGACTGCAGCACCCAAGGTGCAGAGAGACACCCATTTATTTCAGCTTGGAAATTATCAGCCTTACATGGGAAGAGAAGCAACCAGTGAGATGAGCACTGATGACAACAGCACATGGAATATGCCTTCTGCAGAGCCTCCACAAGCTTCAGGAAGGCAAAAAACCAGCTTTCCACTGGAACTCCACTAGTAGGATTCTAAGACTTCTGCAGTTACTTGTTAACTTCAGCAATTGAGAATATTCTTTGTCTAGTCTATCTAATTCACAGTCAAACGACCCGATAGCCTGACAATGTTTGTTTTAGCAGATGTCATGTCATATCTTTTTATTTTATAGATGGCACACATCTTTATTACCTCCGTAGCATTACATCAGGTATATTGCCCTGCTTTATTCAAAACCTGCAACAGAAATAACTATTGCTATTCCTTCCTTTATTATATCACTCACAGTTTTATGATCCATATATGTCACTGAATCTACATCTAGGCTATATTTTTTCCCATTGAAGAACATATTAAGTACTTTATCTTTTTTTAAGATATACTTTTATTAAGTGCTTTTAATCACAATGGAATCCCCTCTTTAGTCCCTTATTCATTAAATTTAACTTTTGTTGATGGTTTCACTTTTTGTTAATGGTTACTTTTTCCCCCTTTTCCTATCCTTAATATTTGTTTTAATTGCTGCTTTAATTTCCTTTGAATAAGTTCCTTCCCACCAAGAAAACATCCTTTTCACACTCATGAAATCACAGTTCTTCTGCCTAATCATATTTTACAGGATGCCCACTCCCAGATTTTGCTATCAGTTTCCATTTAAACTTCTCAGGGTAACCATGCCAACACTTAAAGTTTTAGAAAACCTTTTGGTAGTCAGAAACAAGCATATTTCTAGGTGAGGTGGTATTCTGCTTGTGCAAACATCAGACCATCAATCACTGAGGGATGAAGATCAAACTAACTGGGCTGTGTTGGGTGAAGAATTTTTTAAATGAAAGATTGTCTTATCTAATAGAAAGTTTCAGTAAAAAATACTACTAAAATTGTTTAATAATTAACTACTGATGACTTAGGATGTTTAGTAAGTGCCCACAAATAAGGGCCACTCACATTTTTTTACTTCCTGTGAATCACAGCAACGTTTACCCCGTAAGCTTTTGTGGCACACGTGCACTTACTATTTACGTAAAGGAAACTGTGAGACCTGAGAGAACTATCTACTAAATCTTGCCTACAGTATCTGCTCCACTAGTCAAAGCACCTCAGAGTAATCCCTATACATCCTTATGTATTTGCTCAGCTCACAGCAGTCCTCAGGTTCTCCCACCTGATTTTGTTGATGAGGTTTTAATTTTGTTTGGGGGTTTTTTGCTTTGTTGGAGTTTTTTTGTGTGTGGTGGTGGTGTTTGTTTTGTTCTTTTCTTTTCTTCTTCTTCAATGTCTGTTCTTCTTTGTTTGGTTGGTTTTTTTAAAGGAAAAACCCCAGTGGGTGATTAGCGATTAATGACAAAAAAAAAAAAATCAGTTCACATGTAGTCATTTTTCAGAATCAAACAAGCCACCAGTTGAGGGATAGGAAGCAATACTGTAGCCATGGGTCAACGCACTCCTGGTGAATCTATATTACCTGTGGTTGTGTCCTCCTCTTCAGAGCAGATGGTGACAAAGTCACAGTGTTGATCTGCCCTTATCAGCCATATGCTGGAAAACATGTGACTCTCCTCATATCTTATGCCTTAACCTTTCATCATAAATGGCCTTTCAGTCAAAACAGAAAGCAGTTTTGTATTTACTGATTACTCTTTTTGTACTTTTACCTCTGAAGTTATCTATAATGTCAGTATATATATAGTTCTCTCAAAGTTGTCTCTGGATGAAGTGAAATCCCTTGTAGCCTTTAAATGAGTTTGGAAATAGTAATAATTCTTTAAATAAACAGAAACTTTTCAGCCACCTATCAATTCTCCCTCTCCAAAATACCACATGCAGGCACGCACTAATGGTTATTTTTAAGTAGCTGTTCTGATAAGTATTTTGGGGATACTGTGAACTCTCTCTATCTTGTTCCCTCTTCATCACGATTCTTTGTCCTACCCACAGCACTACCAAGAGAAACTTCTGCATTATCAGTCATGTGAAACACCATCACTGCCAACTCACCGTGGTGCCCGCTGAGTAAGAATATCTTGCCATATCTTGTGAGCAAGTTATCTAAATATAGATGTGGGGCTTTTTTTATTTGACACAAAAATAAAGGGATGGTTAGTTTGCCTCGGCCTGAGCAGTTTATGGGATGAAGCGTATACATCGTGCTGTACTTTCCTAATGCAATAGTAAAATATTAATGAAACAAAACATGCTGGTCTTAGTAAGGCATACAGAAAGATAAACTGTAAAAACTTAAGAACTACTATCAAGCTATTATGGCCAGAAAAATAAATCCTAATCAGCACAAAAACCTCTTCTTGTCTTCAAAAGGTGACCAAGACTAGTTCAGACTAGCTTATTTGTATTTTTATGGAAGCTTCAAATGCACCTGAGGCTTCCCTTTCAGACACTGTTAATTTAGATACTGCATAGGACACTATAGCCTGAAGCCACAATTAACATTTCAGTCTTGGTTCCCAATTCATTTAGAAGGCAAACAGTATTTTAAGCTTGACTGAGATGATTCAGAGAGATTTGCCGCCATGGAATGCCCCAACATTAAGTATTTTATAGCATATTGGAATTACTTCAAGTGTTAGCATCACTGTAACTACTGAAAAACGAGTTTCTACAGCTCCAAAGTATTTGTTAAAATAGATTCATCCACACTGCTGCTTTACACACATTTCCTTGTGATCTTATTTTTAGATGTTTTTAGTAACCAAAAATACATA
The DNA here is from genome assembly GCA_013401335.1 of Brachypteracias leptosomus. NCBI lineage: Eukaryota > Metazoa > Chordata > Aves > Coraciiformes > Brachypteraciidae > Brachypteracias > Brachypteracias leptosomus. Next base: position 209,724 of record VYZX01016236.1, read on the forward strand.
GGAATGCTGAATGAACAGAACCTTGCACACACCACTCTACTAGATTCTTTTATCATCCTTTTGTTATTTTAAAAGGAACATCCATTCTACTCTGTTTTTTGTAGGAGCATCCCGACATATTTATCTTTCTTCTATCTCTTTCATTGCAGGTTTTGTGGGTGCTTTTGTTTGTTTATTTTTAAAGAAAGCCTTCAACCTAAAGACAAAATGACACAAACTGGAGTTCCTACTCAACTGAAAAATACATGCCAAAATATCAGAGAGCCAATAAACATACCCTACTACAATATTTCATCTCAAATCCTTTTTTGTATTGTTGCAACATTTCACAATCCTTTCACAGCTGCTTGCATCTCACTTTTCTCCAGAGGCAACAATTATTATTGCCGTTTATCCATTTTCAGTTTTTAGTATCACCAGCCCCTGCAATCAGTTTCAAGCATTAAGGCATGTTCAGCTGCTCTTTTTTTTTTAAGATCTAAAAGAACATTGGAGCTCTGTGGAAGCAATAGCTGATAAGGCTGTTAAATTTTTCCATAGCACCTCATACGTATAACAGCTGTAGGTAAGGCAGCGTGTCTCACTGACCGATTCCCTCAATAGATCCTATTTGTATGCTATCGGGGAACCCCATCGATAAGACTTAAAGGAAAAAAAAAAAAAAAAATATAAGTTCTATGGCATCTTTTCTGTTAGGTCCTATCTAAACTCAGAATCTCTCTTTCGAGGTAGACAGAAGGGCTGTAAATATAGAAACCAAGTCAAGGTCCCAAAACAATATAGGAAGCAATTATCTGATTTGTGTGCTCAAGAGAACAGAAGGTGCTCTTGGAAAGTGAAAGCAAAATAGACATTATTGCTTGATTTTATTTAGTGAACATTTAAACACTTCTTACTTGACATAGTTCAATGTCTTTAATACTTATTTACTGCAGGTTTTCAGAAAAAAAGGCAATGAGTTCTAGAAAGTAAGCGTAGTTGGCAAAGCACAAAGACAGTAATGAGTAATAACCAAGGTCACTAGTGATCTCCTGTGAAAGTTTTAAGAAAATATGTAACAGATTAGTGATCAGCAAGATTAATAAAGGCACAAATTAATGTACTTCTTGGATGAGTTACACATTTAGCTGCAATACCTCAGCTCCACAACCATCCTGAAGAAATCAACATCAGCACGTTTGTTTCATGAACTTCGTATCACTCCAGATGCACCTAGACCCTAATCCATCCTATTCACCTCAGCATTTAAACTTCAAATTCTCTCAACAACAGTTACTGTCTACCATTATAGCAAAAAATTCCCCTCCCTCATAATCCTCTTCATGTCCCCCTGCTTTTCATTTCTCCTTCAGGCATACCAGACCATTAAGCAGCAAATGAGGATGAAATGCAGTCTGGACTAGGTGGCTTACTTGAGTTATTCCTACAGCATCAGTCACCTCTTTGGTTTAATGACAGACGCATAGATGGAAAGGGCTGAAGCTGAGATCACGTCTGTCCTCTCTAGGTGTAGTGGACAGTGTGAGAAAGGCTGGTGGATACCGCTGCAGCTCTGGCAGGGTTGGCTTGGCCGCCAACACTGGGGACTGGTTGCCCTATTGCAGCCAAGCTGATTGAGCTTCAACTTCTCTGCCAAAAATGGTGTTTTTTCCACAGTGAGAGTGCAAGGTGTCCTCTCTAATCGGATTTTACATGACAGCATTAAAGTTATGCCATTTGTTCTTCTGCAGTCACAACTCAAGGATTTTAGTAAGTTCTTTGAATTATTAGGACTGGAAGGTCCCTTCCAACCCAAACCATTCTATGATTCTAACTACAAACATAAACACTCCTCAAGAATCGCACCTAGAAAACAGAAACAACCTGCATCCAGCTGAGCAATGCAAATTGAAAATATTTGGTGCACATCAGGTTACTTCTTCAAATTGCAACTTAAAGACTTAAAGAATTGAAACAGAATTATTTTAAACAATACCATGTGTACTGTATGCATGCATAAGCATCCAGGGTTTTTATAGGAAGTCAGGACCCTTGATGACAGTGATTCACTGCTAAGAGAGAAGCTCAAGACAACCTATTTGACATAGATTTTGGTTCAGAGCCACTTGTACCTCGAAAGCTGTCTGCTGCCTTGCAGGCAAAGGGCTGGCTGCAGAGAGGGGCCAAGTGGGAACACCAGGAGTTTGTTCCTACCAAGAGAAAAGCCAAGAACTACCCTCTTCGTCCTGGTCTTTACCTCTGGCGCTTCTTGCTCACACCTGGGTTTCTGGGCAAGGAGGATATCACAAACACTGCTGAAAGCTGCCACCACATTTAGCCTGTTAGATCACACCACTGGCAGCTCCTTCTATACTTGGCTGAGCGTGTTGCAAACTGCAACACCTGACTTGCTGGAACCCGGTTATCCCAGCATTTGCAGCCAGCAGCGTTTAGCATTTGTTATCCTTAGGCAAAGACAGCACTTATTTCTTACCTCAACAAAAAGGAAAAAAAAAAATCAGACTCAAATTCTAAGCAAAAAATAAGCAAGGCATGTGTCATATATGTTTCACACTTAATAAATTCTGTACCTTTTTTTTCAAGCAATCCATTCTGTCAGCCACCCTACTTTAGGCACACTAATCACGTGCATGCTTCGTTGCGCGATTTTAAAAAGCACGGTTTAAAAAAGGTGCAGACAGCTCTCATATTATCTCCATATTTAGCTGTGATTTGAAAACAGGAGCTCCCGTGGCCAGAGGCACCCCAGGACCGCTCTCGCCGCAGGCAGCCTCCCATGCTCACAGGAGCAGTCTTCAGTGAGACCATTTGTTGACAATTCCTCAGTTCCTTGGAAAGTTCAACATAAACACACAGGCATGCTTCAGATGTTTCCACACTCACCAGAGAAAAGCCACATCAAAAAAGGGAAAAAAAAAAAAAAAAAAAAAAAAAAAAAAAAAAGAGAGAAGTCTCAGTTTTAAAAGTCTTCAAGAAAACTGGTGCCCACAGCAGGCCAGTGTGGCACAGCCATGCCATGACAAGCAGGAAGGACACTTGCATTGTCCTGCCTCTGCTGGGGCAGCCCCAGCAAAAGTGCCAGAAGGAGATGATGCCAATGTAGAGGAATATAATCCAAGAGGATGCAAGGGGACAGTCTTAAGAACTGATACTGGAAAGTGAAACACTGCGGCAAAACCAAGGGATTTAAACCCTTGCCTGGAGACTTGCAGTGGGTAAAGAGTTGCTGGATTGGTTCTTCCCATCACCACCCAAAACTGCGATGGATTACCTGCTTCCCATGGTAGATACTGCAGAATTTACAGCTTTTTGCCTTCCCTTATCATTAATCCTCATTCCATAGGAAGATCTGCAATGGTCATGGCCAAGACCTTTGGAAAAAACTCCTGGCGGTGAGTGATAAACAATATAAAACAAGACCACCAAAATACAGCAGTCATTTACAATCAAGCCCTGCTGTTCTAACCTCTCAATTTACAAAACAGACCCTAGCAGGAAAATGTTTATTGGGAAAGGACAGCAGGATCAGAAGAAAAATAACTTTATTTTCCAGTCACGCACAAAAAAAAAAAGAAAAACCACAAGACAACTCCAGCACATACTAAATAGACTTCTACAAAACTATAATAAAAATGTGACAAAATTCTCAACTCAATCACATCAAATAGGAAAGGGCAAAACTTATACCAAGTGAGAATAAAACCTCCTATTAACACCCATTTCAAACAAAATTGATTTTACTTCGCCAGAGTTACCATGACATTCCAATGCATAGCTTTTGCTGCACCAAAATCAGAGTTAATGCAAGGCCCTAAATTGTATTGACCCTTCTGTGTTGACTCATCACATTTTTTATGATTTTTGGGTGTCTTTATCCCTGAAATCAGGGCTGTTACACCTCTTTTCCAAAAGTTGCTCCTTCAATTTAGAAATAATGCACAAGGTATTGCACTCCATTTTGTACATGTCAGATACCTAGAAGATGGCAAAGGAGAGCTAAGCAGCAAAGTACTCAAAAGGTAGTGACTTAGATCTAAAATAATCATGGAGTGACTTAACTCTTAAACGTAAGACTGCCTGAATGCACAGGAGCTGACACATCTTCCTGGGTAGTCCGCAGGAAAACAGACAATGAAAGTTTGGCTGAAACCAACACAGATTAGATGTAAAGAATAACTGAGCTGCTTGCAAGATTGGACTTGTGCTCTCTCTTCCTCTAACCTTTTGCACAGAGAAAAAGAATGGGATTTAGACACTTTTTCTAAACTGCTCATCTCATCTCAAAATCAGTACAGAACATCCAACCCCCAGGAACACCACTGAGGAAAAAGAAAAAAAAAAAAAACAGAAAAATCAACTGAATTCTATGCAGTTGAAATCACTGAGCCATACGGCTCAGGTTGTAGCTATCAAAATGGTAGTTTTGATAAAAACTACTTTTATTTATTTACATTCATCTTAAGAGATTTTTTTAATCCACTTCTGCTTAAGTGGAGCAGTTTTTCATAAGCACAAAGACATTTTTAGGAAAAATTAAAACTTGTGTAAACTTAATATTTTTTTAAAGAAATTTCTGGGATTATAGTATCTGAAATAAAACCTGCATGCCTTAACCTAAATTTTGCCTAGTGCATTGAAGCAACATGGATGCATAGTTTTGTAAGTCTATTCATTAAAGTATCTTTAATGGGATCAAATATAAATGTTGGGCAGGTCATGCATATTAATATCACTGTTGGCATTTAAATAAAAACGTAGTTTATTATTTTGGTTGCCTTCTTTCCCAACACTTATTTTATACCTCAAAAATTCTTACTGTTTTACACATGCAATTACATTAGACCTCACCGCAGTTAAAATACCACCATACAAAACAGAGTACCATGGAGCTTCAGAAGCATATTTCCTGAGCCAATGCTGAAAATAACCCGCAGGAAAAGGCTGTCGTTGAGCATATAAATGGGTCTTTCATCAATTCTCATGTTACATTTGACTCTCCATTCTACATTGGAGATATTCTATGGAGCTATATTTTGTTAACCTGCAATTTATACCATGGCTGGCAACTGGAGACAGGGCACGTGTTGGCGGAGGGGCAGAAAGGTCAACATCCAGTGACATGCACGCAACGTTAACTTAGCTTCCCCCATCTTAAAGAAAAGGAAGTACATATGAAGAATGTCAAAACTAGGGAAAAAACCAAGTATGTAATAAAAGAGGAAAGAAAAAGATAAAGCATTGGAGAGTAATTTATGTGTGACACGTGAGTTACCCATAAACGGGGGGTTAGGAAGCAGGCTAAAGGACGTGGGGTTGTTATGGGCTGCTTTGCTACTTTAGGCTTCCCCACCACACTGTAAGCCACCTCTTCAGCTGAAGTCAAGAGCCAAAACGCTGAGCTGGGGTGACATCAGTGGGAGGAAGAATGAGGACATCCTTGTATTGTACCGGGGGAATTGATAGGAACAGTACAGTTAGGACATTTTTTGTCATCTGTGGTGAGCACTTGTACTGCTAGCTCTCTTCTTCCTCAGGCCAACACCAAACTCAGCAACATCCCCTCAGCATAACTTCATCCTTTATTCTTCATTTGTTTGCTCTTCTCCATCTTGAATCAAAGGGGAACACACCACTGAGAGAGAGCTCAGCAAGCTGCCTCCAACAGGAACTCTCTTCCATAACTGATCAGCTCCTTGTTTCTTCTCCCAAACTAGTTGGTTCCTGGTTGATATAACTCTAGCCTCACCCACCACCCCAACCATGATCACCTGGGGGAAGACAGGGCCTCAGAGGTGGGCCAGGTTCTGCCTCTGAGGCCTGAAACCACTAGGGGAACAAAACCTACTGCTGGGTTGTGGCTCATCCATAGGTCAACTCCAACTTGGGGCCCACAGCCCAGACCCCAGCATTTCAGCCCTGCTTCAGTGGGGAAAAAAAAAAGGATAGTACAGTTTACCCTCAAAATGGCTTTATTAACGAATATGGATGCATGTGCTGCAAGGTAAACATAATGTAATTTTCTAGACTGCACAAGACTGTGACAAAAGTAATGACCAAACCTTTCTGGGGAGTGGCAGAGGGATTTGCCCAGAAGCCAAGCAGTCCTCCCCAGTAGAGCCTGCCTCATTGCTATCACCACTGTCAGCTTGCTTCCTCTTATACTCACAATCACACCTAGCCCCAACTCCCCTCAGTAAGAAGATAACGTCAAGAACTCAAACCACATCTATTTTTATGTAGCACTTGTAACACCATCCGATAAATTAGAAGTCTTTCATTATTGCACCTCCAACTCTGTCAAAAGTTTCCCTGTGTGCTCTGTCTATGTCAACCTGTTTCACCCACCTCTTTCTTTTACCAAAATCAACAGGGAGCCCTTTGAAAAGAGGGATGAAAGAAATACCAAAGACAAAAATTCTCTTTCATTACAATCTTGGAGATCTTCACAATTGTTTTCATTTCATAAGGCCTTTCAAATCTTTTCAGGAGTGGATTGTATACTAGAATAATGGACTTGGTATTGCAAAAATGCAGTTCCAACTCCTTTCTCTCCTTCATTGGAGAGGGAAAGCATTGGACCTCAGAATCTTTCCCAACATCAAAACAGACAAAATCAGTACATCAAACACATTTGGACAAGAATGTGTCAAGATTCTTTTAAAGCAAGAAAGTTCCTATTTATTCTGCTGTATTTCTCCCAGATTGCTCTAGAAGATTAAGTTATTTTCCCGGAGTGCATATCTTCTTATAATAGATGCATTTTATTTCAGATTGTATAGCAGACTAGACTGTAAAGGAATATGAGCAAAAATTACCCCAATACTAAGGAAAACTCCTTCTCTTACTGGAAAAGTAGACCATGGAGACACTGACTTGCATAGTGTTTCTTGCAAGGAATGAAAAGAAAACCCAAAACACCCCATGTGCTTTCCTGAGCCAAAAAATTCCCTGTGATTCTTTCATATAGTTTCAAATGCTACCCTAATAGTATAAAATAGTTATATTGGCACTACAAAACAGAATAATTCCAGACCCAAAGTCAGTGATTTGACTAACCCTTGGGAAAGAGAAGGAGTTCTGAGAGTGGCGTAGAGCCTCAGGATGAGGGTTCCACCATCTGCATGCACCTAATTCCTTCCCAAAGTCCTTGTGTCAGAGCATCAATATTCCCAAGCAACAGTACTACCACTTCTCACTGATCTGGACTCTCATTAGCTATCCCTAACTTCATTACAGAATTTGTTTATTCGTAGTCCATAAAAGCAAAATGTGAGAAGTCAGCAAGATGGCTTAATCCTTATGTCTGGTAGCCAAGAATTGCTTTGTCCATTCCCTGCTCCCGAGCACCAGAGCTGGGACTGCCAGACAGGCTTTGTGCTCAGCCTTGCAGGGGACGGGAAGTGCAGATCTGAGCCATCTGACTCACCCTTTACTGACAAGCCCTTGGAGTTGGCAGAAGCCTACCAGCTGTGTAACATGTATGTGAGAAAGCAAGGTAGGGAGGGGAGAAGAAAGAGGCAGGCCCAAGGAAGCAGAAAACAAAAAAAGCCAGTGATAACACATGACCGAAGATAGCGAAGCCTGAGAGGAAACCTAAATAGCATATTATCAAAGCTACTCCATTAAAACCTGAGGTACAATTGCAGACAAATAATTTAATGTACAACTGAGGGTGGCAGAAGCCAGTTAGAAGCACAGAGGGGAGATCAGAAGACAAGACATCACTGCAGAGCTGATGGAGGAAAAGGAACCTGCCTTCTTCAGATCAGAAACTAATACATTATCCTATTTAAGAAGCAGATCAAATCCAAATAATCTGCATACCTGGCCTCTACTTATCAAGAAATGATATCCTTCAATAAAATTCAGTAAGAAGAAAATGTGGGGTTTAATCTATAAATAAAACCACCTTGAATAGCTAAAATGTATTTTGTGCATTGAAATCTCAGCATAAGCTGAGAAAATTTGTTTTAAATGCTGTTTAGACCCTGCAGTATTTTATTAATTTAGTGTTTCTCTTGAAGTGTTTTTGAATGGGAATTTTGCAATTGCAAGAAAACCCAACCCTTCCCTAATGCAGCCAATCCCTAAGCAACACCACATTTATCTGGTGCAATACTGCTCATCAGAAGCATGTCTCAACCCTAACAAAGTTCAGTACATCAAAGAGCAATATGCATCAAAACAAAGTGCTTACCCACAGATTTCAATACTAAATTCAATATTCCAGGAAGGCTTTTATGGACACTTAATTGACCTCTGGAGACTCAGTCACCAAAGCAGAATTTAGTCCGGAAAACTAAACTTACATTTTGCATTCAGAGTCTCATTTCTGGAAAACCAATGGATTATTCTAAATCAGCAGGGGTGGGAAGGAAGCAATATTTAATTAAACCAATGTTAAGACCTCAGAAGATTGTTGTCACATGGTACTCCCTCCCCTCCAGCCCTTTCCAAAGAAAAGTCCTAGCCAGAAACACAACACAGTATAAATTTTGTCAAAATCAATTAGTAGTCATGTACATATGCAACATCTTGAAGGAACATTGTAAAAAGTAGCCAGTAAATACAGTATGCTATTCCCTGAAGGGTGAAGAAGACTCATTCAACCTGAAGTACAATTCTCCTGCCTAGAACCACGTAACAAATGCCAAAAGGAAGCCTGCAAGTTCCAGAAAAGTTTAAATTTCTGTTTTCTGCAGCATGACAGATATTCCAAGGCACATTGATTGTGCCTTTAGATTATGGGACAAATGTACACTCAATTTTACTTTCAGTTTTAAGAAAGATTTTGCTGTCCTCCTAAGAATAAAGGTTTGTCACTAAAAAGAGGATAACCAACGCATAAATATTTCTCTTTCATTAGGAGGTTTTAAAAAATGGTGTTACTTCAAAACAGAACCATTACAAGTACTCGTCTCTGAAAACATTAAAATTAATTGTGACAATACCAACAGCACTGGCTTTAACCTCACTTTTCAGGCCTGAACCACTTATTTATCAAAAAAACTCAAACAGCTGCTTTCTTTTTTGTTATCTGCAACTGGGTAATGATATTTAAAACTTATTTTACATTTAACAGTACATTCTCTATCCTACATCATCTATTCTTCACTCACTTTGTTTACAGAGTCCTCATAATAACACATTCATCTTAATTATTCATTTTAAATTGGTAGTCAAACAAGTAGACTAGGACAAAAATAAACAATCCTTAAAAACCATTTCAGGAGACTTCTGTCTTCTATACTGGAAACCAAACACGGATTATCTCCTCACAAGGTATTGTCATTACTTTCTTCACTAAATAGTCTCCTGAACTACTTAACACAAGCAAAACCCATCAGTCTCCCATCAGCAGTGCCTGTTGCACCTTAGTGGTTACACACTGTACCAGGATCCTGGTTCTCTTCCTTTCAAAAGCAAGCTCACCTTCAGTAGAAAGGAGACTGACATCAAATAACTCAAAAATCAGGTGCTAAGTGACAACCCATATCCACCATTAATTACCCAGGCCCATCATTTGCATTTAAATCCCTGTGGGAAGGCCCAAGTATCTGAATTTAATAAGATATATGAAGTTAGGATAAGAGTGTCAGAGGCTATTACGATTCTCCACAAAAGCATGCTGGTTTCATGAGACAAGATTGGGAGGAAATTTCTCAGTAACCACAAAAGCACTGGACACATTATGAAAAGTGTATTTCTTCCTCCAGAAAGAAATGTAACATGGGGTAAAGACACCACTGAACTCTTCTGGTAATAGCAAGCCTGGCATTTAAACTTGATATACTGCATATGTGCTATTATAACTAGAAGTGTAGGCAATTGGTCTGTGACTTTCTCAGAAGAACAATCCCACTGTGTATTGGCTTTAATCATAAGATAATTTGCTTCAAGATCTCCATTAGCAGTGCATTACAGGAGTTTCATGTGCCATGATCTATGAAAGAGAGCTAGTGCGTGTTCTGACAGGCTGAGGAAAACACGAGCAGTAATTATTTCAGTAACACCAGAACTGTTTCTCTAACCAGTTTTATTATACCACCTGGCCCAGGAAATGATAAAAGGCTCTTAAAGAACTATGCAGAAAAGGTAAGATGGCATCAATAAAGAAGCTTCAAAGGATTTGAGATAACAGCAGATGGGAAAACTGGAGAAGCTGCCTGCCTGGCTCTGTCCTTAGCACCTCCCAAGTCAGAGTCAAAATGAATACCTGTACCTGCTCTTCCAGCAACAGTTGATCCAGGTCAGGAGACCACTGCCCTGCTTGTGTCCTCTTTTTCTCCTACGGATTTCTTTGTTCCCTAAGAGCTACTGAAGAAACTGCATGCATTGATGGTTTCCTAAGGTAGTTTCTGACTATGTAATTTAGTTTAAAATAAACACTTACGTAAGTGCTCTGGATATGGTTTTCTATGTGTGCTTTTCAAAGAAAAACACAACACAAACCCAATTATGTCAAGAACATGCAGCTTAGGGAGCAGCAACAAGTGTAGATGGGCCAGGGTGCAAGAGAACACTTAAACCTTTAAACCATCACTGGTACAGGGGAAATGTAACACGGGTAACGTGTGCATAAGTAATAACTATAAATCACACACTCAGGTAAGAAAACTACAGAATTTTGCTCAAGAAGCAGCTGCAGTCTCATGTCTACCATGCTTCACACAGCAAAATTGTTTTTTTCTTTTCCTAAAGCAAAACCAAACATTCACTTGGATCTGGAACCACAACATAAACCAAAATAGATCACATAAATACATAAAATACATCCTCATTTAAGTTTGGTCTCACCCTTCTTAGGAAAACCAAATCAAGAGAATAGATTTCAACAAAAAGCATACACTCAGTCAGGTACTTAAGGTATACCTAAAGACAAAACAAATAAACACCCTACTGTAAACAAGAAAAATCCTCAACAAATACATGAATAAACATACCTATACCAAGCCCATAACCAGAAATCCTACTTCCCATGATAAGGCTTTGTTCTTTCCAAACAGTCCAATATTGAGAATATCAACTCTATAAACAATTATTAACACAAGATGCCACTTAAAATATTTGTCTCCTCCAATATAAGAGGGCACACTCCCCTAAAGAATGGCCAGCTCTCAGATTCTTTGAAGTATGTGTTTGCTACACACACATCCAAACTGAAACAAAGCTTCGTAACCTCATAAAAAAAAAAGTTGTTAAATGTGACTATCTACAAGCTAGCTCATTTATTCTTGTCATTATGCATATGTTCTCAACAGTGTAAAGAAGTTTGCTAGAGACTATGAAATACACAGCCTGCATATTTTATTCAAATCCTTATTGCTGGTTTGAGATAAATCTTTAGGATCTGTAAGACCAAATGATTAGCTGAAGTTAAGAAGTTAAGTGGTACCACACTGGGTCAAAACAATGCTTCACCTGTTAACACATCCTGACAGACACAATAAGCAACGTTATTTAGAGAGAACATTTAAATCTGGCCATTTCACCTTCCCAGCAACCACAGTCAGAGTGTTATACATATTAAAAGATCTCTTCCAGCCTATTCCATTTAGCAGCTGCTTTGGACATATCTATGAATTGGCCCAATCCCTTTTTGAATCTGCTGATATTATCTCTCTCCACCACCTCCTGAGACAACAAAACACAGCAGCAAACTGCAGAGTCAACAAACCCCAACTTTCAGTAATATTCTGTGAGTCACACAGAACTCGTGACCCACCACCACCACCACCTTTGCTGGGAGCATAGGGAGATGCAGAAGACTTGCTATATTCAGGGAGAGGCAACATCTTTTGCTGCACCCAAAAAGCTTTCAAGACCTGATGAAGAATTTGCATACCCAAAAGCTTGTCTGCTTTTCCCAGCTCTATCAGCTGATCCAAAAATACATTTACTCCCCTACAAACCTATCTACCATGCACTTTGCAGATGCTTAGTCAAGTTCATCCTGAGATTATGGTAAGGTTCACTCCTCCCAGTTTAAGTATTCTTGGATACAAATACATGACCGTATCTGATTTGCTTTCGTTAAATCTGGAAAAGCATGTTAGTTTCCCAAATTTTGACCATAAGCGAGGAATAACTAGCTTGCTTTTCCTCTTGCCTCTTTACCAAGTGTGAATAGTTTTCAAACCAGCAAAAGCATATAGAAAGATGTGCAGCAACGACTGTCCTGATGACATTTAATGCAAAGAGTACAGCCTCTCAAGTCATCATCTAAACATGTATAACCAACATGAGTTACAATGGAGTTGTTCAACTTCCCTTTTCTCTTTATTTTACCTGTCAAGTCTCAAACGCCTGCTTGTAGCTTCACAAAGTGCCTCAACCTCATAGAAGCCAGGGCTCTGGTCTTCCATGCTGCCGGAGTTCTGCCACTCAAAACAGAGATTTCTCTTAGCACCCATAGCAAAAGGCAAGTTCTCATACTCGGGTATTTCCTCATAGTGACGCACGTTCTCATACTCTGGGGCACAAGCGACAGTTACAGAACTCAAATACATTTGTGGCAAATTCTCTCCCAGAAGGACATGCCCATCTAAAGAGTCCAGCCTTTGGTTACTTCGCATCTCGGGCTGACTTCTGTTTCTCTGCCTCTTCTTCTGTAATGCTGGACTACTTATTTCTACAGAATGCGCCTTGGCAGATTTAGCTTTCCTCTCATTGCCTACAGATGCTATATTCTGGTTGTTACCACTTCCATACCCATCCCTGGTGGTAAGGTTGGCAATAGCACTATCCAGTGACTGGCTGCCTTTAGACAGGAATTTTTGGAAGTCGCTTTTCATTAAACAAACTGACAGTTTCATGTTGAGAAACTTTTTCAAGCTATGTTTCTTCTGATGGTCTTTGCAAGGCTTGTCTATCCTTTCCACGTCCACAGAAGAGAGAGACTTGGCCCTAGGCTTCGTCACAACAGTTAAGTGGCTGAAGTTGGTAGCAATGTTAGCAGTTTTTAATGATTCACAATTTCCTGAAAACGGGAGAATAGGATGAGGTAACTTCCAGACGGGTTTCTCAGAAGAACGTTTGGGTATATCACAGGATGACAGTGCACCTTGCTCCTTGGCTGGTGGACGCGTAAAGTGAGATCCTTCCAGGACATTGTTTGTTTTGTCCTCACTGGAAGTGTAAGAACTTTTCTCCACAAGCTCTGCTGATGCAGCTTTTTTCAGCAGGCCAGCAGCTGGAAGGCTGTGCCTCTGTGGTTTCTTAGGAACAATTTTTGGAGAAATTTCATCCTTTATTTTAACTTCTTCCAATTTTGGGGGTGAAACATGGAGGCTATTGGAAGCAGATGAGGGTTGACTGCTAGTTAATTTGAGCTGCTTTGGCAAGCTCATGGACAAAGCATCACACCTGACAAAGTTAGTCCTTTTGTCCACAGCATCTAGCATATTGGTATCATCTGACAACTGATCTGTGGAGTTAATTAAATTATGGTCTGCATCTAAAGAACATTCAACACTTTCCACCAAATCAGAAGTTTCAGGTGACGACTGAGGCAAAAGATTTTGTGAAGCTGACTCTTCCATAGCAGGTTCCTTCACCTGATGCATTTTGTCTGCATTGCTTTGAGTTATCTCACATTTTTCAGGATGAAGTACTTCTGTATTGTTGTTATAACAAACACTTTGACCAAGAATATTAATTTTTGCTGGCTTTTTAAAGTTCTGGTCCACAAGCCCAAAGGAATCTTTCCCTGAATTAGACAGTTCCTTTGTTCCTTCTCCTGTCGTGTCTATGCCATCCTGACGGACTAAACACACAGCACGTGGCTTTCTTGGCTTAGGGACGGGAAGCACTTTTGAGGTCAGAACTGAAGAGGTGGCTTTGTCAGCATCTGCCTTCATGCCTATTTCACCTGAAAACATACTATTGCCACTTAAATTTTCATTTTCCAGGATTTCCTGGTCCAGTGGGCAAGAATAACTGTGGTTATTTTCAGGCAAACTAGGACAAATTTCAGACATCTGAAATTCATCATCAGTGAGCTCATTGTCAGTATTTTGTTGCTTCCCTTTAGCTACCTCAGAAGATGACGAAGACTGTACGAGTTCCATAAACTCTATTTTAACGTTGTTCTTGGAATTACTTCCATTCCCTTTGTCAAGTTTGTCTGCATACCTGTGCCTCCCAGGACTGCTGTTAGGAAACACACTGTGAGTTAAAACATCCTTAAGTTTCTCTTCTAAAATGCTGGCTTTCAAAACCACTTGATTTCTACTTGCCAGTTTTTCATTGTGACTATCCCCTAGAGCTAGCATGTTTTTTTCACCAACTTTGATGTTCTCTAAGTTTTCAAAGTGCTCAAGAATGATCTGAGTTTTACAGGTGTTCTCCCCATTTCCAAGCTTATGAAGGCATTCAAATTTGCAAGATGGCACTGGTAGAATATATGCTGTGTTCCCAGTACTCTCTTCCGAGGCTTCATTTTTATAGTTCAAATGGTCTAGTGTTTGAGAAGAATCTCCCCGGTGCTCCTCAAAGCTTTTTATGCTTTTACGTGTAGATGATGGAGGTTTAACTTCCGGAATGGATGAGCTCTTGAGAACTTTTGGTTTCGGTGCAATTGCTGGCTTGGTTTTCCTTGCTGCTTGTATAACACCAGAAAGTGCAATATCAGGCTTCGGTGCAACAGGTGGAGGCACTGCCTTGTGTCCTATCACAGATTTTGGTTTGGGGGCCACTGGTGGCTTCTTAATTTCTAGGAAGGATGAAAAACAGAGACTTTAGTCACCATCAGCCCACAGAACAACATCTGCACTGCAGTATTACTACAAGTTATGTAACATTTAAAGCATGCGATCTACAAGATCTCAATATGTGTACGTATACATTTTTCTCTTAAAAAACACGCCTCCCTTCCCTACCACCACTTTTTTTAATAGTTGCCTGTCTTCATTTTAACAGGCACAATCAAGAAGTGGCAGGCAAAGTCTTCAAGGGTAACTTGTTCCTTAACAGTTTAACTTCATGGAAGCTCATGTCCTTGTTCAGATGCTAAAGTATTATGCTGGTAAAAACAGAGCAGATTAGCCTAGTTTTGCAGTTGGAACTATTATGATACAGTTTTAAAATGGTGCAAATATGTCAAGTGCCTCAGGTAAAATAAACCACAAAGATAACAGAACTAGGGTAACTACCAGGACAGTTCAGTCCCTTCCCTGGTCACTTTTGGAACTGTGTAACCTAAAATTCCCCTTTCCCTTCCTCTTCTTTTCAAACAACACTGAGATGAATTACCATACCAGCTGTAAAACTGGCACATCACGATCACCAGTTCAGTGAAATGAGTCTGTGGTGTGAAGTTAATGCAGGAATTTGTAACAGGTTAGTTCTTTACTATTGTAAAAGTAAAGTACTATTTCTGTATATCTTATAAAATTGCTCTTCTCAACATTTTACTGTGTGACCTAGAAACAGTCACCACTGCTGTGACTTATGACCCACTGGATAGCACAGGATGACAAACCCTGCGGAGAGTGGACAGCAGGAAAAGGAGCACATGCGGAAGTTGGAGATTACAGAGTTTTGATCATGGTGCTGGGTTTTGAGTGGTTTGAGGTTTTGTTTGTTTGCTTTGCAGTTGTTTTCTTTGTTGTTTTGTTTTGGTTTTTTTTAAGGTATGCCTGAAACATTTTAATATTGCAGGACACTATTTATGACTTTTTTTTCCATATGCAGGAATAATTTCAGATTTCTTAGTGCTTTTGAGTGATTTTTGACATACAAAAACTCTTTTATAAAGTAAACAAGTTTATGATTCTGGTTTTCCATGTAATACCTTTGTATTTATTACCTTTTTTTTGAATAATGTTTTGGTATATTTTCAGAAAGTCATATCCATGTTAAATAAAACCCTCAAGAAAAAATGCTAATTAATGTTTCACAAGCAAAGAGGTTGGGTAAGCCATTGATTTATTACTCCCTTTGAACTGTGGGTTTGATGTTCAGTTGTTTTTTATTACCATTATTATTACAGATGTGCAACTATATCCTAATCTCTAGCCTAGAAACACAAGAAAAAGTTTCAGGCTTAGTTTTTTTTTTTGTTTTGGATTTGGTTTTGTTTGAAAGAAATTTAGATTTTTAAAAAAAAAAAAAAAAGCAGATGCCCTCAGTTGCAAGCATTTCCCAAACACTAAGCCACTGCTCTAAGTAGACTGCCAGAAACAATGTCTCTACTATAGAAACAGGAAAACCATGTTTTTCTAGGGCATGAATCATTCAATGGTATCCAGACTGACTCCACTTACACTTAGAATAGCTGTCCTTGCTTTCTTGCTGCAATCATCTCAGCAAAAAGGTAAACCTGATGGCAGAGACAATTTCTGAGACATTTTGCAAGAGGGAACACAGACTTTCCTTCCAAAGGCACAGCTCCCTATAGCTAACAGTGACCCAACTACCAGCTATTGCAAAGGCCATAACACCATCTGCTTGCTGCCCAAAGAGGCTTCCCACAGAGTAAAGAGTCAAAAGTATGCTAGGGAAAAAAAAAAAATATCAACCTTTTGGATAGGCAACTACTGATCCTGAAAAGCAGAAGAGAGTTGTACACTGACTTTCAGCCAAGGCAAGTGCCTATTCAGCTGGATAGTGAAATGATGGCAATAAAGAAGCCTGATTTCTACAGTAAAAAACAAGGAACAAGATGCCCAATTTGCACAGAATGCGACGCAGTAGTAGACCTGGGCCATGTTCAGGAATATTTATTAAGTTATTAAAGCTTCTTGAGAACAGGAGAGAGACAGTTTGCTTGGGAATCCTTCCTGATGCCTGAATGAGAGGAACAGATTGCAAAAGATACAGGAGATTAAACACTGGCTAGGTAAGTGATAGCCTGCAGATTATTTGTCCCACTCCACAAACTGAGGTCCATAAACCTTGGAAGTTTCTCTCTCTATGGTGTGACTGCCTAACAATTTAGATAGCAAACAAACTAGATTACTCTGCAGGGCTTTCAACTACTATTTATTAGAGAGAACACTCAGAGGTTATATGACAGACATTACCTGAATATAAGAAAACTAAAACATGAGATGTAAAGGGACACAAAGAAAGCAAATCAGTTGTTCATATACCAATAGTGGAAAACTGGATAATGAACAGAGAGAGAAAAACTCACTTCTGATAATAAGTGTGATGCAATACAATTTCTGAGGCCTACCAGAATTTTTCAAGTTACTGCAACATTAAAAAGCATTGGGACAGACAGAAGAGACTGGCATGTTATGTGGTATAATAAAGACACCACTATCTGCTTTAAAGTGATTGCTCATTTCATCTGGAGTAGATATGGGTCAATGTATTAACAGGCACATTACAGTCTCAGTATCAATACAGATCTGCAGTCAACCGCTCAATCAGAAAGGAATGTCATGAAGAGCCCTTTCAAACATAAATATGACGTGAGAGGAAAGGCTCCAGGAAGGGAATGCATACCAGTAGTTTTCCCTCAACAAATTATCTTCAAGTTTCTGAAAAATATAACTGATGAACTTAGGAAAAAAAACCCAAAAACATCACAGCAGCTAGGCATGGGTAAAAGTATATTAAATTATGATTAGAAATAAAGAATTAAAGTTCAGTTGATTATAAATTAATTCAATGCACCATGTGTGGATAAAAAACAGTTCTACATAACACAGTGTTTTAAAAGGGGCAATTTCCCATCCTGAAGTGAAAGAAAACTAAGTAGGAGGCAACAGTTATATATAAAGGTGTAAGGAATGACTGGAAGTCATATGAGAATGACTTTTTGATAAATGACAAGCATAAGCAAGCTTCTTTGGTGAAAAAGAGTAAATATAATCAAGGAAACGTTACACAACAAACACATGGAGTGGTGAGTTGTTTGGACAATGGTGCCATATGTAACTGCTTACCGAAAAACAGAGATGGTTGGTTATGCTTAGGACAGTAAAAACTGAAGAGAATTTGGAAATCATTGTACATAGTTATTTTATGAGAGCTGCAGGTCTGCAGCTAAGCAGTAAATCATTCTCTGAATTACAAGGAGAAAAACATAAATAGATGAAGAGAGCTGAAAATATTTCTATACACAGCAACTACCAGACTGTTAGTGACATGCTGTATCACCTTCTGGCACACTTAGATGAAAACTTGGGACAAATGCAAGAAATAACTACAGAAGTATCCAAGGTCTAAAAATCATGCCTCAAAACCCCAGAAAGCTCATGCTGCTTAATTTAACCAAGAATTTTAAAAGTGAGATGGTGATAGTACACATACTTATGCACATGAAAGATTTTTGACAACAGATGGCTCTTTAATCAGGAAAAAACAAACAAAACCAAACATGATGAGATGCCACAGCTGACCACTGAGGTTTGACAAGTTCAAACTAGAAACAAAGCTCTAAAATGATTATAAATCTCAAAGGATAATTAACTGCAGCAACATCTTGCCTGGAGTTGTGGTGGAGTCACCAGCACCTACAGGCAGCCTAAACTCACTCTGAGATGTGTAGAAGTTTCAGAGGAAATTTTGAACTTGTCATTGGATTCTCTGTCCTGTCTTACTCAGGAAATTAGAATAAAGAATCACTATGACCTTCCCTCCAATCTTACCCCATTTCTCAGAGAGGATCCCTGCACCCAGACTAGCATCACAGTTTACCAGTAATAAACACAAATGCAAGAGCAGAAACACAAAGTTTTATTTGCATAAAGAGATTAAACAATTAGGAGCCAGAGATATCTTCTGACTTGCTTGACTAGGCAAAGGAAGAAATCCATAAATAAAGTGACTAACAAAGCTGCCATCACCAACAGGAAATCTACTGTTCATCTAGGAACAGACAACACCGAAGCCAGTGCTGAAGAAAATAAAAAGATGCTTAAAAACACAAACACAGCCAATGACCTTAAAAAAAGAGGAGTAAAAAGGACATTATTTTTCTAACAATAAATAGCCATTAGTACCACCTATGCAGTTCAATTCCTATGTTCTTTGTCTGACTTTAGGTCACAGTATAGTGAACAGACATTTGTCCCTCTGGTGAATTATGTCCCCCAGCATGCTGAGCAAAAAGCAACACCCATTCTCATCCTGCTGAGCTACTCTGAGAGCAACACTTGCTATTGCTCAACTAGCACATGTTCTTGTCCTACCTTCAAGTTGGTTTAGAGTAGGATAAGAACACCCTGGAGCAACTTCAGCTCTTGATATTCTGGCCTTAAAGTGTCTGGTTTTTTTCTTCAGATGATAGGATCTGGCAATTGAGGACTCACTTAAAAATGTTCACATGCCTTCTCCTAGGCAGTATCACGAATGAGCAGGAAAGCCAATAAGGCAGTGCAGTCTTAAGCACTACAATTACAGAGCTTTAAACCTCCTCAATTTTTTACCTCTTATTATCTTACCTGAACAGCACAGGGAGAAATGAAGATTAACTGAGGCAAAAAAATAAAATAGCACTTCCTCTTCTGCAAAAAACCCTACTATTGCTAAAGAAACATTTTCCTAGATTATGCTTAAGCCAAACTTTTGAGATTACGCTAACAAATTCTACACTTGGGAACAAGTTCGGTTCACCTACATCACATTCAAGAAGAGGGACAAATGGCTCTGGACACTGTCGTGCAAATATAACTTGGTATTCCTTTTCTTGCAATGCTCCACACAAACACAGGCCTCTCTCCTGGTATTCAGGGTCCCCTATGGGACTGTCTTTAATCATCCAAGAGGTATCCCTGTGGCAGGATCCTACAACCCATCCTAAAGCAATATCCTTTTTGAAACACAAAGCAGTGGGAAGATTGTAAAACGACCAGTGTGACGTAAGATTTTGACAGCAGCTGGACCTAAACATAAGGTACGGGAGACTTTCAAAACCCGCCTCGACATGTTCAGGGGTAACTTACCCTAGGTGAACCTGCTTTGGCAGGGAGGTTGGACTAGATGATCTCCAGAGGTCCCTTCCAACCCCTACTATTCTGTGATTGTCTATACAATCCACTTACTACACTGTAAGTACCCATAGGAAGTTCAAGGTGTAAGTTCAACAAATCAGTTACTTTATAGAAGCTGGCCTCATAGCCATGTATTTTCTTATCTTAAAGGTAGGTTATTCTTTTTCACCTACAAGGTGAAATCTATTTCACATACTACTTCACATACCTATTGCAGCTGTAATATGAAACAAAAAGGAAAAGGCTTAAGCTTGAAACAGCTACCACTTAGCAGCTGGACTACTGCAAATGTACATATTGGCTTTCTCATGGCACCTTGTTTTACATATGCATACTGTATGCTCAGTTAGGAAATAATATCTGTAGGCTATATATTAAAATAATACAATGCCCAGAAGCTATCCACCAAAGGATCAAAATGCTGTTCTTTCTTATATGAGGGAAGTACTCATGCCAACAGCCAATTTACTGTTCCTGGGACCACTTTTGACATAAACCACTACAACTCACAGAGAAAAGTCAATCCAGCTTTTAAAGAATGTGTGGGGAGAGAGATAATTAATGATATATGTTTGGGATACACTCAGAGATTATTGTAATGGCAGTTGATAAGCTGCACAGAGAAATGGATAAAAGTATTTTAAACTTAAGTTTTATAACTCACAAAATGGCTTTTCAGTTCAATTACTTTCAGTTACAGAAAGCATCATGAAGTAAGCACCTCAAAAAAAGTATTCTGAGATCATTAATTTATTTCCTTCAAATGTATATTTATTTTCTTATTATGCAGACACTCTGATTTTCTCAGTTGCCACAATACTCAAAACAAAACAACAAAAAAAGAATGAGTTATGATATCCCGGAAAATAACACATGTAGTTTTTAAAATACAAGGGAAAACGATGGCTTCCAAGCCAATACAGTTTTAGAAAACTTCCTAAATAAACTGCAAAAGGAAAACATTAATTTCAGAATCTCAGGTTGTTCAATGACTTGTTGAAATAAAACAGGAAAGTTGGGGATAACTTCAGAGTAAGGACAAGAGATGAATAAACAACCATTTAAGATCGCATGCAGAGACAAAGCTGAGTAACTCTAATGAAACTTGACATATTAGAGGGTTAAAGGGACATTAAACCCTGTAGGCCTCATTTTTTCAATCCTTCAAAGCAATGAAGTTTGATTGGAAAAGTCACGTTGAGTTTGTTTATTCTGTCCCTGTTATGTATTTTTTTCACTTTGAATTATATTTTTGACATTAAAATACACTACATTATTTCTCGTTGTTGTCAAACCGTATTTCTAGGCTATACATTCTGCCCACATTAAATAAGCTGTATAGATTCACATATAAGGACTGTTTCTTCAGCAAGAAATAATAAATGTCAAACTCTCAACTCTGAGCTTTGCTTTTGCCTTTTAAAGGCAAAGTGCATACTTGAAGACAGCACAATAGTTCCTGGCAGAAAATTAGTAAATGAACATCCATCAGCATCATATACAAAGAATATGTAGTACATGAGAATGCAATGAGAGGAGAATAGCTATAAATGAAGGTTGAAACCAACATACAAGTTGATCACTACAATTAGATTGTTTACAAATTATATAGAAGTATTTTAAATAAGTGCTAGAGTTCCTTAGTTCTAACAAATCCAGAATTACATATACACTTTCAAATATATAAGCAACAGCTATGGCAGAACTCCTTCACCTATCACTGAATTATGTCCAGCTGAGATGTAACTGAAACTGCAGAGGAACTAGAAAAGATATATAGCAAGAAACTGAATATGCACTGCATTATTTAGAAAGGCAGAAGGCAAGCTAGAATGGAGCTAAGGCTGGGTTATCAACATTGGACCTTCTGAAACTTCTGTCCATAGACAGAAGCTGTGTTTGGTATTTTTCTCTGTACCACAGTTCCTTCAAATAGCACAGTATCGCTTACAGAGTCCTGCATATCAAGCTGAAGTTGTTCATATCTGCAAATCCTGCTTAAAAATATTAAATCAATACCAATGATGCTGTACCAAGTTACTGTGTTCTAAAGATACAATAAAAGAAGGCACAAGAGAGAGACACTCAAACCCTTCAAGTCAAACTGAAGTACAAGCAGAAGGATTTCTAGGTATTTCAAGCTCCATCTGAAGCCTTCACATGAGGATATTTTTACTGAAACATATTACCAATCAGTTGTCAGAAAACTACCTTACATAGCACAAACCAGAGTGATAACTGAACTCACTATTAGATAATTTCAGTATAGGAAATAGATCTGATAGATCACAGGACTGAAAGCAAAATACAAGAGTTGGCAAATTACGTGAGCAATAGCTTTATAAAGCATACATAGATATTACAGGAACTAAATTCTGCAGCAATACAAAGAGATGGATATTAAACCTTCAGAACTGTCTTCTGGCAGTCCTCAGTCTTTTCATACCCTGCCTATGGACTCTTTAACTGAAATGTCAAAAGCTGTCACTACACTGTCGCAGGATTGTAAATCTCTGATCGTTTCACTTGTTCCTCATTTTTTTTTGTCCTCTCATAATCCATCGCACACAAAATACTCTTCATCCCCTCTTTTACAGCCTTCACATACTCCCAGTTTTCCTGCCCACCAGGACTCTCTCTACTCTCTTCTTTCCCTTCAAATCCCTTGCTAAAACTCACATTTTCCATGTAACTGTCCCAGTTTCTTCTTCCTGATATTCTTCATCAGCCCTTTCTCCTTTGCCTTCTAAATGATTTTGTTCACCAAACCCCCTCCCTCCTCACCACAATACCATCTACAAACACCATCACAACATAGAAACAACAGAGACATTCAGCCACACAATCTCAGCTCCAGGAGTCCTGAAACCACTGTTTAGTGCTGAAAATCTACTCAACTTTGTGAAACTTAACACCATACCAAATTTTAACAGCCCAGCTCTAAGCTCTTGAGCACCCCCTAACATATCTTCTATTTGCACAGCTGTTTAACTCTTATAAGAGCAAGGGTGAACTACACTATCAGCAGCACCACCAAACAATGTGAACATACAATCCAGTTGTGTGAAGATGATATCCCTCTTTATTACATGTCTTTCGAGATGTAAACAAAATCAGTTGCCATATATATTAAAATGGGGAATATATTAAATGAAGCTGAAAGATGCATTAAATAGCTTTTAATTTTCTAGTAAATTCTAATTAACTAAGAGAGCCCAGCTGGACTCAATAACAACTTGACATGTTTAAGAGAAAAACACCAAGAAACAGGTCGACGCTTTTGCTTGAGGTCTCTGTATTGCTTTTTCTTTAGAACACCCTCACCCCAATCCTTAAAGGAAGCACTTCCCTGCTTCAGGTTTACACTGTAATTAGTTGTGTTTCCACCCAATAAATTCTAAGTTAAAACATCTTTTCAATGCAGAAACGACTCCTATTTTCGTCTTCACCATCTAACAGATGAGTGAAGAAAAGTACTAACAGCACACCACCGTGCAGCCAAATGAACACAAAATACGAGCAACTCCCTTAAATACGGAGAGCTCGTTTGATTTAAACCAAGGATTTGCTTTGCAGCTCTTTTAGCCGTAAAATTGGCAACAGCCAAGAAAAGTGGGAAAAAGGGTAAGGAAAGCAGGGAGGCAGGTGAGCTCAAACCAAGAGCTGGGGAGGCCAGAAGCACAGGCTTTCCAGCAGCCCGGTCTCTGCGGGAGGGCTCCAGCTTGTCCCAACCCGGTGGAGGCAGGAATACCCTTAAAGCAACGCTGGGGCTTAGCCGCTGACAAACTTTTGCAGCTCCGGCAAGTCAGAGGGAGCGATAGCCCGAGACCCGGGCTTTGCCTTCCTGGCAGAACACCCGGCCCCCGACGGAGGCTCTTCTTGGCAGGCTTCGCCCGCCGCCAGCTCAGCCCCACCGAAGTGACCCGCTCCGCCGCCGGGCACCGAGTCTCTCCGCTGGACTCCTGGCCAGAGCCGCACGCCAGGAGATGAGTGGAGAGCCCGTCTCAGCTCCGCGCACTGCCGGGGCAGGGACGTGCCCGCACAGCCCCGAGCTCGGGGGGTGGAGCGGGTCGCCCGTGGCGGACCCTTGGGAAGGGCTGTTCGGGGTGGGAGCAGGGTACAAAGCTGCGGCCTCACGCACCCCGCTCGCTCGCTCCCCGCAGCAGGCGGGCCTAGCCCGCTCCCCGCGCTTTCCCCGGGCCAAGGTGGGGCACGCAGCTCCCGGCCCCGCCGCAGCGGTGGAGGAGAGCCGGGGGCAATCGCCCGGCGCCGCCGGGACGAGGAGCGCGACCGCGGCACCCCTTCTCCTCGTCCTTCCCACCAGCCGCCACGGGGTGAGGCGAGGCTCTCTGGCGGTGGGGTCATGCGGACTCCCCGCCTGACACCGGCCGGGCGGGCGGAAAGGAACGGCCGCTCCCCAAAGTTTCTCCGGACACTCACCGGCGGAGCTCATGGTGCTCCCCACGCGCCGCGCCGTCGTTCCCCTCGTCCTTTACGCCACGGCCCCTCTGAGGGCCGAGGAGAAGGAGCCCATTGTTCCCCCGCGCCGCCACTGAGCAGCACCAGCAGCACCCCCCGCCCGCAGCCGCATAACGCCCCGCGGCTGGAGGCAGTGAGCACCCGCAGCGTCCGCCGCCGCACACAGCGGCGCCCCCTGCCGGG
>VYZX01016236.1:234353-262407 GCA_013401335.1 Brachypteracias leptosomus
GTCCCGCGCTCCGGAGCAGCCTGGGAACCGGAGCAGCGCCGCACCCCTCCGTGCAGGCCGAGGGCGGGACCGCTGGCGGGAGAGGGAGCCGGGGCCGGGGAAGGGGCGATCCTTTGTGCGGCGGCCCACCTGAGTTGCGCGGGCCGGTGGCTGCCGGGCCGCCAGTCCCCGCGTTTCGGGCTGCCGCCGTTGCGATGTCGGTGAGAGATCTTGGGAGGCTGGTGCCAGGGGTGTTCCCCCCCCGCCCCCCGAGCCGCCTGCGCCGACCGTTGAGGGCCGTGAGGGGCTGAGGAGGGGGAACGGGCCGGCCGGGGTGGCGGCGGCGCGTCCCTGTAACTGCTGGTGCAAAGAACACGGTGCGGGTGGGGGCTTCGTACCGCTCCGTACTGACCGCGGAACCGGGGGTCGGGGGCAGAAGCGGTAAACCCACTCTCTAGGTAATAAACCCTGCTTCTAAATCATTGTATTTCGTGTAACAGGTACATTTCAGCATGTGCTGATCTGTGTAGTAAGTACTGAAACTACCCTATCTTTCTAGTGTTTGTATTATTTACAGTATTTGCATAAAACTTTTACAGTGATATTGCCTGTCTTGTTAGATAACGGGGTTACAGTATCATCTTGGCCTTCTTTAAAACAGTGGCTAAATATATCTGCCGTTGCAGTTCAGTTTAGTTTTCGGTGGGTAAATGTAATCACATCTTCATGGAGGACACACCTGTTTTTGCAGGTGCACACAGAAAGTTGTTATAGAGAAATAATGCCTTTAAAATTATTATAATAATAGTAATGAAGCTTCTTTATGCAAAAATCTTCTTGCATAAGGAATGTTTTTTTCTCAGCTGTGTAAGTACTACCTTTATATGACTTTGGTCTGTACCATGGAGTTTTGTGTTTGTCCACAACCAACATTAAATCCTAGAAATAAAATCTGTTATTTATATTGCTGCTATGTTAAATCAGTTCCTTTAATGGTATAAATCCATGGTGAGAATGTATTTCATAGGTACAATGCCCGGCCTCTGCAATTCCTTCCTCAGTAAAAGTGATATTCTTTTTAAAGTTTCATAGTTCTTCAGTCCATGCAGCCATTAGCATTTTGATTGGAAAAGTTCTGCTGCATAGGGTGTAAAAGATCTCCCCGCATGTGCATATGCACTTTGCTATTTGGTTTTCATTTTGGGAATGGATTTCCCTCACTAGTAAAACCTCTTTGATACACCACTGTATTGTGTGTATATGCACACTGAAACACACATTTACACTGAGTGACATAGTAACGTATCTTTCATGTATTAGGGTACAACTATAACATCAGATAAGCAACTTTAGGAAAGATGCAGATTTTTTGTTGGTTGAGGTGCAGAGCTGAATGAGATGCCCACTGATGATAATGGGTGCCTTGAAAATATCAGCAAAAATTATCTTCAGAAGTGCAGGGTTCATGCTATTATAAAATGAAGGCTTCTCAGAGGATTATGAACATACCCCACACAGATGAGCTAGAGATGGGAATTGAAAGGAGCTGAAAAGTATTTGGGTAGTTAATGCTGCAATATATTTATTTTTTAATTGCTGCTTTAATTTTTTTGTTGGGCCCCAAATTCTCCTCCTCAATTATCTGTGATTTCTGGTAAGCAACTGCATTTTTTCTGCACCTTAGTAGGTCACTTCCTATGTTGTTCTTCAGCGGTCACTGTTGCACTTAGAGATCTGGGTTACTGTGAACAGCCATTTTCCTTGTGCTTTTTGGAGCTCTTGTGAACAAGATATAGGTCAATTCTATAAGCAGTACTGGTGTGCTAACAAATGCATAATCGGGAAAGAAGCAGTCCTTCACGTTTTTCATTCCCAACAGAATGGGTAGGAGGAGGAAAAGAAGCAAATGAGGTATGCCTCACCTCTTCCACTTACAGTTATGCCCAGTGTTATTTTCTGCACATTTTTGAGGTCATAGCTCTGTCCAACAGACCCTGAATACACATCAGTGACAGCTGTCTGCCATACAAATTTTGCAGCATCAAATGGATGATGGCCTGATGATAAACATTTATGAGCTTCCAAAGACTGATCGTTTTTCTCACTATTAAATTATTTCTTACATTAAGATATCTCTGAATTAAGGGAAGCATAAACATGGCATCACTGCCCTGAAAAACAATGTTTTCTATCCAGTTCAAGAGTCATTGCAGACCACTGTGATTGAACAATAGTGAATAATGGGCATTTTACTCTCTCCAGTAAGTGCTGCCGTAATCTATCTGGTTTATAAATGAATTCCTACAGCAGCCAGTGATTTTCATTCACTCACTGCATAGTCCTCAGCACTTCAGTTCTTGCATTTGTTAGACACAGTTTCTCTTGTAATTAAAATGCTACAATTATTGGGGGGAGGGGACAGAACCCAAGAAACACAGAGGTGCCCCTGCTATGCTTGGCCTGTGCTTGTCTGCCAGCCGTGTGTCAGATGAAAAATTGTTGCAATGTAGAGCAGATTGTACTATAAATGTCGGAACAATGAATGACATTATTAATGTCTGTCTTAATTTATTAAGGGAGATCTTGAGATAGGAAATTGGATGATACTTGATGTGAATTTTTTGCAAAATGGGCTAGAAGACAGAATGCTGCAGTTACAGTGTACCCCAGAGTTCTCCAGAAAATTGCAGTGTTTTGTGTATTTTGGTTTGAGATTGGAGTTGTGTTAGCTTTTGTTGTTGTTTGGACAATGACATCTTGTTTTCTTTTTCAAAGTTTAAATTAAAGAAGGCCCTTGTTCAAAATGGCTAAGTTTCTGCATCATCATTCTGGTGGGAGAACTGTGTCAAAACTTTATTGCTTTGATGGTTAATAACTGCCATCAAATTTCTGACTTGAAATTTATTAATGGCCACTTCATACCTACTCGCACTTCTGCTACTGTTGTCCCTTGGCACTTACAGTTCTTGTATTTATCTAGAACTTACCTCTCCTAATGGATTCATGGAAATCAGACTTATTCTGGCTAAGGATTTTGCTAAACTGGATAATCCAATATATTTTAAATTCCTTTCACAGAATAGATTTTCCTGTTCACTTTTGGTGTAAGGTTTTTTGTTGGTTGGCTGTTTTGGGTTTGGGTTTTCTTACATCTACTTCAGTTTGAGTTCATCTTTCTTTGCCTGAGCTTGCAGTGTGGTAGTTGGCATTCTTGATGGGGTCTTGTACAGCTGTTTTCACTTGCTTCTGCTGGGAATACTTTGCTGCTTGCATCCTAGGCCTACAAACAACTTTTTCAAGTCTCCATACCGTTTGACTTGGTTATAATGTGAAAGGGTAACCACTCATGTCTGTCCTTAATTTTATCAACAGCTTCCACATTATTGGAGAGTTTGTTTTTATTAGTCTCACTGTGTATGGTCTTGCTGTTGTTTACTGTTAAATTGCATGCCATTGTCACTACCCACTTAAGGTCATCTAGCTCTTTTTGTATAATATTCCAATCCTTTTCTGCATATATGAAGTTACTCGCTATTACTGGAAGATTTGATTAGCATGCCTTTTTGGTATAAGGTTAATTAAGGAAAATTCAAAAGCTTTGACCAAAGACTCATTCTTTAGGAACTCCATTAATAGCCTTCTAATCTGATAGCTTTCCATTCAGCATAACCCACTCATATCTCTGCCATCTACGTATTTGGTTCCTTTCCCATCTTTTTCATCATAGCTGATATGGCACTGTATCAAAAGTCCATACCCCATATGGCACAGTATAAAAAGTCCATATAGACTTCCTGCATTTCCTTTAACTAGAAGAATGAGCTATCTTGTCGAAGAAAGATGTTGAGTGAGTTTGGCATGATCTGCCTCTGGTGAACCCATGTGATATCTTCTTTGATGATCATCTGTTTTCTTCTTTGTCTTTGAATTTTGCGAGAAAATGATTATTCTCAGTAGCATCATGGCTTTTGATCAGGTTCATATGCATGACATATTCCTGATTGCTTTTTTCTTCTTGTAAATCTAGGCACTCTGTTTGCCTTTTTTCCACTTTTGAGTTTATAGATTTATTGCAAATCCTTTCTGCTGGATCTTTGATCTCCTGTGCCTATTCTTTCAGAACACTGGAATGAAGGTGATCCAAACACTGCTCTTTGAGTGCATTTTCAGCTCCCAATTTCTGCTTCTAGCTAAGTCATTTGTCCTATATTTTAATGAGCTTGTGCAAGTTTGTTCTTTACATTTGGATAGATAATAAAGCTACGCTTACAGAATCACAGAATGGTTGCGATTGCAAGAGATCTCTGAAGGCCATCTGGTCCAACCCCACCTGCTTAAGCAGAGCCACCTGCAGCCTGTTGCCTAGAACCTTGTCCAGATGGCTTTTGAATATCTCCAAGGATGGAGACTCCACAACTGCTCTGGCCAATCTATGCCAGTGCTTGGTTACACTCACAATGAAAAAGTGTTTCCTGATGTTCAGAGGGAACCTTCAGTTTTTCAGCTTGTGCCCATTGACTCCGGTCCCGTCACTGGGCACTACTGAAAAGAGACTTTGCACCATGACTTCAGGTATTTACATATATTGGTGAAATCCCCCTGAGCCTTCTTTTCTCCAGGCTGAACAGTCCTAGCTCTCTCAACCTTTTCTTGTATGTGAGATCCTCCTTCCTTCAGGTTCACCCAGACCGTTGTTGGAATCTAATCCCAGAGTCTTCCAGGCTGTGTCATTTATATGGTTCTAGTAGAAGAACTGGAGCTGACTTTTGTTGCTTTCCATTTTAATATGTTTGCAGAATAAAGTTAATCCATGCAAGATTTTTCACCAGATTGCACAATAAAATGGGATTTTGTCTCCCACAATGTTGAACTCCCACCACCTTAGATTTTTAAGGACTTTTTCATATGCAGTGTTTGAAATATGAAGCTTTGCATATAGAACTGTATAAAATATAGTACTGAATAAATTTAATTACCATAAATATCTCTTTTTTATTATTTTAATTAGGAGAGAAAGCTTTATTCACTTGAGACATTGTTTTAATTAACCAATGAGACTTGTGTTGTTCCTACAACCGATTCTGTCCATGTTATTTACTTAATGTTGCTGTTCACTGGCTGTTTCATTACTAAGGGAAATACACGTTAAAGAACAGCCCCACTGAAGGCTGGCTGAATGTCTTGATGGTAGTGTCACTGTTTGATCTTTTATTCCAGATCTAGAGGATCTGATTGTCAGTATGATTCCAGATCTTTAAATTGGGATGTATTGTTTGTCCCATTAGAAATCCCAGACTGCAAAATACAATATAAATTGTGGTCTTTCCCAACTTCAAATTTTATTTTGTGCAAGTGGGAGAACAATACCAAATTAACAAAATGAGACTTTCTTTAGCTCACCTATCTGCATCAAATCTCAGAATCCACATTAATCTGTATTTAAAAAGAAAACAAGCTGGGAATGAACACAAAGGGAGTAAAAAATCTCATCTCCAAATTCAAAAGTTTATATCTATATATTATTTATCTAATATTATATAATTATTTATCTAATAATCTGTTTATTTATCTAATATTGTATAATATCTATTCTTTACATCTACTTATTATTTATTAATATTTATCTAAAATATTGAATTCAACTCTGCTGAACCTAGAATTGGAACCCACAAACTCAGAACAAAGATTTTGAATGTTTGAGGTGGCCCCATTTCACAAGCAGCCCTTGCTGAAGCAGTCAACTTCCCATCATTGGAGGAAAATATGCACAAAAATGGAATTACTCTTTCCAGAGCTTGGAGAGACACAGTCTGCATTCTCTGTCTTCTCGCTATAGTGGATGAAGCTAATGTGAAAAATGAATCCTGAACACAGTGAAGTGATTTATAAACAGCATTGCATCCTGAGGGAGAAAGGAAGCACCAGGGCTCAGCAGAGCTAGCAACTGCGTGGCACTGGACCTGGCCTGTGTGGGGAGGAGGTAGGAATGGTGGAGTCCGTTTAGGAGGGATGTGGGACTAAAGGGCTTGGGAAATATTGGGCAACATCATAATGCATTGAAATGTCAGGTTCTGGAAGACAGATCTCACTGCTTATTTAGGCAACAAACAGAGCTGCTGCTTGATGCTGAGGGGCATAGTGGATGCCTACATAGAATGTTCTGATATACACATTTCTGTAAGATTTCAGAGAGATTCCAGCAAGAGGCACCACCATTTCCAAGCATGATACAACTATTTTCACAACAGCCTGTAGCTACTGTGTTCTCTGCATGCCTAAATAGTAAAGCAAGTCTAAAATATATTTCTTTGCCTATAATACCGGTGGATCACTAAATTGAGATGTTCAAATCCTCATCTGAACTCTTTTAAACCAAATGTAGCTTTTATTAAAACACTCAGTGATGTTTATTTTCACAAGTGCTTTTTCCACTCAAATGAAGCTGTTCTAGAATTATTTTGTTTTTAAAATGAAATAAAAACAAATGAAATCCTGGGAAACCTAACCTCAGAAACTTTTTATTGTGATGAAAATTTTAAGTCACATTCATTCAAAAACCCGAAAACTTTAGGACTTGCAAAGTAATGTGATTTTTGTCAAACATCAGGCTTATAAATGTTGTATTCTAAAAAATAATGTCTCAAACATTATAAATTAGGAAAAAGAAGCAGCAGACACAATTTCAATTGTAGTGTCAGTAAAGCTACTTCAACATCATTTCTCTCACTGAATGCTGGGTGGACTAAAGATGTAGTACTCTCATTTTATACATATGCATGCAATAAAGCCAGTTCTGTCAAAATCACAGTTCACTTGTCATTCTGAGGAGCTGTTTCTGAGACTGTGATTTGTCTGCCTTAAGTGTGGGCTGTTGCCAGAAGAAGTGTTTGGACATCACTCCTCTTTCCTGTTTATTCCCATCCTCTCCCTTATACTGGCACCTGGATACATGGGTGATGCTGTAAGCTGCCTCAGGAGACTGGTCTGACCTTAAACTGATCTGGCTAAGGAATTTTTAAAAGATGGGGTTTATTCTTTATGCAATCAGATCAATTCCTTGTTCCATGTTACTATTTGGCTGTATGAATATTATCATTAGTGTTCTGAAATGGTACCACAGCTTTCATCTGCACCCACTGGTAATGGCAGATTAAATGGACCGTGTAACTGCAGCCTGGGGAGGTATCTCTGCTGCAAATTGCCGTGTACTGTAGAGGCACCTGGACGAATGACAAATGGACTATTTTGGATATCTCCCTTCTCAGCAGTCTGCTAAGAGGAAGGGGAATGTAGGCTGTGCTCCTTCTCATCACAAGACTGGGAGACAGGTGATACAGGGCAGAAAATAAAGGAAACCACAAGCTTCAAACGATGTAAAGAACCATCTGGTTGCTGTGGAGGCCAAATAAACTCATCAGGCATTTTTGGATAACATTAATATGGTATCTGAACAAACAGAGGAAGTATTATATGGACCATGTCATGTGTGAACTCATATTGCCTTTATTAATTTTAATAGAAAATCTGAAGACAAAACTGCATGATGATCCATGGTAAATTTTGAGGTCTTGGTCCAAAATTTTTTTTATCCTCCTCTGTATTAATTACTCTTGAGGCAGGTTTAGAGGGGGGTTAATACTGTAGTACTGCTCTCACAACTTCAAGTCATTAATCAACTTCCTTGAGACATTTGAATAAAAAAAATTACCCACACTTTTCTTTTAGCCTTTATCATGTGACTGTCTCTTTGTCTCTTGGTGCTTTTCACCTTGGTAAAGATTTTGCTTACAGTGTGTTGTTATTAGGAATTAGAATTAACATGACTTGCAATGGATAAAAAAGGTTAATTCTTTGGAGCTGGTGTTTTAAAAAGATTTCCAAAATGTTTCAGAAATACTTTACGAGTTTACCAGTCAAATGCATTAATTTAGTTTTGAATGCAAATGAAGGGTAAAAATCTGTGAGTTATTAGTAAATGGTATAAACCAAATCCGTATTCCAGTATCAACCTAGTCCAATGACCTGTGTGATCAGCAAGTTCCCACCCAAAGCTTCGGGTACAGTCTGGCTGGCCTATTACCCTGTCTTCCAGGGAAGGTAATGTTTACCACTTTTACTTAGAGTTTTTCGGGTATTTTTCACCTCTGTCCTTGTCAGAAAGGTCCTTCTCAGCTTTTCACCTGTATTTGCAAGTCCACTTTTGAATGAGTAAATAATTCAAAACTCTCAGTGCGCTTTAGGCCTTTGTCTAGTATGTAGTATTTCTTTCTAAGACGTTTCCATGATGGCAGTAATGGGCAACCACCTGCTGAAAATGCAGAGTAAAGACTTTTCCTGTGTCACCAACCCAGTGATAACGATATGCAGGCTGTAAAACTTTCCTGACTCTTCAGAACACGTGGGTGCATGCAGAATGAGATGTCTATTGTGCATCAGAAAATGCCTGAAAATAGTGATAGATTAATGGCTTCAAAGTAGTTCTTGGAGTCTGCTTCTAAATCAGATGGTATAGTAGTGCTGGGGAAACCAAGGTCTACGCTCCTGTGACGGTAAAAGCAGAATAGGAAATTTAAATGACTACTTTGCTGCCTTGAAGTCATTGTCTAATATTAGCCCTGTCAGTGCCTGGCTCTTTGTCAGTCGGGAGCACAGGAGGAGGTGGTTACCAGCCAGGAGAATATGACCAAGACTTTTAAATACTGTTGCTTGGAAAGGCTTATTAATGTCTGCATATAAGATCGA
Source organism: Brachypteracias leptosomus (assembly GCA_013401335.1). Lineage (NCBI taxonomy): Eukaryota > Metazoa > Chordata > Aves > Coraciiformes > Brachypteraciidae > Brachypteracias > Brachypteracias leptosomus. Next base: position 243,075 of record VYZX01016236.1, read on the forward strand.
TGTGCAATAATTCTTCCAAGCAGTATCTTTTTAAAAGCCTTTAGCAATCTGTCATCCTTGTCTCCCTCCCCCCGAGTAGAAAGCCACATTAGTCAGGAGAAATCGCATGGTCCTGGGAAGTTTCAAACTGCATCCGCTGATGCCGTCAGGAAAATGCTTCTGTGCAGGGGCACAGGTGCAATCACACTGACGGCTGCTTCTCATCCTCGGCTTGGGTCATCCTGGAGGGACAAGCAGAAAGAAACGAGGAGGTGGACGAGATTCTGTCAGGTGCATGGGAGCAGTACCGAAGAGAGAAATGGAATGCCCTGTTCCAGGAGACAAAGATTGCACTGTCTGTGAGTGTTAGCTCAACTTCTTCAAATCTGTGTTTTGAGACAGTGGGAGAGATCTCAATACTGTTTATTTTCTTCTATGTTTAGCCACCTCTTCAGCATATCATAGTCTTCGCTGTCACTGTGATAGAAATGTTTAATCTTTTTTTTTGTAATTGATAATTCATAAGTTCTAGTTATTCTGGATATAGTTTAAATTCCCACAGTGTTTTTGGCATATTGGAAACCTGAGCTTTAGAAAAATACATCCATATTTTAAGAAGAGATCTTTAAACCTCTTATTTTGTGTAATGGCATTAAATATTATGTTTAAGGTTAATCTGCTCCATTAGCTATGGTTGGAAACTAGTAGCAGGGGTTTACTAGGTAGTAAATTTTATGATAGTAAAGACCATTGGGTGTGGAAAGCCCCTGTCTCTAATGGAGAAATCCTGAGTCATTTACAGTCATAATGCATCAGCAAAAGTAATTTGGGTGTGGCTTTGATTTTCAGCTGCTCTTGTAGCGAGACTATGAAATCTAACAGTGTCTTTATCTGATTTGTGATGGCAAAGGGTTTTCTCAGAATATACACAAAATGCCTCATATTAAAGTGCAGTATCTGTGCTTGCAAGGCTGCAGTAGATGTAAGTATTTGAGTAGAAATCTGTCAAAAGAAAGCTCTTTTCTGAAGCTAGGGAATTCTTTACTTTCCATCACATGTATTTGTTTGAATGTCTCTTAATGTCTGGATTGGGTTTGATTTTTTAAATTTATTTATTTTTACTGTAGTAAACACGGTGTGGCAAGCACAATGTTTAGTCTTCAGTTTAGGTGGTTTTTTTATAACCGAGTCAGTGCTGTATCGCAAGTGACATTAAAATAAACATTGAGAAAGGTTTAAAGAACAGTGGGCTGTTTTTTGATCCTGCACAATATATCTTGGATTTAGAATGAGACTCAACCAATTTCAACAATGAAAAAAGGAGAGTTGAAATTATACATATGTATGATAATGAAATAATTTTTAGTAGTATGGATCTAAATTAAATATGCTCAGGGAGTTGTGAATGAAGAGGAAAGGATTTCTTTCTTGATTCTGGAAATGGGAGCTTATATAAACCGATACTGTACTATGCTATAAATGTCTAGTTACAATTGAATGGCAGCAGTGTGACTGATTGCAGTGAATTAGAAAAGTCACTGAAAGTGGGGTTTTTTGTTGTTAGTCTCTGCTGAGTCCCCAGAAAACATTAAATGTATGTAAACATTTTCAAAAAGTATATTCCTACTCAGTATATTGACTGTTTCTGACTACCTTGCTTCACTTATTAACAAGATTTTCTGTGTGTAATCTGTACAAAGTACACCAAAGAATAACGGCATTTTGTCTTCTATCTGTCCCTGAACTGTTTTCCATCTCCAGCATAGATTTTGGACAAGTAGCATAATAAAAAAAAAATGCCCTGGTTGTAAATGCCTGTCTCTTGTATCTGGGTGGTCTCAGAAAGTGACTTAGAAGAAGAAACTTCAGAAATAAATACAGCATATTTCTGAAAAACCCTGTCTTGGTATCCTCACTATAGATAATATATAGAGATATAGATAATATTTCCCACCAGTAACTGGTAGTATGATGGTAACATCACAATAAGCTGAATTATTAAAAATTTTTTTTTCTTTTCTACTTTTTTTTCATTGCCCTGTCATTCTGCTAGAGACAACTAGAAATAAATAAATGAACCTGTCAAACATGAGTAATACTAACTCTTCCAGTTGTTATCTGAGTTGAGAGTGGTTGAAAGTAAAGACTCAAAAATACATGGAAATGGATTCCTCTGGAATAATATGATGCTGTATTAATAGGAACATGAGGTTTTATATTTTCAATTTCCTTTTCATACCTTCCACTGAAACAACCTTGCTGTCGCTGTACCTCACATTCTAACATAAAATCTTTGTCTCAAGTATAAATTACATTTTTTTAAAATTACACTTATTACTGCTTGCAAGGATAAACTTTCTGATATGTCATGAATTTCTTAAACTAAAAGTGCAGTATCTATAATATAGGCAGAAATCTAAAAACAGTAGTGCTTTTCTCTTTTTAATGTTGGACTGTTGAAAAAAAGAATGCATCAATTTTGGACAAAGAAAATTAGGAGGAAAAAAGACAGATCCTTCCTATTTTCCCCAACCAAGAATATTTTTTTAATGTTATCATGGCATTTGCAGGTGAAAACAACTGAACCTGACAATGTTGATGAATGACAGCATGAAGTGAAGCCAAGGAACTTTTGTCACAGTTAGAAGTGCATGTGCAAGAATATCTGTGTATCTGTGATCTTTTTTATGGAAAAGAAGGCATTTAGGAGTGGGAAGTTTGGGTAAGGATGTAAGCTAGAAATTCAGAACTATAATTTATGGGACATCAGACACATTATGAGGTTTAATTACTGCTTTTAAAGCTTTGTGAAGATGAAAATGCTTTGTAAACATTCAGTATAATGCTTCTGTCTCTTGTATTGAAACAAGCCGTATACAGAAAAGGATATTTTAATGGGATCATATTGCAATTCTGTAGTTGCATACTTAATTTTCTGATTCTTTGATAATACTGAAACTTTTGTGTGAATGTTCACATACATAAAATTTACCCTTCAGCTTAAAAAATTTATTTTACTGTATTTTCTAGCCATTATTTACATATGTCATGGGAGAAATTTGCTATAGATTGTTGGGGACATCCTCAGTGAGTTATACAAACCACACAGCTTTACAAGTGACAGGCTTGACAGTATCATTTAAAGTTGGGCAGTATCTAGGACATGAAATAAAATAAATAGCATGTTTGTCTAAGCATAGGCTAAGGTATGTATGCCATCAGTAATATTTCTAATAGGAGTCTAATATTCAAATTATCTGAGCAAAATATAAAGCTCAGTGTGCTACACAAGAGACCTCACTCTTGATGGAAGAATTTTAACATTAGTTCATTAAGGTTCTTAATAATTTAATTTCACAAGGGTCTCAACCCACTTCTTATACAGTGCTTTCTTTACCCGCATCTTGCATGCTGCTGTTGAATTCAGAAAGGGGAGCAGTGGTGTTTTTACTTATAGCATTAGGGATTTTAGTCACAACATATTTCTTGGTCATTTAAGTTAATAAAAAATGAAGTTTTCCAATGTGCACTTAAATTCTGCTAATAATCTTTTAGAAAAGAATGTGAAAGAGAAAGCATGTGGAGTGAGAGAAATGTGTTAAGGAAGGATTGTCACAGCCTGAGTACTTTCTGAGAAACTGAAAGTGGAGAACCCATATGTACTTGAAGGAATATGTGATAAACATTCAAGTTACATTTTAATCAATTGCCATTTGCTTAACTCATTAATTAGAAAACTTATTTCCAGTTTTGAGCAGTCGTAGCAAATTGCAAATCTACCCATAATGAGACCCTATAAAAGCCTTTGAGAAGTTAATCAGAAGGAATTTATGTAAAGCCTAGTAAAGTGCCAGTATTCCACCTTGATTACAAGAATCATAGATCATAGAATTATAGAACAGTTTGGTTTGGAAGGGCCCTTAAAGACCATCTAGTTCCAACCCCTCTGCTGTGGGTAGGGACATCTCCCACTAGACCAGGTTGCACAAAGCCCCATCCAACCTGGCCTTGAACACTTCCAGGGATGGGGCATCCACAGCTTCTTTGGTGAGCCTGTTCCAGTGTCTCACCACCCTCACAGTAAAGAATTTCTTCCTGATATCTAATCTAAATCTACGCTCTTTCAGTTTGAAACCAGAACAAAATTATTCATTCTAGTTAGGGGCTAAAGTTTCATTAACATTAGAGATGGTGTATTTTTTACTATTTCTGTAAAGTAGAAAATGTACTAATTACAGTTAGGTAGAAGGTTTTGATGTCACCATATACCCAGTAAGAGGGAAGAACTGAGCATTCTTACATCTATGCAATATTCCACTTACTAAATGTCGCATTCAGGATTTTAGCTAATTCTCTGTCTTTGGTGGACAGTCTCCTTCCATCTCTGCCTTCCTCCATCCGTTTTTTGTAAGGAAATGGAATCGATTTGAACAGCATTAGACTGTTTTTCTTGATCAGCATTTAGACGATTATCTCATCATGGACCCCAAAGCGAGATGCGCTCTGAGATACTAGTGGAAAAACTCCTTGGTATATTTGGGTTATTTTGCCAGCTGCCTGTATGTGGGTGAGTACCAATAAAATATAAGTAGAGTCATGTTTCAAATGACGGCAGGCCTTTCTTGTGACAAGTATGTTCAAGATGATGTCAAGATGATGGACAGGTCTGCCAAGAGGCTTGGTAGGATTTCCTTGGAGTCCTGCCTGGTGCAAGCATCAAAACTATGATTTTGAATAAAACATTCTCTGTTCACCTGCTATGTTGTCTATGTGTTTTTGTCTAAATGGAGAAAATTCTGGCTATTTCTGACTGATATCTCTAGGCTACCTTAAAGCCTCTCATGTGGGGTTGTTCCAGGTGTGTTGGCAGTGCACAGCCTGACTGTATGAAAACCATTTTAAGAAGACAAGGTTATGCATATCCATTCATATTCTGAGTTTTATCCTGAAGTTTTTAGGCAAAGTTAATAGTGTCGTAAATAAGAGAAGTATTCTAGTTCATTATGTTTTCTTTTCCGTTTTAATTAAGTAATTCTGCTAAAGTGGCATAGAGAGAAACATACCTTCTTTCCATCCAGTCCAGAAACAGCACATTGTTTAATCAGAATTAGATGCATTTGAAAAGGTACTCGACCATGGAGCAAAGGTACTTGGAAAAAAGAGGATTGAGTTGTCACACTGAAAAATTCCCACAAGGAAATGAGTCATTAACCTATCCTAGCATTTTGCACCATCGTTGTTATTGTGATTGAGGGGGATTGTACCTGTGGGCTGGTACAAATATTTGAGTTTCAGGTAGTGACTGCTTGCTGAATCTGTGGTGAGTAAGTCAAGCAGAGTGTGCAAAAGTATGAATTGGCATGCTTTAAATATCTAAGAGTGATCAAAATAACACTTTGGTTTAAAAAAAAAGTCCCTAGAGGTAACAAGTTAATTCGTCGGCTTGTATGAATGATTGCTTCTAAGTTTTATTGTACGGCAAGCAGTGATTTAAGATTGGGCCATGTCATTACAGGGTGATAGTAGATGACTTTGCAACTTGTAAGTGAATGATAGTTAATGTAACAATTTGTGGTAGATATTCTGTTGGTAGTTGTTTCTGCAGACCTCCACAACTGTCCATTATTTAATGTAAAGGTTTTACTTTTTATTTACACTATTTTTATTATCGCATTGATTGTATGCTATAATTCTTAAAAATATTTGTGTTCTTCCTGTGCATTTTGCTAGTGTTCACATACTAGTGTGGGATGTTGATAAAATTTTTCAGAAGTCAAAATGAATCCGTAACTAACCAGGCTATTTAAGACTGAGATATTTTCTTAAAAATGAAGTCTCTTTACATATTCTGATTAGAACTGGAGTTAACATAAATATCCTTTCCATCAAATTTTCCTAGATACTGCCTTACATGTGGTTGTAAACAGAAAAATAAGAGTTAAGTAAATCTAGGTATCTGATGCAGGTAGCAACAAGAAATTTCAGAAGTCTATATAGATAAATACTAAACATGTAAAAACCCACTCTCTGACTATCCAAATTCCATATTTTCTCTATGAAGTTTTATTAAGGACTTTTTGTAAATCAGTAGTTTTGCCAGCAGCTTAAATAAGTTGTTTGTTTGGGGATTTTTGTTGTCTGTCCTTTGCCAGAAGTGCTGGTACCATCCTGGGAAAAAGCAGGAACCTTTTTCTATCTGGTTTTTCCATTTCTGTAAAACGCTCTGTAGGTACCTATTCAGGTTATGCTGAGGCTTCATTTACTGAAGTGTGAGAAGTGCTCTAGTTTTAAAGTTTATTTCAGTAGAAGTGGTTCAAAGTATAATCAATTTTTATAAACTTTAGGAAAAATGTCATTAAGTGTTCCAGAGTCACACAATAATATTTTAGAATATATTGCTAGATACAAAATTTATTTATTGAAAACATGTAAGTTACAAACTAAAGAACCCTACCAGGTAACCTAGAAAAAATATATGGGAAAATTTGTGGGGAAACAAGAGTATGGAAAAGTTGATTGGTTGCATGCTTATTTCTCATCACATTGTTTTATACGTTGACTGTCTTGCAGCCTCTTTCATTATGGTCAGGATAAAACTTAAGGAAGGACTCCACAGGTTCTCTGGGCAACCTGTTCCAGTGTCCCACCACCCTCACTGTAAAATAATTCTTCCTTTCATCTAATCTGAACCTCTTTTGAGTTTAAACCCGTTACCCCTTGTCCTGTCACTACAGGCCTTGGTAAGAAGTTTGACTCTGTCTTTCTTGTAAGCCCTCTTTAGATATTGAAAAGCTACAATAAGGTCTTCTGGAGCCTTCTCATGTCCAGGTTGAAGAACCCCAACTCTCTCAGCCTTTCCTTATAGGAGGGGTGCTCCAGCCCCGATTGTTTTCATGGCCCTCCTCTGGACTCGCTCTAACAGGTCTATGTCTTCCTTGTGCTCGGCGCCCCAGAGCTGAGCACAATACTCCAGGTGGAGTCTCATGAGAGTAAATCAGAGGAGGAGAATCACCTCCCTTGACCTGCTAGCCACACTTTTTATGCAGCCCAGGGTACAATTGGCAGTCTCAATCCATTTATTGCTGATTGTGTAGTCACTGTTGGTTGTGTTTTGTGCAAAACAGGGACTGATTTTTAACACTGCTTTTTTCTCATTTTTTCTTAACTCTTTTTCAGAATTCCCCACTCTACCAATATCTGCAGGATTTGGGACACACAGATTTTGAAGTATGTTCATCTGTGTCACAGAAGACAGAGCAATGTGCAGCAGCAGAAAGCCAAAAAGAGCGGAATTTGCATGCTGCCCAGAAAGTGAGCACTCTCCTGTTCCTGAGTATTTATCTACTTGAAAGAGAACTGCATTACTTCATAACTAGGCAAAATCAGAGGGGATAAAGAGAAATCTCTTACTGTATTAAAAAAAAAAATTAAAAACAGGACTAAACAAAAAACCCCCAACCAGTTGTCATATCTTCTCTACAAATATCTCTGGAAATGCATGGGTTTGCTGATATAGTTTGGAGTATTTCTTTGCATTTATGTTAAGTCAGAGAAGCAAGAGACTTTGATAATGAATTTTTTGGGTGTTGTAAATTATCTTTTTTACTGGATATTATTATGTTAGCTTAGCATGACATTCTGGGAATAAAACCTGCAATTTTCTGGAACAGAATCTTTATAGTTCCCAGCCCTTCTCAGGCATTCAGTTGCTAAATATTACTTTGTGACAAAACGTATCAAAAAAGAGGTTTTCTGGGAAGTATAAATACAATAACCAATCTGAATGAGATAGTAGAACCCTGCTTAGGTTATGGCAATTTTTGAACAGTAGCAGCTGGCAAGGATCATCAGCTGATTAGCTCAGACTTATTTCTGTATGATTTTAAGTAAAGGCTTGTTGATTTTTAAAAAACTTTTTGATATTAGAATTATGCTCGAGAATTTGGCCATTTAACTACTATGGTCTACACATGTTTTGTTTTCCTTATTAAAAGTAAATGGTACTGTTATTTACAGTTATTGATAGTGGACAGGCAGTGTGACTCAGATGAGGAGCTGTAGTGTGGGTGAGGAAATTCCTCTTCTGAGGCAGCTAATGTAGGAATCTCTCTGCAACAAGTATAGTGAAAATTTAGTAGTGGGTCTGTCTTCTCCTGAGCACCTGGGTGGAGCATGCAAAGAGCAGTTATTTTCTGCCTACTTCTTTCAATTCCTCAGTGAGGTGTTCCATTTTCGATGTACATGCTCCAACTGTGTGCTAAGCCAGGAGGAAAAAGAGGCCTCCATGGAGACTTCTGTCTCCTGGCCATGGCAGGCTGAGGTGGGCAACACTTCAAAGGTAAGAAGACAAACCAAGCATTATGGGTTCATGCATGGCCTCTGAAGAATCACCATTTCTTTCTCCTCTCTCCGCACCATTTACGGTAGTTTCAATCTTTGTGCACCTTAAGTCATCTGATTCTTGCCTTCTGTGGCTTTTAACTTTCCACTGGAGTTCAGTTTTCGTGTTACTCATTCTTGCTTTATACCTTTTCAGCCATCTTCAAATCAGAGATTCACAGCTCCTTTCTTCTTCTTTGTAACCTCTGCTATTTCCCTGCTCCACAATGTTCCCTCCTCCCAATTAGCTGGCAGTGAACTGGGGAGAGCCTCCTATTTTCCCCAAACACAGGCAATATGATATGAGTGGCCCTGGGATCTCCAGGTCTCCCTGCAGGTTTTGATGGATGGGGGATCATATGGCAAATGAGGAGAGATGAGTACTTTTCATAGGATCTTTTCTCAAATAATGACATCTTGACATAGATCCACTACTCACTTCTCAGATACTTCAGAAAATTAGCCAAGTAAGTCTCGGGCTTTATTTCAACTTTTTTTTTCCACAATTTTGAACATGCCCATCTTGTTCCTCCTTTGTTTTAGGTCAAAGTATGTTTTTCTTGTGGGATTTTTAATCTGTTCTGCTCTGTCTAGGATCTTAGGTGGGATAGGATTCAGAAGTGTATGAATTGATGTGAATAACATCAGTCAGGTTTTTTCTGATCCGGGGGAAGAATATGTGGGTTTTGAAATATTTGCAGTAGTATGGTGTACTTGCAAGGACTGACATGCACAATCTTTGAAGTGGAAATTTAGAAGTTGCAGTGTGAAGCTTATTCATCTGGCTGTATTCAGAGAAGTGTTGATGGGTCGTATTTTCATATAATGATTTTCATTTCAACTACTCTCTGCGTAGACTATATAAGCTTCCTCACACACTCATTAGTCAGTTTGAAAAGACAGGATAATAAAAAATGAAATATTTTGCTTTGATCTTCAGTCTTGTTGGAGTCTGTCTTCATGGATAGATGGTCACAGTTTGTGTTTACCTGATGGGCAGGTGCACTGTGCACTTTGCTTCACAGCCTCGATCCTCAACTTCTGAGACTATGGAAGTGTTCCATGTTGCCCTTCTCTCATGCCCCACTGATCAAAAATGATCATGCAGGGTGCATATCCATTAAGCAGACCAGTAAGTACCCTGCACATGGATTAGACAGAGACTGTGAAAAATAAGAATATTATAGATAAGTTTAATAAGTTTACTAAGTTTAATACCGTTCAGACATGTTCTTGTAGAGTTTACAGCTTTTCAAAGAGTTCAGCAATCAGAATAAAAATTGCAAAGGGACTTCATACAGGATTCTAGTCTCGTGTGTTAGGGATTTGTGAACCCAAGAAACAGATTAACTGAGGGAGGAGGAGAAGTGATTCTTGGCAGTGTCTCCGTGCTTCCTCAGCTCATTTCTCTAACGTAAGATTATTTTAAATTTACTGAATAAATTGGTTCCTGTTTACTGTTGATGTGGATAGCTATTGCATTTGTAATAAAGATTGCTTCTATTGGTGGTCACAAGGCAAGGCTAAATTTAATGCAGGGCTTAACTCACAATTTTTTATACTTTAATTTAAACTACCTTTAAAAATATTCATGAAAATACTAGGTCCACTAGCCCGGCTTTTCAGAATTGTCAGCTAGCACTCACCATAATCCTCAAGAAACTATCCGAAGATGTGTTTTCCTTTTTAATCTATTTGCAGTTTTGTGGTACATTTATGTTGAAGTTATCTGTTCTGGCTCAGTGCAGAAAGACTTTAATTAAACCACTGTTAATTGAAAATTAGAGTGACATATTTTATTGGCTTATTATTTCTTCATTACTGTGAAGTAATACATAGACTATCACTTGTTAGCTGCATTATTTTGCATACTTTTGTGGAAGTCAGTAAAACAATATGTTGCCGTGTTCATGTATATAATTTCCACCAAATTTAATGCAAAAGTGCTGTGGGGATAAGCACCTCAAAAGTATTAAGATACACTGCTTTTAAAAGCCTCAAGTATTCTGGTTTTTCCCCTCAAGCATTTTACACTTAATTTTATTGTGTTGGGAGCAAGTCTTCCAGTATTGTGTCAGATGAAGAAGTAATTCATCATGGCTTGCCTTGCAACTTGGAGGGAGTGGGTGTGTGAAAATGGCTTGTCCTTTTGTTACAAGTACTAGGATGACATTCACATTGCCTCATCTCTGTCTAGACAAGGATATGTAGTGGAAATAAGGAAGAAACCTGTGTGTAATTTCTTGTGATAAAATGTCATGGGTTCTTCCTGCTCCTTTTCCAATACCAGTTTGGGAACGTTAACACTTTTCTTTTGTAATCTGATGTCAGAATGTCTGGTTTTTTGGTGTGATTTCTGTGTCCCATTTTGGTAGAGTGTCTCAAAAGGAAAGGGAATGAGGGAGAGGCATCTGGCCACACATTTGAAAAAGTGGACTGGATTTAGGAGAATCTGAGGCTTCGCTGTGACTTTTGTATGACGTACAGGCAAATAATTTATGTTCCCATCCAATCATTTCCTCATTTTTACATGAGACCGTTATCACTTCTCTTGTTTCAGTCTTCGTTGAGCTAGTCTACTGAAATTATAAACTGTCTGGGAAACAAGTGGTTTCTGAGTTCTGAATATGTACTTACCACTGTCCTAATATAAAATGATCTTAGTTGAGGCTTAGTGTAATGCAAAATATAGTCACAGGGAGCAGATGATGCTTCATGCTGAGTGATGCCTGCTATGTGTGTATTGTTTTCCTTCTGTTCTGAAAAACAAGTTTACAAGTGCCTTAAACGCTTAATGAAAATAAAAACAGAAAAGCTGCAGTATTGCTTTGTCTTTGAGTTGAGCTTCATAGAATCATAGAATGGTTTGGGTTGGAAGAGACCTTAAAGATCATCTAGTTCCAACTCCCTGCCATGGGCAGGGACACCTTCCACCACATCAGGTTTACTTGTCTTGTATTCGGTCAAGGAGGAACCCTGTGCAGATACAATCTGGTGGCATGTGGAAAGATTTTGACAAGGCAGAGATCTAGTTTGGGATCTTCAGGGACTGAAAAATCTGGAAAAAACAAGTGCCTAGTGACTGATAGAAATGCTGCTGCTGTGTCCTACTGTGATGCCAAACAGAGCATATGGTTTAATGAAAGGCGGAGGCATCAGCTGAACTTGAACACATCATAAATAGTTCTCTGTATCTGTGGTTTCGGTGTTTTTTTAAAATCAGAACATGGTCTTAATCAACGCTGTGCTGAAAAGTGGTAAAAGTGCTTCAAGGTTGTGTTCTGAGGGCTGATGTAATGCCAAGCTCCCATCCGAGGGAGTATAGAGATGTGATTTAGCAATGGTAATTATAGGTGCAGTGTTCCTGGCTGTACCAACCTCTGGAGAAAGTTACAGCTGAAGTTCTGGTCTCATGATCATTTGATACTCAAAAGCACTGTTTGCAAGAGCTCTTAGACCTGTTTTCTGAAATTAAATCCTATTTGAGTAATTCTGCTTGATCCTTAAGGAGTGTATTTCTTGCCATTTACATTTTTCCTTTGTCAGTCATTTTTCTAGACTGCTGTTCATATCTGAATGTTTACGTTGATTATACTGTCACATCTTATCCCATCTTACATGTGATACTATTTCATGACTTGAACAGGGCTGGTGCTGGAGGCAGCTACTGAGGATTGTGTTGGGGCTAGCCCTCAGTACCCATGCGGGTGACCTGGTGTGCAAAGGCAGAGGGATTAGTCCTTTGCCTTTGTCTAAGGCTCCCTCACACTTAATGCAAGCTCCGGGTAGCTGGAAAGTATTTCATATGTAGCATTATCTTCTTTCTGAAGTGCACAGAACTGAAAGGTGCCAACGTGAATGAGGATATTTTAGATACCTGCTATTTTGCCATTTCAGGTTCATCCTGTACAGAACAGAAATCATCCTCAGAATTTTATTTTAGATTCAAATGAATGTACCTAAAATGTGCATGTCCCATGCTATTTTCTTTTTTTTAATATTAGGAGTTATACATCTTTGTTATTCAGTTTACAGAGAGTTTGACTGAGTGGTGTTCTGAAGCTGTAAGAATACTCGAGAAGCAACATGACCTAACTTGTGTGTTGATTAAAGTTGTTTTACTTGTCAGTAACACTCCCAATGGGAATGCAAGCTGTGAGACATGATTCCAAAGATCTGAATAATTTAATGTGTTACTGTACTCTACTGGGTCATAGCCCAAGACAGTGGGTTGTCTTGTTTTGTGTTTTCAAGCACTGACATGCCTGTTGAGTGTTTATGCAAGCTCAGATTTTTATTTTTAAACTAAAACATAGAAAATAAACCAAAAAATTATTTATGTAGCACACTAGTATGGGTTGGTTGTTTTGATTTTTTTTTCAGTAATTTCACAGCCTAGTTTAGTCAGCTGGTAGAAGTTCAAAATTATCCTTGGTGCGGGTTTAAATATTCATGATAAAAACCCAAAGACTTATGAATGTTAAGCAGTTGAAAATGGTAGGCTCCAAGAGGAATAATTTTAAGTAGTAAATGGACAATTCTTTCTGTACTTGCTTTCAAAGTGTGGGGAAAAGGAAGCAACATCAAAATACAATCATTTGGATTTATTCCATAGGGTGGATTGCTGGGATAGCTCCTCCTAATAAGCCACAATGATATCTGTGTATCAGGAAGAGCTGTCATTATGAAACCCATATTATTGGTGTGTCTCTCCACTGACCTAAAAAACACTTCCTTTTGGCTTAAGTCTGCAATTCTAACTGTAGACAGAGAGATGGGACATACGTAAAGAACAATCTGAGTTAGATTACCTAAATGGATGCAAAAGAAGTTATTTCAGAAATCACTGATGTGTAAGAGCTTTCGGGTGACAATTTCTGATGTTCCTCAAAGCCATTCTGCCCTGGCTTGCTGCTTCAAACTGGTGTCACATTGTGTTTCAGAGAGCTGTCAGGCTTATCACAGGGCTAACCAAAAATCTCAAAGCTCCCATTGCTTGATTTTACTCTTTTATTTCTCACCTGGGAAATAATTGGGGGAAAAAAAAAAGAAAAAAAACAAGAGGTAGAAAGGGAATAAGCTGATTTAATGCAGTCACCCTTTATACATTAAGCTATTATAATCTGTTTATTTGTTGTTTTTTAATTTATTTTGAAACAGTATGCCACAAAATGTAAGCGTTCCAGAAATAATTTTTTTTGGCATACATTTCATTTGATTGTATTACATGTCAGCAGTCTGAAGATTAAAAGCTAGGACCTCAGAATTCATGAAATATATGTAAGTAAATATTTTGAAAAATATTTCCTGTCAGCTCAGTCTGGGGAAAGTAGATACACAGTGCGTGTCAAAAACTCCATTTTTTTTTCATTGAATGGCTGCAGAGTAAAGCAAAGTCATGCATCTATTTAATTGTAATCTTTCACACGTCATATTTTAGGAAGATACATGAGTAATCTGTAGTGTTTGAAGTTATGTTTACAGCTCCGATGAAAGTGTGGGTTTAGATTGCATGGGAAGCAGCATGGAGACCTCATAAGTACCTGATAGCACACACTGGTTGGGACAGGGAGTTTCTGGGACAGTTCCTCTTCTTATAGTCACTCTTCCCTGTCTCTGTTCACAACTTCTCCAGAGCCTTGTTATCAAGCTACAGTGGTCTGCCAAGAAGAGTTTGCTCCTCTCCTGGTCTTTTGCTTTTCCTCAGTCCCTGTCAGCCATTGAATTCCACTGCTTTTTTTTTAATCCTCAAGGAAAGAGAAAGTCTTTCATATCAATGTAGTAGCTGCCAGCTTAAGATCAAACTAATTCAGGCTGTAGTTATTTTTAACAGTGCAGCATAACAATCCATTATGCTCTGAATAGGTGGGGCCACTGAAAGCTTTATTTCACGTTCTTGCGTACTGGCAAACTGACGGGAAGCAGATGTTCCCTCAGCGTACTCTGAAGTTAGGCCAGACACAGTCAGCGAAACTTCCTTACAGGTGCTTGGGTCTGAGCAAATGCAGAAATAAAGGAATTGTCTGTTGTTATTTATTTGGTTTTGACTTCATGGTTTTTTTAATTGGAGCAATTTCTGTTCCCTTCAGCAAGGCATCCTGTCAAAACTAGTTGAGTTCTTTAGAAGTTGGTTTCCTTTTCCCCAGTATAAGAAAAACGATGACATACTTCACCGACTGGTAAGTGATCACTTTTCTTTTCCATTTCCTTTCCTAATCCACAAGTCTTCCTCTCCTCTATACCTCATCTTCTGAGCACCATCTTTGGTCTCTATTGTTGGCTTTGGCTCTAAGAGTTTTACTTATTCTTCACATAATATGGATTCTGGTTTTCAGAGTTACTGTGCCAGAAAATAGGACACACAAGAACAGGAATGGTATCAGTAGCCAGGCTGAAGATATTGAGAATGTGGAAGAGAAATTAAAATAAACTGTGTGAAAAATTAAAGAAATTCTTGAAAGCTGAAAGGAGTTAACCTACAGTGTAGCTACCTAATTCGGTGGAAGGCAGTGTGGAGACACTGACTGACTGAGAAAGTCCATCTGTTGCAGCCTAGCGCCTTGGGGAGACAGCTCAAGACAGGAGGCTCTAGAGCTTCAGTTGAGTGTTGCTTTACCCTCTGTTTCAGCTTCTCAGCTCAGGCACAGCACCACCGCAGGGCATCTGTACTACCCCTGGACCCATCCTGGCCTATTTGTTTCTGCACTATTGTCCACAGTGCTTCTGCATCTGGGAAAAGCAAAGCAAACTAAGGCCCCTTGGTTGTAATGCTTCACAACAGTGTTAGGCATTAAGAGCAGATGACATCTGTGTAACGGTCTGGCTGTAGGGAGAGGCAAGAGCAGTTCTCCATAATACCTCTGTGCTCTCATCTCAGCAGTTCAGAAGCAGGTTGGTTATCTATGTGCCTCACCAGAAATCATATTACCCTACTCCTGGAGCCTGCAGGAACTTTGAGGGCCCAAGTCAGCCTGTGTGGAGTAGACCTGAAGGGTAATAGTTCTACCCCAGATAGTTACAAGTAGTTTTATGCAGTTTAACACCTGTGCTCTGCAGCACCACTTTCCAGCCAGTTCAGTTTCTAGCCTGGGCTTGTCTGAGATCTGCTTTAACTTGCATCTCAGCTGCTTCAGGTTCCTAGTCTGGCTTGCAAATGATACATCAATCAGACTGTTCTAGAATCTAAAAGTTTGCATTTTTATTTATTTTTTTTCTACTGTGATGTAAGGATGATGTCTTTAAGTGTAGCTTCCAAAAAAAATGTTAAACAACATGAAAAGTTTCCATTTCTCAGAGTTCTGCCAAGTCCAATTGCTCTCTCTTCTCCTTTATCTCAAGAGGACAAAATTTCCTCCAACCTCTCACTGGTGATCTCTTGTCTTTTTTTCTTCCTCAATCTTCCCCTATGAATTAAAGGTATTATCTTAACAGTTGTTTTTTTAAGCCTTACTTTCATGAGGTGGAGACAAAACCAAAGAATATGGAACACGTTTCTTCTGCTGCGTGCTACAGTAGGGTACTGAAATGACACAGGATGCGTCATGCTAGATGCAAAGATGCTTATGTTTGTTGGGTTTTGTTATGACACTCTTAAATTGAAGTGTTTTGTAATTAAAGTTTGGTACAGTATGCATATTAAAATTTCAGGGGGTTTGTCTGATGGATATATTTGTCTTAAAGAGCTTTGTATTTGTCTTGAAGAGCTATAGTTGTGGTGCAAAACCTACCAGATACTTATCATGGCATCAAATCCACAAGTTTATAACTCCCTGAAGTTCACCTGGAGTTCAGTAATTGTGAGGTCTTCAGAGTCCCGTGCTGTTTCATATTTGGATCGAGTTCCCTTGGGAAAGGCATGGAGTCCTGCAGGAGAGGGCTTCCCTGCCTTGGCTCAGGACTTGAGTCAGTGCATTGACCCTTGTTACTAAGTGTCCACAGGAGATTTTCTGTTGATTCACTTGTAACATTTCTCTCTTTCTAATTTTTGTTTGTTAATGATGTAAACGATGCCATGACATTAAAAAAAAAAAAAGTGTTTGCTATTTTATTGATGATCTTCTAATAGATATAGTACCTCTCTGATTCTTAGGCAAATATATTGGCATAATTTGTGGCATGTTTCCAGGTATTGTTACTCTCTGTTACTCTCTAGGTCAGATCACAAAGTCAGTGTGATGCGTCCCGCAAGTCCGAACTTTTAGGTAGTATGTCCATTTTTAAAGTTAAGCAAGTTTAATAAAAATGAAGTAGCTCTTGTGATAGATCTGAAACAATCCTGTAGTCTTTGGGAACAGATTGTGGTCTATGATTCTGTGATTCAGATTGTGGTCAGTAAAATGTTTTCCTTGTTCTGCTAACTTTATTTTAAGAACTTGTATATTCTTTACTAATACCTGTTTTCTCTCCTGCCTGGTTGTGGTAAGGATGTTGGATTTCGGTTTGACACGCTCCGTACCATCCTGCAGCAGGAAGTTCTGCTGCAGGAGGATGTGGAACTGATTGAGTTCCTTGACCCCAGTATCCTGTCTGCAGGGCAGTGTAAGCAACAGGAAAACAGGCAGCTTCCAACACTACGCTCCCTAGCAACTCCTAATATTTGGTATGGTACAAAAAATATCTACTACTATATTTGCTGAAAAACAAGCAAAAAATATATTGTGTGTTCTTTATATAAAATGCAACAATAAAGTAACTAGTTTTTTTCTCAGGTCTGGGAGTCTTTGATCCAGTAGTCCCCCAGTTTTTGTATAAGCATGTTTTTTTTTTCCTTGGGTGTTTTATTGAAGGATTGAGTTTTAATCTGAGATAGCTACATGAAAATGAATGGATACTTCCAAACCCTGATATGTGCTACAAGGACGAACTAACATGGTTGATTAATTCATTAATTCCTAAAACTATACAATGGTGATTTTGATAAATGAGACATGATTGTGAAGACTGAAATGAAAAGTGGGGTATTTTTTCTGTGGTCTTCATAAAATATGTTTGGGGCGGGGGTTGTGTGCAATTAATTTTCAGATGTAGAATAGCAGAAGAACAGACTAAAGAATCTTTAAGTAAGATGCATTCAAATCAGCAGAGGCTGGTGAAACTCACCCTAGAATGCTCAAGGAGCTAGCTGCAGCAATGTCTGAAGAGCTACCACCTCTATAAAATAACAAGGACAATGGGTGTTCTGACAGACTGACTTGCTCAGAAATGGACAGGAGATAAAAACATCTCATAACACAGCCTAGTGCTGTGTTTTCATGCATATGTTAGGAGAATAGATAAAATTATTATAAAGCCACAACAGGTGAAAACCCCCAAGTGTTTAAGTTGCAATATGTCATTATTGATGTTCTCTGTCAAATAAGAGAACTTTTGAAATGACAGCAGATGACAGCAAGTTTATAAGTGTTTTGGCAGAATGGAGTTCAAAAGCAGCTTGGAGAAATATCTTGAAATCATTAGAAAAGTCAATGAAGACAAATGTCTAATACTACATTGGGGAAGGACAAATCAAATTAACAAGCACAAAGTGGTGAATAATTGGATAGGCAGTACTATTTCAGAAAAGGATCTGCACATCATTGCAGAGCATAAATTGAATGTGTCAGCAAATTTTTCAAAAAATGGCGAATCTCATCCTGGTGTCCATCTTAGATATGCAGGACACGGGAGGTTGCTTTAATGTCTGTTTCCCTAAGCCTTGTGTTAGACCACAGCGTCTGATTTTGGATGCCACACTAGGAGAGGTAATTTAAGAGACAGTCCACAGCAGAACAAGAATAATAATGAGTTTAGAAAAAGTAATCTTATGGAAACATTAAAAAGTAATCTTATGGAAACATTAGAGTGTGCTGGGATTATTTGGCCAAAATGGAGAAAATTGAGGTGGGATGGAACAGTGTTATGATGTGTAGAAGGTAGTTAATAAGAAGGTGGTGATCAGTCATCATTTATCCTGTTCAGAAAAGGGGAGGATATGAGGAAAAATAATGTGATTTATTTGCCAGTGATTCAGTCTGGACTTGAGGGAAATCTTTTGAACTCTAAGGATACTTATGAGTTGGAGTGGCTACCTGGGTGGGTTATGGAATCCCCATTTTGTTCTTCAGTCTGTCTGCAATGATCTAGATAAACCAGAAACTGAAAATTGACAAAGTGAGCTCTTAAATCCCTTCCAGTCTTTCATCGTTGTGATTTACTTGGTCTGTAATTTATTTTTTTTTAATGTACCAAGGAAGTTACAGACTGTGTGTCTGTCCTTTTTGAAGTTAATTACATACCTGGAATATTTTAACCCTGGATCTTTACCTATCAGTACCCCTAAATTGTTAACACATGTAAAGCTTGTTGATAGATGACCACAAAACTGTCCAGGAAATAGAAACCCAGAGATCAGTTCTTATTTCAGAAAGGGGAAACATTCCTTATGAATACTTCCAAAATTAATTAGAGCATATACAGCTTTAAGGGATGAAGAAAGTTAATTATTTTGCTTTCAAAAAAATATGAAAAAGTAAAGTTGTTATGCACCTTGAAGCCCGTATAGAAGCCATCTCTGTGAGGATTGTCATAATTTTACAGAACTGCAGCTATAATACTATATATGAAACATGGTGTATTTTTAGCAGTTACTTATTTTTCTTGAATTTTTTTAGATGAAAATGTCAACTTTTTGAAGTTTTTTTAAATGTCCTTGAGGAATAACTGAATTGAGATACTAGCTGCCAAATTCTTTTAAATAATTATTCAAGCTATCTTTATTTAAAAAAGTGTTAAAATCTAGTGGTGTGTTGGTGTCCAAGTTAAATGAGTCAGACTCTGGAAAAAATAAAGCTGGCATTACTTGAGGATTTTGTTACCAAAAGAAACATGCCCTTCCCTACTGTACTCTTGAACCTGGAAGTACAGTTATTCCAGTTCCTACCCACCCTGGCTTATAATGCTGAGTAGTCAGGTTTTTTTCTTTTTCTATTTTCTTTTT
>VYZX01016236.1:262428-282697 GCA_013401335.1 Brachypteracias leptosomus
TTTTTTTTTTTTTTTTTTTTTTTAAAGTCATATGTGTAAGATAAGCTGACCTTTCAAAGCGTGCCATAAAAAAGCCAGAAAAATGTTTCCTTAGAGTATACAGACCAAGTAATATCATGTAAATACACATCTAAATCTGCCATTGTGAGTAGTTTTCAGCTCCCATCAGGATCTACATAAAAGCCTCGTAATAAGATGCCATAATCTCAAATGTAGTCAAAGCCTTTATGATTTTCCCCACTTGTTTGACTTCGGGAATCTGTGGTTGACGATACTTTCTCTGCTTGCAGGGATGTCTCACTGTTTCTTGCCTTCGTAAGTGCACTGCTTTTGCTTCCTTCGTGGTGGAAGGAATCATCGTGGCTGCTGTGGGGACTAGTTCTGCCTGTCTATGCAGTCTTTCGACTGTGGGGCACATGGAGGACAGCCAAGCTGCAAATGTCCCTGCGAAAATACTGTATCCAGCTGGAAGAAACAGTGGCGAATAGCCGGGCTTTTACGAACCTTGTGAGGAAAGCTCTACGACTCATTCAAGAGACTGAAGTAATTTCCAGAGGATTTACCCTGTGAGTCTGTATTTCACTTTATTAAATACACAGATCCATCCAAGCCAGATGCCTTCTAAAATTGTCATGTTACACTGTCTTCCATAACAAGTGAAATACTTAAAGCTTTTCATTTACATAAAATAGTATAATTACCATTCATACTAAAGTATGAGTTGTAACAACTTGGTGTCAAAGCCCTACATCCTGAAGGAGAATTAAGTCTCACAAAACTCATATGCCTTTGAAATCTCCTACTCTGCTAGCAATGGAATACGTGAAGAAAAGGATTTTGAACCAATTTAGTTAACTATTTTGGGGACTCATTTGGAGGGTTGTTTGTCTGAGGGATTTTTGTATTTTATGTTACCAAAACTATGTAAAGAAAATGACCTACAAGTAATCATTTTGGAAATGAATATTAGAATATTTTAGAAAACAAGATGACATGAAAACTATTCTATTTTAATTTAACAAATAGCAGTTGAAGTAGTGAGAACACAGCAATCAGCAAAGACCATCATTTCCCACCTCAACACTTTTTTCTTGCATACAAGTGCTGAGGTGTTTAGATTCTTAAAATATTTACTGTTGAATTTGCCTTTCATCCACTTAAGGGTTGTGAAAGCATTCCTGGTTATTTAGCTCTTGTAGCTATTTGGCAATTTTTGCTTATTTGTCCAGTGAAAGGACATCAGAACATGTTCAGTGTATGCAATGATCCCAAGCTGACAGGCCCACTTCTGTGTGCTCTCATTGCCATGTGAGCTTTTCCCTTGTAACAACCTATGGTTACATACGTACCTATGCCAGTTAGACTTAAGGTTAAAGGAGATGGGAATCACCAACAGCTAAAATACAGTCAACTTCTTTATAAAAACAGTAAAAAATTCCCTCGTGTGCACCAAGAAATTGTTTGTTCATGCCAGACCAACTGTTCTGTGCTCAGGCACATGTTTTTACATGCAAGCTTGAAACTGTAGACTTAACATTTTGAATTAATTTTCTAGCTCAAGATATCTTCAGTGTGCTTCACTGAAGAAATGTTTCATTCTCCCTTTGGAATGCACAAGCATGTCTTTGGTCTGCCTAGCTATGTGTTTTGTTTTGGTTTGGGTTTTTGCTGAAGAAGCATGTAGTTAAGCAATAGGCAGTCTTATCTTCGCAAACAAGTTCTTAAAAGAAATTGTTGTTAGGGCTTGTCCAAATTACGGATGAGAAAAACATTTGGATTTTTTCCTGAGTTTAAGCAAACGAACTTGTGGTCGACGTCTAATTTGCTGGTGTCTTGTTCTTTTACTACATATCTTAGATAACAGATTAACAAAAAACAGACTGGTCTTTAAGCTGATGCTTGATCTAATAGCCTCTTTACTTAAAAATTTAGCAAGCTTTTCAAAAGACTTTGGAGTATGGATGGAGTGGGAGAAGTCTGACTGTGCCAACATCCTCATTGGAACAATTGTCCAGTATGAAGAAGTCAGTGCTGTACAAGTTTTGGTTTGGTTTAGCCTGGAGGAAGTTCTAACTTCAGAGTGTGCTTTCCTGCATCCACATGTCCAAAAGATGCTGCTGCACAAGGCACCATGAAATTCTTTGCTTGAGGCGGCGCTTCATGTATGACCCAAAACCACAAGCTACCCCTTTTTTCTGCCAGAATTTTGCTACAATAAACCTTAGCAGAACAAAGTTTAGTATGTTCTCCTGTAGTAACCTTGTCAAAATCTTAATGCTTGTTCAAAAAGTCACATGGCAATAGAAGTGGTTGCATCTGAAAAATTAATGGGTGTCTTCTTGTGTCATTTTACATCTTTGAGGGAACGGGATTTCAACCAGGTAGCACAGCATCCTGTTCAATGATGTGTATGCTGCTGTTTTCATAAACTGCTAGCTCAGCATAGTTTGGCCTGTGGATTAACCATGTTGCGGATGGAAAGATACTGAAGCTGAGATTTAAATAGTGCTGAGTTGAGATTCTGGCTAGCTGCACTTCACTGAACTCTGATATGGCAGGCCCATGTCTACAGCTTTGACCTGAAGTTCCTTGTGTTCCACCACTGGTTTTTCTCCCCATTGCACCATCCATTGCTGTGTTCTCATAGGCTAGTTTACATATGCTTTGAAATACCTATGGCTTTGCTTTATTCTACTCTATTTGCCCCTTGTTAATTGATATTTGACTTTCTCTGTAAATGTTAAATTGGTTTTAATGAGGTTTTGGTGAGATGTCCACTGGTTCACTGGTTTTCTACTGTGGGATAGTGACTGCTATATGCTTAGGCAATTCAAGCATCATTTTGCTTTCATTCTCCTCCCACCCAAAAAAACCCCACAGCAGCCGCTTAGAAAAGGAACTAAGAAACCCGTCAGGCCTCTCCTATATTAGCTACTCTCAAAGGCAACTGGATATTCTGATTTCAGAATGGCCTTCAGAAGTGTTTAATGCTGCTGTGGGCATTTCAGGTATGTCTTCATGGTACAAGCTCTGTGATGCAGAGATGGCTGAGACCTCTCCAGAGTAGTCTGGATTACAGAAATTGCTTAGCCATGGTAGGGCAGTGCTCTACTCGGGCAGAATGACAGTATTTCTAATTGCTTCATCTGCAATTAAACAAATGAAGCCTGATCACAGGTTGCAGCCTGAAATTTCTGCTGGGTAATGAAAGTATGTCCATTGTCTTGAACATTATAAAATGAAAACTGTAGGAATACGTAATGAAAGGCTGCAACAATAAGCCGTGAGTAATTACATCCTTGTCTGCCACTAAAATAATTACTTTTTCTCCAAAATGCTCCCGTTCTACTATATTTTAAACTAGTATCAAGCTCTACAAGCACATATCGGTGTTTATAGCATTGTTACAGAACTGCTTTCCTGTTGGAGTGCAGTAATAGATTTTTGTTAATGTATCTATACAAGTTTTTTAAAAGTTGAGAGCCTATTTAAAATCTGGCTTGTGAGATTAATGGAGAAATAAGTCACTGTTCTTTACAAAGAAAATGGGTTTGGGGTAGTAGGAAAGAGGAAATTCACCCTTAACCTTTTCTGCTTCTTGCTATTTGTGGCTGATATGCAAAACTGATAACATTTCCTAAGTCCAATTAAAATATATAGAAGGTAAATGGAATATTAGGAAGTTAGGGATATGGCATGTCTGGCACATAGACATTTATAGCAAGTTATACTACTTTAAGATTACTAGAATAAAGAATAATTATTTTATAGGAACTGCTGAAACAAGCCTTCCCAGAAGCAAAGCAAATTGTTAGGCTGGATACCGGCAGTACATGCTGTGTATTTGTTCTGTATAGGAGCTGGAAATGCTTACATCGCTGTAGCAGAACATAGATCTCTTTCTCTTTTTTATGGTAGAAGAATTTTGCTCCTTTTCTTTGAGCCTACTGCAGACAATTCACCCAGGGCTTGAATGTACAAACTAGTGAGACAGTTTATCCATAAGCACTTCCAGTTGTTACCTTCAAAAGCTAGGGAAATGTAGGAGATTGGCATGTACTACATTAAATGCTGTGTTCCCTAGTGAAATGTATGGCAATAGTAGCATTTTAAATTTATGTTTAGAAATTGAAATTAACATGGTTTGGTTTTATTTTATTCAGATATTAAAGTACTTTATGAGATGTTATATAAACCATTTTAATATCACTCACATAATTTAGTATGGTGCACAGATATTTTAATAGATATTTTAGCTAGCGTGTTTTACTGCAGTATTTGGCATGAATCTCCTTGTTAATCATATTTAACATACTGATATGGGTCCAGCCTTGCTCACTGGGTGGGCTGCATTGCTTTCCATATTTGACAGTGAAGGCCATAAGCTCCCGGTCAATGTACGGCGTGGTCCAGCTAAGCTCATACAGCAGGACTGACATTTTTCCAGCAGGGTCAGGTCTGCTGGCTTAGTCAGCTCTTTGGTCATGTGGGTTAAGAGAAAGAGTTACCAAAGCAGCAGCAACCCACCTCAGTCTTGCCAGGTACCCTGTATGCTTCTTCCTTTTCAGTGACAAGATCACCTCCTCCTCATGCCCTGTGAAAGACAAAGAACAGATGCTTCTAGTCCCCAAACAATTCAGCACTGTTCCTCATCCTGTTGCCCATGCTATGTCCGTTCCCAAGTTGATTCTAGTAAAAACAGTCCAGCAAGTAGAGTGCACT
This sequence comes from Brachypteracias leptosomus, assembly GCA_013401335.1. Taxonomy (NCBI): domain Eukaryota; kingdom Metazoa; phylum Chordata; class Aves; order Coraciiformes; family Brachypteraciidae; genus Brachypteracias; species Brachypteracias leptosomus. The sequence goes on from VYZX01016236.1 coordinate 267,151, forward strand.
TAAGCTATTTTCAGTGTCTCAGTCATAGGTTTGGCATCAGACTATATATGAATAGATATAACTGGATATTAGTCTTTTTTTTCCTCTTCTACAGCTTAATGTTATGCAGACATGTTTAACAATCACCCGGTTCACAATGCAGTTTATTTCCAGATGAGGCAATTTCTTAGGGTTCTAAAGCCATTCTGAAGTATATTCTAATAGGCAAACAGCACAGTTTCTTTGAAATGGTATATTCAGCTGAATATGACACTGAAATACATTTTCAAATATGCTTGTATAGTTGCATACATTTCATGTGTTCACCTGTCAGACTCCCTCAAACACAGCTGTCATTCATTGCATGATGCTAAAATCTGTGTCACCACTCAAATAATATTTCTGTTGACCTAGACAAGATTCTGCATGAAGGTTGAAAGAATATAGTGTTTTGCATGAAAAACAGTATGTAGCAGCACATTTTTTCTGCAAAAATTATTTAAAGAACTGATTTGTGTATAAAGAGGTGTATGTTAAATATCTGTGTGTTAAAATTTCCAAAACTTACAGTGAACTTATGATAATTTTGTATCAGAGTTAATGTTATGGCTTGTCTACCCTTAGTGTGTCGCTGTGGAAAACTTAAGAGGAAAAAAATGTCCTCAGGGGTTTTGCCATGGCTCAGATGAGAATAGAATCAGGCTCTCTACTGAGGAGTCCTGGCTGCTTATCTGAAATTCAGATTATATATCGGTGAAATGAGGGTATGGTTTTTTCAGTCTGTATTTTTATTTTCTTTCATAGTTACTGAGTGGTTTGGAAAAGTTTTCTAAGTAATGGAATGAAAAATCTAATGTACTGTCTTTTAAAAATACTTTAGGACATCTGTACAGTTGTATCACATTTTACTTTTCAAGTTTGCTTGACAGGGTCAGTGCCGCTTGCCCATTTAATAAAGCTGGACAGCATCCTAGTCAGCATCTTATTGGTCTCCGGAAAGCCGTTTATCGATCTGTCAGAGCCAACTTTCGAGCTTCAAGACTGGCTACTCTGTACATGCTGAAAAAATATCCTTTTTCTAAAAATTTCATGTTACCTACCTGTAACTGTGTGAATGTTTAGAGTTAGTATACATACAAACATAAAATATCTAATTCCGTATCTAAAAACATACAATATCTGATTACCTGTGTAAACAATATAAAGAAAAGGTAGCATAATAAATTGGGGTTTATGCTTGGTTTGGAACATTCTTAAGATGTTTGTCTTTTTGTGTACTGTGCAGTGTGAGATAAGATCTGCACTTAGAGGAGGGCCAGGAAGATGATCAGTGGGCTGGAACATCTCTCCTACAAGGACAAGCTGAGAGATTTGGGGTTGTTCAGCCTGTAGAAGAAAAGACTCTGGGGAGACCTCATTGTGGTCTTCCAGTATCTGAAGGGGACCTACAAGAAAGCTGGGGAGGGACTTTTTACAAGGGCTTGTAGTGATAAGACAAGGATTAATGGCTTTAAACTGGAAAAGGGGAGATTTAGATTAGATGTAAAGAAGTTCTTCACTCTGAGGGTGGTGAGACACTGGAACAGGTTGCCCAGGGAAGTTGTGGATGCTCCATCCCTGGAGGTGTTCAAGGCCAGGTTGGATGGGGCCTTGAGCAACCTGGTCTAGTGGGTGGTGTCCCTGCCCATGGCAGGGGGATTGGAACTAGATGATCTTTGAAGATCCCTTCCGACCCAAATCATTCTATGATTCTAAGGTTCTGTGCACTGGGAACGTTGTCCCAGTTACTGACACCCATGCCTTTGGAGTAAGTACTGATAATGTGTTTCAGAGTCCTTCTGGATCTTGTTTTATAATTCCTCTTAGCCATCTTTTTCCCTTGCGCCAAAATACCCTCTTCTCTGAACAATATGGCCTTTCACTTGACATCCCCGTGTTCAAAGGTAAGTTGATTTCCTGTTTCAGACAAGCTGGGTGAAAGTGATTATAGTTATCAGCCACCAGGCATATTTAAGAGTGAGGAGTTTCTACTCTGAATCAAAGCAGAACAGTTTGTTCAGATTACATGTGGTGAAGCATCGTCTGTATTTCTTCAGTGGATTGTATACTTTCTTAAATAGCATTAGCAATTAAAGGATTTTTTCTATGTTTATTGTACTTACTGTGCTATATAGGAAATAACAATACCTTCACCCTGTATTATAGCAAAAAATAGACCAGATATGTTCCTAATCTGAAAAACCACATTCAGGGAACTAGAAGCTGGTGGTAATGCAAGTGTTGAAAATCTGACATGGCAATTTACTTGTTTTGTCCTCCTGGAACATAATATTTGACAAATATATCTTGCCTGGCAAGTGGATGTGTATATTGAGTGTACACACAGAGGAACACACCAAGCTACAAATGCAGTCCCTTTGAAAGAAATGAGTATTTCTTTGCAAAATAATAACTTGTGTAGGGATAGGCATCCTCATTCTGTGGCTGGGGATGTTACAGGTTCAAGGCATATTGATGTGTATTAGAGTGTCTACTAGTTTTGTAACTACTAAACTTAAAGAATGACTTTTAAATTAAGCAACAGGAAAGAAGAAAGTTTTGTTTGCTTTGAATAATTTGACATTTATATCTGTCTTTGAAAAAAATCTTAAAATAGAAATTCCATTATAACAAATTATCATAGTAGTAAGGGTCAGAAGAAATAAATGTTGTGTGTATATAGATAGGTTCTTGATAAATAGAAAGAGAACCATGTAGTGGCAAAAACCAGTGGTGGCATGTGAGCTGAGATGCAGATTGGGCCAGTTCTGCAGTCCATGAAAACTGAAATTAAGACGTTCAAGTAAAGAAGGTGAGAGGAGGATTTCTCCCCAGCAGGATAATTAAGAGCAGCTTTATGGTAGTTCCAAGTTGCCTTCGTTTGAATTTTTCCTTGCATCTCTGGAATGCCTGAAAACGTTGCATGTATTAAATTGGTATTGATGACAAGGAGCATCTTTCAAATAGATTCCAGTGCCTTGTGCAGTTAACTAGTACTCCCATGCTGGAGGGGCCAAAGATTCCTTCATGTCAAAAACAGTCACAGCTGCCACTTGTGACAACCTTAAAGCCCTTGTCCATCATCAGATTGTTAGCACAAATCTGGCCTACAGCAAGAAGAAAGAGGAGCTGGAGAGATTAAGTAAAGGAGTGAGGTAATTAATTGAAGGAGAGGAATGTTGATAAATGAAAGAAAAGGAACTTCCATCGAAAGTCTGGAAATGAGATCCCAGTTCTGACTTTCACAGTTCTTTTTAGTAAGTTCTGCTTTGCACAAAATCAGGAGATATTCTCAACTTTAACTCCTCTAGGTTATTTGAGTATGAATTAATTAGTGCTATTTGAAATTTGCTTTTTCTGAGCATTGTGAGAGATGTGAATCCAGTAGTACTATTAGTGATTTACACTGGCAACAGCAAAACAAAATGCTTTTATTAGAGAACAAGATACTAGAGAAGCATTCCAAATATTTGGGGTTTTTATTAATATTATGAAATTACATTAAAAAAACCCCCAAAGCCTATTTTCTTTGGTTAGTTGTAATACTGTTTTAAGTACACAATTTTTGTTTTACTGGATATTGCTTTGCATTTTTGTTGCAGAGCAGATATATCTCTGTATTTAGGCTAGTGAAAAATTGAATTATTTTTGCTTGAAACAATTTTCAATATGAATTTAATATGCAAAACACCTCCTAGTCTCAAGAGCCACACAAATTAAACCTTCCCAGCTAACACACTAAAGATCAACACTTCATTCTATTTTAACTGGTAGCTGATAATTCTTTAAGGCGATTTTTCTCTTTAAAGAATAAAGTAGTAATTTCTTAAGAGTGTGAGCAAATACATAGGACAGGCTTGTAGCTGGGAGTAGCTTGGATTTCTCAGGGATATTGTGAGGTCCTCCTGTTAGACCTTTAGAAGGGTTTTCAAAAGCAAAGTATGAATATTAAATTGTTACATACAGGGGTACATTAGTGTTCTTGCTGTTCTTTAGGTAAATAAGATCAGCATCCTGGCAGAGGTCAGTCATTCACTGTACAGATAGTTAATTCTGGATTTGACAGTTTATTATTAAGTAGCTTTGCCTTCTCCCAAGCTAAGAAGGAATGTAATTTAAACAGATGACTGAAATATTTTCATAAAGACATAATAAAATTTAACTCACCTAAGGTTAGTTACTGTATTTTGGCTTTAATAGAAAACATTAGTACTATTTGTGTTATAGAGCAGCGTATAGGAAGGAAGTGTGTTTGTGTATGTGTATAAGTTTGTGTGTTTGTGTTTAAATTTTCTAAAGGTTAGTTCTTGGGAAGCTAGTGGAGACATGGGATCAGTTCTCTGCATTCGTCTATCACATAGAAATGGGAGTGGGAGGGCTACAATAGAGGAGGGAAAGGATGGAGGTGCAGGAGTCCACTGGGAAACCCTTGCTGAGACATAATATCACTGTGGCTTCTTTGGTCCAACCACACATTTCAGAGGTTCCCTAGAAACTGATATTTTTTTTAGCACGACTTAGAAATTCACGTTTCCAAACTGCTTTTTATGGTGTTCCTGCTGTTGGAAATGCCTTGTTGCGGAAAAAAGATTAACAAGGACTATAATTAGTCTTAGAGATAACTGGCCCTGAAGGGTTTTGACCTGACTTCTCAAGCTCCGATGGAGTTACCATCCTCATCCTATGTGCTCCATCTGCTGGGCATGCTGTCAGGTTAATTTTGAATAGACACCATATATGTGAGGCAGCTGCTGGTGGCAACAATAATATTCTGTTTCTAATTAATTTGCGTTGCTGGTTTTTGTCTGAACACTTATTAGGCTTCTTTCTTCCCAGACTTTGGGGAGAAAATAGGGAGAAATGTGTTTAGAGCCTGGACACTTAGCATTCCTGTTTCCTGGAACACAGAATATTATTTTTTTTATGCAATGTTCTTCTGAAGTGGTAAAAATTTCCTTAAGCAAATCACTTTTACAAGTTCGATCCTATGAGAATTCAGCACATGGAAAATTTGGGAGGAGAAGCAGGTGAAACTTGTAGCTTCCTCAGAAAACATATTAGCTGGACAAGAGACAAGTGCTTCTAATCAGCTTTATGTTCCCCAAGAGATGAGAGCATTCAGTTTGTAAATCGAAATATAAATTTTTAAAGCCCATAGTTTAAATTAAGACCTTATTTTCATGAATGCTTTACAAATAGATAGATAGATAGATAGATTGATTGATAGGTAGATTTCTCTGGAATAAATGTGCTTATGACCATAAGTTGTAAGTTTCTGTTTTAAAGCAAATTTTACTATTTTGTGGCAGGGTAACTATATCCAAAACGTGCAGAAATCTTGAACTGTTCCTCCTCCCCCTTCCCCAGCATGAGATTAGCCTAAAATTAGTCCTGTTTTAAAATAAATGCTGCCTAGACTATGAATTATTTTTATCTCTCTTCTGCTATCAGTTATATTGCTCTTCCTTCCTACTTTTAAGCATTTCTGAGGACTAGAAATGTACATTTTGCTACTCAGAATTGGAATGTGCTGAGTAGTGTTGATAAATAACAGTTCACTGCTGTTCTGGCCAAGATCATGTGGCATTACAGTGATGTAATCAGTAAAATTAATGGTATGATAGCTAGAGAGCTCCTGTTCTTCACGGTACTATCTGAAATGTCAAAGAACAGTTATTGTAGAGATCTCTGAGTGGTCCCTCCACAGACTCACAGGGAATTCACATTATCCTGAGTTTGATCTGTAACATGGGCTACCTTTGAAACTTAGAATTTCACAACTGTTCTCCTCTTTCCTCTGTTAAATGTGTGATTTCTGGTTTAAGATTGACATGAGCTACATCTTGGGAATGTAATATTTAAAGATGTTTTCCTCACTTGAAAGGGATGTAGGGATTTTTCGTCAATCTGTTTTGTTTCTTTTTATGTGTTTGTATTTAGATGTAGATGTTTTGTCAATGTCTTATCTCTCATGCTTCTAAGAACCTTTAAAACTTGTGCTCTGAATAAGGATTGCAAAATATTCAATTAAACAGGATTCAGGTGGATTTGGGTGCAATGTATGTGCTTTCACACAAATTGCCAGAAATAAGAAACCTTATTAGGTGTTTTTTCCTTTTCTATGTGTTTAATGCAAAAGTTGCTTTGTTAACCACCTTAACTCCAGCTAAACCTACCCTCTGAACTCGGAGAGTGATAACGTGACCAGCTACATCTGTGTAGTCCCCTTTAAGGAGCTGGGCCTGGGACTGAGTGAAGAGCAGGTCTCTGAAGAGGAGGCACACAATCTAACTGATGGCTTCAGCTTGCCTGCACTCAAGGTAATCTCTCCTAGAAGGACATGAGCATCTTCACAGACTCCTGGTGACAATCTCTTTCAGTGGTTATGAAGCCCTGTGGCTTATATGTACTGTCCTATAGTAACAGGGTCAATGGAGGGGTAGATGTCTCATGTCATGTGTTTCTACATTAATTGGCATTTAGGTGATTTCTTTTTGCATGTAGTTGAAGAGAAGTTGGACATTACAACATTGGGATTTTTTTTCTGCAAATCATGTAAATTCAAGCCGATGTTTTATAATCAGCTTGATCTATCTCCTTCTTAAGCATTTTTTTTTTTGCTCTGTGGTTTCACTTGATCCCAGATGAATAAAGTAATTTCCAGAGTTGTACTTACATCTTTTTTAGCTAATCTCTTGACTTGAACAAAAAGAGAGACAGCATAAGATATAAATTAATTGTAATTGCTGAAGGGAATAACTGCATTTAGTTACACTGAAGAGTAGAAATCATAAGCTTGGACCCCTGCTGCCGAGAGTCAATGTAGTCCTTTGATCTTTGAAAAACATTTAACTGAACAGGGTGACAACCTTGTAATGACCTTTTTATCTATTCTGTTTTGAGATGTTAGGTATTTTTAATTTGCACGAGTCAATGTTTGCAGTTGGAAAGAAGATCTAATTTGAATGCAAGCCTTCTACACTTGACTGCTGAGGCTGTTCCCTTTTAACATTATTATTTTAATGGAAAATTCTATTATTAGGTCTATGGGGTTAGCTCTTGTTGTATTTTATTCACTTAATTTCTAGACCTTGACTTCTTTTGTTCTGACAGTAAATGTTGCCAGTAATAGTGATTGCTAAGCTTTGAAGCTTTGTCTAATGAGTTGTAGGCTAAGAGCTACATGTAAGCCTTTGGGAATTTTTTCTTGCCTTTTCATTAGCTGAAGTTCTGATTGTGCCCATGCAAGACCACTTACTTACCCACTTCTTTTTAAGCACAAGAAGCCAGCCAGAGATGCCTGAGCTTGTAAGCTATGTCTTTGTTTACCTACATTTGCAATATGTAACTGAAATCTGTTTTGGTTGAACCGATGGGGATGCTTTCTGCATACACTTAAGCTCACAACTCGTAAATCTCAGTTTACGTTAGCTCATAACAGATAGTGATGTAGCTTGGGTGTGGTGTCATTGAACCAAGCTAAATTAACATAAGTCAGTCCTAAGCAGATTCCATGTAGATAGTAAAATAGATATACTTCAATAATCTTGGGACATATTTGTGTTGCAAGCCCTGGATTTATGTGCAGTCCTCTTCAGTTGTTGTTTTTTTTAATGTGAGAGGACTTGTCTTTATATTAAAATGCAGGTAGAATACAGACATATATCCAGATTTGGTTAATATTTTAATTTTCATTCAAGTCCATGTCTAGGCCATATGACAAATGCAGCCTGTGTCTTTTGGCTACCTTACCCTTAAACTAAACCAATTTAAAGAGTAAAAAAATTTTACTTAAGCAAAAATACCAATTCAAGCTGAGCAGAGCCAGTTGGATGTTTTGGGTGAAGTTTAAGTGTCAGTAAAAATCATCAGAAGTCATTGGCAGAACAAGCTATTTGCAGCTCTAAATACATCTGGAATCTCCTGTTCTCTCATCATAGTGCCTTTTTTCAGGTAGGTTTTGGATTATTATTATCAATTCCTCAAGTTCACTACTTTTGCGTGCTACTTTTTCACTGCTTTTGCCTCATGTCTGGTGGAAGGGATTAGTCTTATGTGTGCTTATTATAGCATGAGCTCTTGGCTTTCTGTCTGCGGCACCTCACCTTTAGGGGCATTTGGGTGATTGCTGCCCAGTTGTTTGTTTTTTATTTTAGCGCCTAGCCAAAGCACAGTCTTGCATGTGTGCCCCAAATCAATTTCATTTCGTTCTGTGTTTGTTTTTTGCCTAAGCTATCTTTTGTAAATTAAGAATGTTTTTTTCTTTTGGAATATTTTATCAGTTTGCATCCAAGTATTTTTTGTATACCCTTGGGGCATATCAGAACACATCTATCTGAAGGCATTTTAATTTTTGTATTACTCTTCTGAATGCTTTTCTCTTGATTGTTTACATATTGGAAAAAACTGCTACTTGCCAACAGTAATATGAGTACAAAGACATAAATACATTATTTCAAATCCTATAGATCCAGAATCTCAGAATAAGTAAATTGTTAGTCCTATTCTGTAGCTGAAGCAGGGTGGAAAAAAGCACAATGAGCAATTACTTTGTCTTCCTCAGTCTGGAATGCTTGAGAACAGATTTCAGACTACACCTCATAGTCACCTGTGGTTGATCTCTATTTAATAAGGATCATGATTGCAGAGGAAAGTGTCATAGCCTTTCCTTTTCATTTCAGAGATATTAAACACTACTTTTCTGTCATGGTCTACTGAGCCAACAGTCTTCTCTGATCTTAAGAAAACAGTTCATTTCATTGGAAGTTCTCAAGAAACTGAAATCATTGGTTTCCTTGCTCTCAGATGGACTGACCTTGTTTGTACCATATAAAACATTATGAATTGATTCATTTCTTACAAGCCCTTCCCTCTTTAGTGGCATTGGTGAAATTTCTCACTTTAGCTGAAAAAAAAATCAGTTAGCAGCTCAGCTTTCTTCAGGTATAGAATGTTTTTTGTTGAAGTACAGTGCCATTAGACTCATATTTCAAGATTGGGCATGTGGCAAAGCAGTAGTTAGTAGATCACAGAAATGATAGCTTGGCTTTATAAAGGAAAAAAGGTCTTTGCTGCCACTGGAATTTTGGCAGCTCTTTATGAGCTTTAGGGTATGTGGAGATTATAGCAAGTAATGAAACTGCCTGATGAGAATATGAGTTTTTGGACCTCTGACAATCTTCTGAGCATAATTCCTATAATATCCTTCATCGAAGAATTAACAGTCATCTAAGGTTCACAAGTTTTGCACCTCACATGGTCTGGGATACCCTTCAAAAACGTTCCACGGATTTTCACAGTTTTTCACAGTTCCTGTTGTTGACCGAGGAATGTTTTCCCATGGTATCTGTACATTTACTTTGGAGGCTGTCTGTCTGCCCAGGTGCACAGAGCTAACCCTACCCTGTTTTGCAGGTCCTCTTTCAGCTCTGGGTAGGGCAGAGTTCCGAATTCTTCAGGAGGCTGGTGTTGCTCCTCTCCCCAGCCAACGCGTCTCCCAAGCCCTTGGTCTCCCCCGAACGGCTGCCTCATCATATCCTGTCTGATGTGACTCAAGGCCTACCTCATACACACGCTGCCTGCCTAGAGGAGCTTAAGCGAAGCTACGAGTTCTATCGGTACTTTGAAACTCAGCATCAGTCAGGTTTTGAACGGCCAGCCAGAGCAAAGCAGAAGTCAAGAGAGCTGAACAGTCTTCAGACAGCGGTACGCAGCTTGCAGCTTCATCTCAAGGCACTGCTCAATGAGTAAGTTTACACGCGAATTAAGAGAATATGCCTGTAGGAAGAAAGCTTCAGACTTGGGTTCTTTGGGTTGTCAGCTTGTATCCCAAATTAAAACCAGAAAAGGCAGATACGTACAGTCATTGTAATCACAGGCATATCTTCACATAGTATGGGGTCAAAGATCCTTCATTCGAAATGGAATCTGCTACTCTTTCTTTGTTATTCTTTAAGTATCTGTGGAAAATTCAAAGCTAAGCAGTGCATTAAGTTGCCTCAGTTTTGTCACTCCCTTGAAAAGTCTGAAAACATACTTATCCTTCATTTATTTTGCAACATACGAAATGCTTTGTAAGAAAGTTCAGCCTGTAATAACTACCTAGGAAATATTTTTAAAGATTCATCACTGCCTTGATGACATAGTTGAAACTGTCATATTCCTTTTATCCTATGTATAAGAATTACTATAATGAATGCAGGTAAGCAATATATCTTGATGCAGAGAAAAGGATCTTGTTTTTTAAATTTTGGAGCATCTTTAAGGAGTTGGTTGAGTTGGATTCTTAAAAGTTGAAGAAAATAACAGGATCTTAAATTAATTACTTGAAGGAATAGTGAGGCCTAATATTTATTATTCCTTATTTCTTTCATCCCCTCATCACTTAGGGTAATAATCCTTGAGGATGAACTTGAAAAACTTGTTAGCACTAAGGAGACGCCTGAGTTGACAACAGAAGCCCATCAAGTTCTGGAACAAAAACTAAAGTTTATTCAGCCTCATATCCAGGCAAGCAACAGCTGCTGGGAAGAAGCCATGTCTCAGGTGGAAAAAATGAGTGGAAGAAACCCAAATAAAAAAGGTAAATGTGAGAGATTTAATTAGCAGCTAATGGGATTGAAGACAACACTCAGCCCATGTATCAGAATTTTAGCTGAAGAAGGTCTTACAACCGTACACTTTGAAAAACTATATAAGTATGTCAAACTTCTTCATTGTCATGATCCTTGAAGCTTTTGTTTCAGCAGAAAAATGTAAACGTGTTAACTCACTCTGTTAGACCTGTGGTTTCAGATTGTTACGTTTCCAGGTGTAGACCGATAGTGGCTTTTGCCTTTGGTTGGTGAATCACATGTGAAGGGGTAGGATTGTTCCTGAGATTTTCATTTATTTATTGCGTAAAAATTACATAGTTAATTGAAATGGCAGTGGTGTTGCCTTGAAACTTTCTTGACAATGACATTTCCTGGAGCACTTTAAATTGTAGAGGATGTATTAAGCATGTAATACCTGTTTACCTGCCTTCTCAGAGAGAGCACTAATCTGCTGTGTGTTTAAAAGTCACACTGAGCAGCATGTCCCAAAGTTTTGCCTTACGTCCCTTAGTGTCCTGTACTGCCCATGCTGTTCTCCTTGTGAATCACAACTAGCTGAAGTAATGGAAGTGAACTGAGGCTCTCCTGACATGGAGTTGAACCTGTAATTTCTAATTTTTCTTTTTCCCAGGAGCTTTTTTACTATCCTAGGAAGGCACAGCCCAGCATCTGAAAAATGCTGGTAATGGAGACTGCATTAGGGAAATTATGACTTGGGGTATCAACAAGTTAACTGCAGAAATCCAAATTTATAGCGAGCTAAGCTCCGAAGGCTATATGGGTGGAATATCCAGTAGATGAATAAATATTGCTGTGGGCCTAGAGGCGTGCAAGCTGACCTTGTTCATGCTTACATCAGAATTGGGAGCACTGGGAGGCTCTAATGCAGGCTCCATGCAGGTCCAGACATGGTGTAGACAAATTTGTGTCTTTTGCCTGATAGTTTAGTCTTACCACTTTCATCTCAGAGTTGTGTAAAACAACTTATGAGGATATTAGATGTAGTCTGATACATTTGCATGCACTAGCCTTGTGTTGTGTTGATGCCCTCCACAACCAGCAGCTCCACTGATGGGGTTTTTTCCCTTTTCCTAAAATATTCTTTCTTGATTGCACACTGTAGTATTTTTAGTGATGTTAGTTTTATTTTTACTTTGTGTATAAATTTCACAGCAGGCATTTTTATTATAGCTTGCTTCCTTTTAAAGTTCAGTACAAAAATAACCTAGTGTGTGATCTAGGAGGGAAGGATTTCGTGGGAAATAAAAAATAAAAAAATCCTTCACTTTCACTTTTGCCCACTGACTTTCCTGGAAATGAGCTGGGTTGAATCTCTATTTTGCAACAAGTTTACTGAATTACTTTTCAGGAGCTACTTTTAAATTATGTTGGTCATTGAAAACTATTTTTATCTGACTACATTTGACTTTCCTGATATGGTTCTAAGCTGACCAGCTTCTGTGAGTTGAACTTTTCAAGCTGTGCATGAAATCAAGTCTAATTCTTCTGCTGTCTTTCTACAGATCTTAACAGCTGCTCTGTTGGTCATGACAATGTGAATTACTTCATTAAATTATCTCGGGGTTTTTTCATTGCTTCTTGAAAGCTCCTTGGAAGAAGATACCTTCCTGCTGAAATAATATAGTGGCTAAGCACATTTTTCTTTCGTCTTTATGCAGTATTATCTAAACCCAAATTAATCTTTTGACAAGAGGTGTAGTGAGAACATTGTATTTAAGTGGATGCCCAGCACTCTTGCTGCAATAGATGTTTAGTTCAACTAACTACTTCAACCAGTAGAGCAGTGGGGATACCGTTTTCTGTGGCAGTTACGAACACTGTTTAAGAGGGAGCAGTTTCTGATGACTTAGACCCAGTTTTGAAAGGAGATATTTAATTACATAAGAACTGTACATATTTTTTATATATTTTTAGCAGTATCTCATAATTCTGCTTAGTATTTAAACAAAATAAGTCTTTTTTGTTTCTTCATCTATAAATACAAAATGTATCCAGCTTAAATTTACTGTTTGCTTTGGTTTTGTTCTTACCATGTTTATATCCTGGGCAAAAATGTGCCTTTGCTTGGCCTTCTTGGTTGCTACTGTTCTCAGCATGGGAAAATTTCCTTCCATGAGAAGTGGAAATGAGCTCAGCAGTTGCAGCAGCAAAAAGCCCATGTTGCCAGAGAGGAAGAAAATGGGAACTTATTGGTCCAACATCAGAGTGCAGTTGTTGAACCAGGAGTTGAGAGTTTCCAACCACTAAGGCACTATTTTGATCTGTGGGCTGTCCTTGTTGTGGCATCTTATGCAGATTCCTATCACTTATTTTCAGAGAAGTTTTGCATGTCTTTAATTGTTTTCTCTATAAAGAGATGAGTCTCCTTCAGCAATCACTACATGCTTCTTGCCCTAAATCATGCTGTGTCAAAGCAGGTTTCTCACAGTGATGTTAAATAGTTCATTGTGTCAAAGTCTATCAAAGCAAAGCCTTTGAGTCTGACTGATTGAATGTTCCTACAGTCCCATCAGCCTTTCGTGGGTGGTGATACTGGCATGTATTTGTGACTTTATATATATATATATGCCGTTTGGCTTCTTTATTTACAAAACTCAATGTATTTCTAGAACCAGCGCTGTTAGTCACTGATCCTGTCAGATACAGAAGATACAGAACAGAGCCTGGAAGCAAGTGGGGTTTTAGCATCTTGAGGGGAATTCACCTCTACTTAAGTTCATCGGGCAATGATAGACTTACCTATCATTAATCTACATGTAGATCATTGCTCATTTTCAACATGAGTTTATTCTTTCACTTTTTCTTTGTCGCTGTTAAAACTGATTTACCACTTAAGGCCTCAACAATTTAAGCAGGTAGTGATCTGCTGCTAATTTTACAGAATGGAATACCCTTCATGGCTAGCTAGCTACAGTGTTGTTTTAATGAACTTTGAAATAATATCCCTCAAACTGTTTAAATTCCATCCTTTTCCCTTTTAAACTGCTCTATCTTTACAAATATATACAACTTTTTTTAGATATTTATAAAAGCAAGGCCATAGTACTCTGCAGCAAGCTCCTGGATCTTGTAGTCCTTTAATCCACTGGAGAGGAACTAAAGCAGCAGCAGTTTTAGGTAAACACTGTGAATTCATGATCTTGAAGCATATCCTTAGCAATGGTATCATCCTGTATAGGTGGCAAACAGAGCAGCCTGTACATATGAGAGCAGTTGGTTTACTCCTCTCATTTGGGAAGGCAAGCTTTTAATTGGTAACTTCCATATACTCTTCCAAATTTATCTTTCTACCTTCAGGAGCATATTTCTATTGTTGCTGTCATTATTATTATTAAAATGTTTTTATTACAAGGCAGAACTATGTGGTGGACAAGGGGGCTTGATATTTACAAAATAAATATCTAGTGTCAATTTTCCACTAACTTCAAATTTCACTACATGCTTCCCCTTTCTTTTATACTCTGCATTTAGATACTTCTCAAATATTTAGCTCAGCACAGGCAACTGGGGAATGACATACTTTCCTTGTTTGTAAAAGCAGGTAACTGATCACCACTAAAATTGTCATTAATGTGAACTGCCTCCTTTCAGAATACCATCCCTAAGTATCCAATATATAGATTGATTTGAAATTGAAAATAGGGCTAAAAAAATAGACGAGGTCATCTAGCCCATTTCCCTTCTCAAGGGTAAATTAGTGTTTGTGAGTAAATGTTGTTTACCTGTTCCTAAAACCCTCTCTTTAGAGACATTTGACAGTATTTCCAGGCATCTATTCCAGCACTTAACTCCATTACCAGTAGAAAGTTATTACTGAATATAAATATTGCTTGCTGCAATTTAAAAGTGATACTTTTGATCCACCCACAATGGAAATCCATTTCCTCTTTATAGCTCTTACATTTTTGAAGACAGTTAATGGTTCTTTCTCTTCTCTACATGACTCTGTCTCCTTCAACTCTTCCCTGACCACTTTATTTTATTTAGTCCTCTGGTTATTTCCATTGTTTTCCTCCAGACTCCCTTTAGTCAGTCCACAATATTATTGAATGGAGAAGCCCCAGACTGTCTTCCATTCACAGATGGTCAGTGCCAAAGTAGAAATGTAAATTCATGTATTTAACAGTCAGTGCTGTTGTTTGTATGTACTAGTGTGTCATTGGGCTTTTTGTTTGCAGTAGAGTGTAGTTGACTACCAGGCTCCTCACATCTTTTTCTTAGTGGTGCTGCCCAGTCAGTTGTCATATATTTATGCATTTGACTATTCCAAAGCAGAAAAATTCACAGCCACTGTCACCAAATGGCTCTATCTGAAATCCAGTTCTTCCTGGGCTGTATCTCCCATTTTCCAGTATTATTTTTTACTCTTAATTGTGCCCTTCAGTATCCTTGCAGATTATCCCAATGTCAGAAGATTTAAAAAGCTGAAAGACTTTTCTTTCACCCATTGGAAATATTAAAGAGTATTGGACTTGAGACAAATCCTCATTCAATATATTGTTCCAGTCTGAAAATTGGAACTACATTCTGATTATCCAAGAGAATGTTCTTTGCACCTAACAGCAACTTCTCCTGGCCTATGCATTTTGCTTTTGAGTATGTCATGACATCATGTCAAAAGCCATACGGAAAACAGAATGCAGAACATCTTTGGCTTCTTTATATTCGTAAAACCTTTTATTGTGTTGGAAAATGAAATTGGAGGGATTTGATATCTTCCATTCTCAACAAACCCACACTGTCTGCCACTTATCTCCTCGCTGCCTTCCAAAAACCTTCCTGTAAATTTTGCTTGATTATTTTTTTCAGTACTTTCCAATGATTTGAAGCTGATTTGCCTACAATTTTACTATTTTACTTCTCTATTTAAACTTGGGCATCAAGTCTCTCTTCTGGTTTTACCAACTTTTCTT
>VYZX01016237.1:4331-17654 GCA_013401335.1 Brachypteracias leptosomus
CTTGCTTTCCTTCTCCCCTCCCTGCCAATAGGTTAGCTATTTCCACTTATTATGTTACTGAAGGGCAGGTTAAATTTAGAGTAGCTTTTATTTGTGAACAGTGTTACTATAAGCTCAGTCAGACTAGAAAGCTAGCATGCTGGCCAGCTTTCATTCAATGTAGAAGCTTTTTTCAGGCCTTCTGAAAATGCATCCAAATTTGGCAAATACAGAATTCAATGAGAAACAACTTGCAGATGTTTGTCAAACATTTTTGAGATTCTGACAGTTAAGAGTCCCTGAAGAGTCTTCCTTGCTAAGCATGCTTCAGTCCGGCACTGAACAGCTCTACTTTAATTTGAGTGTCATTTTACGGTTCTTCTACGGTTTAGGACTTATTGGCAGTGAGCAGCAGAACTCATCAAGGGAGCTGCCCATATCAATTGCCTTATGGCCTCAATTTATGTCTTTATCTCTGCTTATATTACCTCTGCATGCCTAATGAATTTAAAATGAAAATATTTTTCAATATTACTCTTGTTTAATTCAAATCTTTTTAAAGCATTTTGATTGATAGTGATTTTTTCTGTTTAGCTGCCTCTGTAGAGTCTCTGTACAGATCCAGACAGATAACCCAGACATACTAACCTTTGTCAACCTGGTCTGTTATATTCAAATTATGTAGTATTGTTCCATGCGGAGATAATGGCTCAAGTCTAAGAACAGACTGTGCCCTCAAGGAAACGTGTATTTCATCTTTTAGTACGTGTGATGTCACTGGTTTGGGCTCTTCTGTTTTGCTTTATGTTGTGATTTCCCATTACACCTAACACATCACTATTTAAGAACTAGCCTAAAGAAACTTTGAAAATATGCCATTTACGCTGTTTAAGTTTATGATACACATACACATAGTTTTGGGCTCATGTATAAATGCCTTATCAATACTACATCAACGTTCTAAACTTGTAAGTTATATGTTAGAGCAAATAATAGACCAAAGTAATTGTAGTACCAAGAACTGTATAAAGTCAAAGTCTAATAGTTAAGACTCTCGGGACAATAAAGAATTTCTACATCTGGACATGCACACTGCAATTAGTTTTAGCAAATAGCATAGCTTCTCATATCCTTATATTCCAGGTCTTCTCTTTTTGTATGTTTTTTTTAAGACTACATTCAGTCAAGTTGAATGTCCAGGCACCGTTTTGGTGCTTGTGTCTTTTTCTTATCGATACAGGCTGCCTTCTACCTGCATATTGTAAGGATTTTTTTTTCTTATTGTAGGACCAGTTTTATGGTCTTAATGGAACAGAACTTTGACAGCCTGATGACAACTAAAGTGGTTAATGAAGCACTCCATCCTGTGTAGTTACTTTATTTCCATAATAATACTAATTCTAATTATAGGAATAAAAGAATTATCTCCATTGCCTCTGAATTTGAAACGTCTGTATAAAGAGACTCTGGAAATTGAGCCCATCTTGATAATTATTTCTCCTGGTGCTGATCCTTCTCAAGAGTTGCAAGAACTGGCCAGTGTTGAAAGAAATACTGAGTGCTACCATCAGGTCAGTCTTAGATAAGTGTAATGATTAAAAACCACAATGTGTAAAATTTTGTGGTAGTAGTATCTGTTTTACCTTGGTTTTTAAGTGAGTTAGTGTGTAAAATTATAGTTTGGTGTCTATGTGTTTGTTATTCCCACCTATCTTGCCACTAACTTCTGATTCCATTGGAAAAGTGGGTTAGAGAAGAGAAACACAATTAGTGATCCTCATAGAAGCAGAACCTACACGAGAGGCATTCCTCCAACTTGGAGAAGGGAAAACTGAGAAGACATGAAATAGAAGAGACTAAGAATTGTTATACATGCTGAAATACTATCCTTTTTACTGTGAAGTAATCAAAATAATGAACAAAACCCACTGAAAACTAGACTCCATAGTTTCCTCTGCTCATAGGAATTGCATAGTTCTTTCTTCAACAGAAAACATAAATCAGATGTCCAGTGTTTGTGAACACTTTGGTACTTTGTGAAATTCAGGAAAATATTTTGAGAAATTTTACAAGAAAATGTTAACCAATTAATTCCTGAACAGAAATCCTGTATTTCAGGTCTTTTTAGAAAAGTATTTTAAGATTGACTATGCAGGAAAGCCCTCAGATTTCGGGAACAGGCATATAACACCAAAATTATTTGCCCAGTCAATGTTGGTTTCTGTCATGGTGTACAACTTCTTCCTCTTTTGCATTCACTACAAAACCGAACTGAGTGAAGATAATTCCCCCTGGGTAGGCTTCAATCAGGAATTGTACTGTTAAGGAATCACTTTATATTTTCTGTGTCTACTTCAAAACTGGATCTATGCAGAGGCATTGAAAACAACTTCTCTTTTTTAAGAATAAATTTACTGTAGCTGTTAAATTAATGGAGTAGCCTAGGTTGCAGATGACTTCTGGAGATCATCTACTTCAACTCCCTGCTCAGAGGGAGGCTTACTAGCTGTGAACATTTTAGAATACATATTTCTTACTGTTATACTTTTTGTGTTTATCTGTAAATATCTTTTACATGTTAGACTTTTAAAATGTAACATGGTGTGGGTCCCGGGTCCTGCACTTGGATCACAAGCCCATACAATGCTACAGGCTTGGGGAGAGCTGCTCTTCCTGATGATATCTCTGTGGCATCATATAAAGTTAGGGCCCTGAGTTTCTTTGATTCAGTACAGTTTTAGAGTAAAAAGACAAGATGGATTTCCTCTTAAGAGATATTTGATGAAGTCATAATAATCCCAACAGTTCTATTTTCCTATAGCAGTAATGCCAAGACAAGTCTTCTGAGATGGTCTAAGACCACTTTCTTTTCAACTTGTTTGGTTCAGGGTTTTTTGTTATGTATGGCTTCAAATTAGATTCTAAGGGAGAACTAAGGTAAATGTGCTCTACAGATAGTCTAACATAAATTGTTGCAGTAATTGTGCCACAGAACAAGTCCTTTCTTCAGTTTAAATTTTCACTAATTTATCAGAAAATTTGTGCTCATTTATCTCTTGTTTTTGTTGTATCAGCAAGTTCTGTAGTAATACAGTTTAGTCATAGATATTTAAATTATTTTTTGAGTTCCCAGGGAATACCATCACTGTCATCAAGTGTTGTATGGTTTTTTCCATAAAGACTATGTAATGTTGTTTCTTAAGAAACTCTGGTTAGGTTGCAAAGAAACCACATTTTCCTTAATCTTTTCCCTATTTTAGTAAGCTATGACATTAAATTATGGTAATCTTTAGCACATCTTTTTTATGTATACATTCTTAACTTAGAAACGCCCTTTTGTATTTAGCCGTTAAATGAGGTGTGATAAATTCCTGATGCAGCTGTGTCTGTCGTTTCAGATTGCAATGGGCCAAGGGCAAGCTGACCTGGCTATTCAAACTTTAAAAGAATGTGCACGCAATGGAGAGTGGCTGTGTTTAAAGAACCTGCATCTTGTTACATCTTGGCTTCCTGTACTGGAAAAGGTGAGGGTAACTAGAGAAGAGTGTACTGGAAAACAGACAAAATAAGTGTCCGATGTTTCTGAAGCACTTGCAGGCAGTTTCATGGTGATGTTTAAACTTCCAACAATTTAAAAATAAATCTTTGAGGTTTTCACAGTCATGGATAAGGTGAGACGCTTCAGATCCAAGCAGCTTCTTCCCTTGTGTGAGTGCTTTGATTTTTAAACAATGTAGAATATTTTTGCCACAATGAGTGAACAAATGCTCCTGTTAGAACTTATGGTACTTTATGTAGTACTGCCTACGTTTGCTGAATTCTGAATCTATGTATGCTTAAATTTATTCTTTTGTTTTTCCCGTTTTAGGACTTTGTAGTAGTTCATTTTGTTAAGTGTCTGAATCACTAAGAGGTTTTTGCTAGTTTCAGATTAAAATATCTAATCTTTTATAGAAACCTACCCTCACTTACGGCATGCAACGTTGTTAACTTGCTTACTAAATCAAAGTGACTTTACATGTATATATCACTGTGAAATCCACAAAACAGACTAACTCAAAAAAAAAGAAAGGTGGGAAATTCCTATCAACAGTTATTACAATCTTAATTTTCCAGTTTCTAATGATTGTCAGTAAAGTGCAATCTATGCACATGAGCTTGGAGTCTGTCTTCTATCTAGCAATGACCATGTGGCATGCATGTTCTTATAATCCATTCTGAAAAAAATGGAAAGGCAAAGTGAGATAACACTGGCGTGTACCATCTAGTCTGAATTTGATAGTGAACACTAAGAAAGTGTTTGTAGGCTTCTTAGTAATTAGAAAATGTCAACTCTCCTAAGTATTAAAATATGGATATGTATCAGAAGTTTCTTATTCTTTCCAGAAGAACATAATACTGAATGTGTTAAACTTGCTGAGCTTAATATAGACTGAGATTTGCTGATGTTTGACTCTGCACATCCCCTTGTCTGTTTTGCATATCACTAGCAAGTGTGAGGCTATGTAATTCATGCTTGATCATCCTCTGAAGAGACATCAGCCTATTTATAATTCAGTTCCAACCAGGTACATAAATTTAGTTCTCACAGTCTTTCAATTTAAAAAGATGACATATGACTTGTGATCAATGTGAACTTCACCAGTATGAAGAAGATACCTTCACAGTTTACAACTGACTGCCCTTAGCTATCTTCTAGCCAATGTATTGGAGGATGTAAGCTGCACATGATTGCACTTAACCAGCATGTAAATTCCCTTGTTTTCTTTTCTTAAATCTCCTGCTTCCAAGACTGTGGATCATTTTCATATCTTAGCGTGTCTCCCATAATATCCTCATAGACAAGCTGATGAAATACTCAACTCAAAGGGCTGTCAGCAGCAAAAGACACAGCCAGAGGCCAGTCACCAGGTTATGCTCCAAGCATTGATACTGTGGCCGACATTGTTTAACATCTTAATCAATTACATGAATAATAGGACAGCGTGCATCCACAGCACATATAGATGATACAAAACTGTGAGAAATGATTGATACAGCAGATGGGTGTGGTTTCATTCAGAAGGACCTTGATAGGCCAGAGAAGCAGGCTGACAAGAACATTGTAAAGTTCATCAAAGGGAAATTTCGAGTGCTTCTCATTGCAAGGAGTAACTCCAGGCACCCAGACAGTCTGGGGGGCTAATTGGCTGAAAAGAAGCTTGGCCAAAAAGATCTGGAGGTCCTGGCTGGTAAGAGCTGGCCATGAGCGAGCAAAGTGTCCTTGTGGCAACGAAGGCCACTGGCTTCCTGGGCTGCTTTAGGCAGAGTGTTCCAGCAGATCAAGGGTAATTCTACTCCTCTGATCAGCTCTGGTGAGACACATCTGGAGTGCTGTGTCCAGTGCTGGGCTACCCAGTACAAGAGAGGCAGAGGCATACTGGAGCCAGTCCAGTAAAGAGCCACAAAGATGATGAAGGGATTTGGAGCATGTTTCATACATGGAGATACTGAGAGAACTGGGACTGTTCAGCCTGGGGAAGAGAAGCTTCAGGGGAAATCTTACTATATTTAGTGTTTGTTAGCTGATGGGAAAAAGTAAAAGAGACTGAGTCAGAGCCAGACTCTTCTTAATAGTGTCCAGGGCAAGAGGCTATGGGCACAAACTGAATTACAGTAAATGCCATTTAAACAGAAGACAAAAGTTGTTTACTGTTGACATGAAGTCAATTGTCAAACAACTTTGGTATCTTCTGTGGCAAATATGCCTGTTTCAGGTACAGATAAAACACTAGCAGTATTTTAATGCATTCAGTAATTACATATTTTTTGTGAAGCTTTTGTATTTGAAATAGCAGTTGACAATATTTATTCTCTTAGAATTCCGTTTTCCTGTCTTCAGTTTTCTATAAATCATGATACATGAAGTATGCATACAATTAACACTGGAAGAAAAAGAAATTAATATAGCTATACAGTTACTGAAAGACGTTGAGATCTATTGTTGATATACAGCCCACATTCCAAGCTTTCATCTTTTGAGATGTAGCCTTCTGGTGTCTTTTTACTTAAAAGAAGTAAAGAACTGCTGTATATTTTTGTGCTCTGAATTTAGGGTCTGGGAGGGAGGTACAAATATTTTAACACAGCTAGGATGAACTTGGAACTTGAGCACGGCAAATATATAGAATGTATGGAGGCAACACATGTTGAACTATTGTCTTTTTAATAGCATTACTTGTAAAAACAACTAAAGAATTTTTAGACAGGCCTAATTCGGGATATTATTAATTTTGTAAATATTGTTCTGTACATTAAAAAAAACAACCCAAACCCTGCTTCAATATTTAACATCTCTTTACTAGGAACTGAACACATTACAGCCTCAACCAAACTTTCGTCTTTGGCTTACTACTGAAGTTCATCCAAAATTTACTCCAGTTTTGCTTCAATCAAGTCTGAAAATAACTTATGAAGTAAGATCTGTTTGGAAATCTTTTATCACACGTTTACAATGAGTAAAATTGGGTGTATATTAAGCTATATGTTTAGATAGAATAAAATTTGAATAGTGTGGGCTTTTTACATAACTGATTTTGCCTTATATTTCAGTTAGATGTAACACAAAAAATGCTATTAATTTACCTTGAAAGATTTTTGATGATAATTTGTGATGTGTTTTCAGAAGCTGTGCTTTACAGAGAAGACTTGTAAAATTTCCTTCCAGATATTTTTACCCATTTAAAGTCTGAACTGAAAATAAGTTTACCTGGGGGAAGTATTTGTTCTGTTTTCTGCTCTAAATTCTTTTATGTATCAGTGTTTCTTAAAAAGGTACACAAGTGCTGAAACATGGATGAAAAACAAGGAATTCCTCCTTGATGAATGTCATCATCTTGAAGGTCATAGAATCACACTTTCTCTTTCTTATTTTTCTTTTTGGCCCAATAGCTTTATATTCACTGAACCCTTTCAACAAAAACGGCTATCCTGCCATACAGCAGAACATACAGATAAAGGCCTTTACTAAAAACTGAGAGCTTTCTGCTTAAAATGGCTCAACCTAAGGGATAAATAGGAGACCATGTTCCTCCAACTCGTTGGAAAGTGCTCTTATCATCAATGCATTTATGCATTATCGAAATCATGCACAGGGGTGCTGCTAACTCTTCCATTGGTTATGAAGTGTGGGGATTTTGCCTAGAGCTAAACCAAGATGATCTGACCTTTTAGATCCAGTGTTGCTGACTTTCAAGAAGTCAAAATTGTTATGCTTTTATATTGACTGCAGGTATTTTTAAATTTCTGAGGTACTTTCTTGCTTATATTGAGGTCTTCAATGGTACAGAAACTATAGGACTGTGTAGGATTGTCACATTTCATCTAGCTTCTTGAAATTACTGATCTCAGTATCTTTGGAATAATTGGAACTTCACCAGTGTTCTAAATCCTTTTGTTACCTTTTCTTTTGTAACAAATATTTTATTGCCACAAAACAGCAGTGATAGCCAATGACTTGGCTAATAATATTTGATTATTAGATGGTTGTGGCATGTCCCTTAACTGTTACCGATCAAGATGCAGATATTAAAAAAAAAAAATTGTTTACTACAGCATTTTGTGATTATTTGCCACAAGTGTGCATGTGTAGCATATGCAACTATGGAACCTTACGAAAATATCAACAATTATTTTTCAAAAGAAAGAAATAACTCTCTTATAAATATGAAAATGTCATTTAAATATCTTTAAAATTTATGTTTGCTGTCACAGTTGCAAATTATTTGAAAATATATCTATCTGGATATCTAATCAGTTGTTTTTACTTCTAAGCACTGTGATCTTTGTTATTATATACACTAACAGCAGTTATTTCTGGTTGTGAATGTTACCTACCACAAAATTGAAGAACTGAGATTTTATGATACATATATACCATATCCATATGCTAGCTAGCAGAGTGCAATGATCGCATAAGGTAAGTTGGCTCTGATCACAGAAATAATTATTGGTAGTTGAGCTTGTAAAATCAGAAGCAAGGTTCTTGGTCTTGAAAAAATTGAATTTACTTTATGCTTACAAATTTTGATAGAGTACCATTAGCTCTGTTAGTGTAGTTCAGTCCTCCAATCAGTTGGTCCTGGTAACAATTTCCTTCAGTGTTTTTAAGTTATTTTCAGTATAAGATCGTTCTGTTGTTAGGCCATTTATTACAAGCAGATTATTTTCTTGTTTTGTTTTATTTTATTGTTTTCTTGTTCTTGTTTTGTTTTATTATCTCATTTCATTAGGTTACAAATTTTAAGTAAGAATTTAAGAAAGTAGCACATAAAAGTATTGGTTTTTCTGTCTAGAACAAAGTTTTTCTCTCCAATGCAGGCACCTCCAGGCCTCAAAAAGAATCTCTTGCGAACCTATGAATCTTGGACACCCGAGCAAATTAATCAAAAGGGAAATCTGTCTCGAGCACATTCTCTTTTTTGTTTAGCGTGGTTTCATGCTATATGCCAAGAAAGAAGAAATTATATTCCTCAGGTAATAATTTTTTTGCTACCTTTTTAAAAATTTACCCTATTTATTGCCTTTCATAATGGGAAGTATTTTTCATCAGATGTGTATTTGGTCATGTTTAGAGATGAGAA
The DNA here is from genome assembly GCA_013401335.1 of Brachypteracias leptosomus. Classification (NCBI taxonomy): domain Eukaryota; kingdom Metazoa; phylum Chordata; class Aves; order Coraciiformes; family Brachypteraciidae; genus Brachypteracias; species Brachypteracias leptosomus. Next base: position 12,932 of record VYZX01016237.1, read on the forward strand.
AAACTTAGATACTTCTGTTGCCTGCCTTCATTACTGTCTCTGAATTCATTGCAAAATAAGATCTTGGTAGACTAAATTCCTGTCCTGAAAATTGCTATTGCTTCCATGGAGTTAATCTATGATGTGTGTACTAACTGATACTGATGCAGGAGTGAGGTCTCTTGGAAAGGTTCTGTGAATCTGTTTGCTTGGAACAGGAAAAAAATATTTTGGAAACATGCATGATTGAATGGAAGACATGAGAAAAGAGACACTGGTGGGAAGGAGGAGACAACATTGTCTGCTCTTTCTGCACACAAACCCTGTTCAAAGAGAAGGAAGAACAAAGGACAAAGAATAATCCTTATTTCTTATGAGGATTATAATGGTTTTCAGAACTGTGATGTGTTTTTTCCTTAGATAAATTTTTCTTTAAAGCTAACATTTCTCTCTGGCTGCAGATGCTTAAATTAAACAGAAAAAAATCCCCTGCAAACAAATTATTCTATGTCCCTTTTATTTTATTTGGACTAAGGATGAAATTAACCTGTCACCTGCAACATTTGATTTGGCAGAGCCTGCAATGCGTGTGAGGTTTTTGCTAGTTTTGACTTTGATTTATAGGGTTGTTTGCCTCTTGCGGTAACAGACTTTGAATATTGTGTTCAAGAAATAGATTAAGTGAAATTATGTACTGATCTGACATGTGAACTCTCACTTGGCTTTGTTCAAGTTCATGTTCATTTACCATCAACTTTCCAAGCGACACAGGATAGGATTACTGATTTCTCCTTAATTCCACCATAACTGTGTTTGTCTCGTGCAGACTTAGAGATGATTTTATATTTTCTTTAAAGTTACCAGTTTGTAACATTGCTGGAATGCAGTTAATCCCAGCTAGAAGCTTTTGTATTTCATAATGAATTTCAGGTTGTTTTGGGTTCATGTACAGATCTGTCAAAAAAAAAAAATGTGAACACTGTTGAGAGACTGCAGCAGCTTTTCAGTTTATAACCTTCAGAGTGACTGGCCAATGGTTTGATTGGGATCTGTGGAGCAGCTACAGTCTGAGACTGTATTCATCTCCCTGGATATGTACATGTTATCTGACACATTTGCCCATTTCTCATCATGAGTCACATGCACCTGTTGCTATGATATGATCTATATGCAGAGGTACAACCATAAGAAGATACAGCAACAGGAGATGCCTCTGAGAACTAGATTTCCGAAGTTCTGTACCATACATCAATATTTATTTCTGCTTGTCTATTTACATTGAAGGGGTTTTTTGTGAGAATTGCATACACATTACACGTTAATGCTGTATAAAGAATAATTCTACCAAGAACAGAAAGGAGATGCAAACTGAGAATGATTAAAACACACATATGACGGTCAGCATTTTCACTGTAACAGTAGCAGTAATTTCTTTTCTTGCTATAATTTTTTTCATTTAGTAGAGAAGTGACATGAATTAAGGAGTAAGATGATGAAAGTATAAAGTAGACTGTGTTTGAAGAAACAGATCTATTTATGAAAATTCAAACGAAACTGAGATATAAAAAAGCCCTCAGAAGTAAAATCATAATTCAATATGTGGTCTAGGCACAGATGTCAGCAAATTTTAAATGAAGTAAATACCATTAGGAAATATAATAATCTTAAGTTTACATTTCACGTACTCAGTGGATTGTAGTTCATATAAGTATGTAAAATTAAATACACTGGTAGAGCTGGGGTTTTTTTTATATACTATCTCCACTGATTTGTTTAAAAAGATGCACTTCAGAGAACCTAGGTTGTCTCTTTTTTCATTCAGCATTCAGCATTAAGCATTATACAGTGTTAGTAACCACATAATATTTGTATTTTACTTCATGGTCATCATTATGTGACTAATTAAATTATTTGGATTTCTTTTAATGTTAGGGTTGGACCAAGTTTTACGAATTTTCTTTATCTGATCTCCGTGCTGGTTTTGACATTATTGATAGACTCTTTGAGGGTAAGTCACCTCTTAAGGAAAGATTTTTCACGTCTGTAGCATAATCCTTCTGAATGTCTCTCATTTAAAACTTTTAGAATATTACAAACTTCCACAGTAATTTTGTTTAAAGGCTGCTTTGGAGGTATTTAAATTTTGCATTTGGATCTTCCTTGGAACATTTTCACAAATGTAAACACATGGCCAGGTAGTTAGGTAATTACTTCAGTATGGGAAGTAGTCTGACCCTGATTTAACTGTGTTCAGATTTATTAGGCTTTTCTAGATGTAGATCCAGACTCTGCAGATATGTCTGGTTTAGTAAAGTGGTAAGAACTGGACACAGGCTCAAAACTATTCTATGATTATCAGGTTTATATTTTCCCATATTTTGCTTATGCAGACTGGCATTCTTGTAGACAATGACAAGGCACGGTTGGTCAAATAGCAGAGCATGGACACTTTCCAATAGGCAGAGGTTAGGAGGTTACCTTATTTTAGGGCAAAAGATACTTGAGCTGTATGGATGCAAGCCACCTTGTGCTATCTGACAATTTCAAGTGGGAGCTGTCCCATTTTACCATTAGTAGAGATGTTGCATAAAGAGCGTTATCTTTCTACAACACTCAGAAAAGAGTGGAGATGCTGCAAGGCTTTTGCTGGTATGCAAAGTTAAAAACACAGGGCAAATCATAATTTCTTTTTGGGGGTGGTTGGATAAAATAATAATATCTTTGTACTAAGAACTATTCTGCTCAGTTTCTTGAGTCCAGAGAAATAAATAGGAAATAAGGAGTACCTGGAAGATTAAGTCTTCTGTTTCCATTCCTTCCCAGTGTGAGCTGCCCTTCATAGTGAATAAATGAGTTGACTCTGAATTTACTATGAATGCATTCTTCATATTGAAACTCACAATTAGATAGAGCCCACTCCATTTTTCTGTTAAGTAGCGTAGTTTTTTCTTAATATTAGTTAATATGAAAAAGGTAACTGCAATGAGAAGAAATGCTTATAATGCAATGCTATCCATTGATACAAAACTAATATTATTTAATTTATAGGTTCCAAAGATTTTCAGTGGGAATTTGTGCATGGTTTGTTTGAAAATGCAATTTATGGAGGCCGTGTAGATAATTACTTCGATATGAGGGTTCTTCGGTCCTACTTGGAGCAGCTTTTCAATTCACGAGTCATTGGTGGTTTAAATGCTAGAGGCAAGAAGATGACTAGTTTCCCATGTTCGATCTCTTTACCGAATTCCTGCAGTATTTTGGTAGGTATACATCTTCTATCACTCAATAGAGAAACTAAAATAGATTATTTTCAAGAATTGTTCTTTGAAATAATTTCACAAAGAAAACCAGAGTGAGAATCCAAAGGATGTCTCCATTTCTTTAAGACTTCGTGTGAAGCAGTAATTCTCAAGTTGTTAGAACTACTCTCCTAGTTTGTTTGGTCAGTCTCCTTTTTGTGATATGTGATTGCACTATGGTGCAGAGTAGCATTGCTGTGAAGAAATGAGTAAAAGAAGTTGGGTCAATTTATGACAAATAAGGACATATCTCCTTATTTACGAATTACATCAACATAATCTGCTAACAAGCTGTGGAGGATATATGGCTTTTTATTTGGGGATAAATATGGATTCTAATTGTCCTTTAGTATTCCTTTGATGTAAACAAAAGGGAATTCTACAGTCTAAAGAACCGATCTTTCCCTATCCTTTCACATCCTATTGTTGTTGTTACTATTATGAAGATTCATCAGCATTTTAATGCAGGACTTTGTACTAGTCCTCTGATATGAGTTCATATAAATGGAATGATGCTGGTTAAAATATGTTGCTGTCATTTGGCATTCTCTACCTGAATTCTGGCTGTTTAGGATTGGGGTTTGTTTAATTTTTTTTACTAAAAATATGATGATTTTTTAGTGTAGGTGTGCTTAGTTAATATCACAAAGAGGGAAGGAATAGACAAACCAGGCTGGTCTCTACTCTTGTAGATAATACGGTCAAATAGACGATCCTTTCTTCTTGCCTGCAGTGCATTTAATATCGCTTAATTTCTTATAGTTAAATGGTTATTTCTTTGAAAGTTTATACTTCTGTGTTTAAAATACTTTTCTGCAAGTAGTTTTGATTAGTAGAACACTGATAAAAAAGCTAAGTTTGATTACTTAATTTAATTGGAATAATATATCTTACTAAATAGTGTTCCCTCAGTGTTTGATGTAGAGATCTGCTACTGTTGATCTCTCTGAAGTGAGAGACTTTGACCTCTTCAAACAATTGCTAAGGGAAATCCCATGGACAAAGCTGCTTGAAGGTAAAGGGCCAAAGATAGCTGGGTAGCATTCAGGGACTGCTTCTATGAAGCTCAAGATCGGAGCATCCCGACATGTAGGAATTCAAGGAAGGGAGCCAGGAGACCTGCTTGGTTAAACAGGGAACTGCTGGATAAGCTTAGGTGGAAGAGGAAAGTTTATAGATCTTGGAAGGAGGGGCTGGCGACTTGGGAAGAGTATAAGGCTATTGTCAGGGGGTGTAGGCAGGCAACTAGGAAAGCTAAGGCCTCCTTAGAATTAAACCTGGCGAGAGGGGTCAAGGACAGCAGAAAGCGCTTTTTCAAATACATAGCAGATAAAACTAACACCAGAGGCAATGTAGGCCCACTGATAAACTGGGAGGGTGCCCTGGTGACAGAAGATACCGAGAAGGCAGTTACTGAATACCTTCTTTGTCTCTGTCTACTCAGC
>VYZX01016237.1:18130-35185 GCA_013401335.1 Brachypteracias leptosomus
AGAAGGACAGGGAACTGCTGGAGAGAGTCCAGCGTAGGGCTACAAAGATGATTAAGGGAGTGGAGCATCTCCCTTATGAGGAAAGGCTGAGGGAGCTGGGTCTCTTTAGCTTGCAGAAGAGGAGACTAAGGGGAGACCTCATTAATGTTTATAAATATATAAAGGGGGAGTGTCACGAAGATGGAGCCAGGCTCTTCTCGGTGACAAACAATGATAAGACAAGGGGTAATGGGTACAAACTGGAGCACAGGAGGTTCCACTTAAATATGAGAAGAAACTTCTTCTCAGTGAGGGTAACAGGACACTGGAACAGGCTGCCCAGGGAGGTTGTGGAGTCTCCTTCTCTGGAGACATTCAAAACCCGCCTGGATGCCTTCCTGTGTTAGCTCATCTAGGTGTTCCTGCTCCGGCAGGGGGATTGGACTAGATGAACTTTTGAGGTCCCTTCCAATCCCTGACATTCTCTGATTCTGTGAGATTAGTCAAAGTAAATTGTACAGACCTAGGACATGCTCCTGCAAGCAACCTTTGGCTGCGAGGACTCTTTCTGTTTCGTACAAGAGCAGCACCACTAGTGACTATTGCACTATAACCACTCTTCATGGTATTCTGCATCTGTATTTTTACATGGAAATGTGTTTTTACCCAAATGATTTCACTTTTTTTGCATGATAGTATCTTCATCGATTTAAATACGAATGAGTGCTTTTCATTTTATAAATATGTATTACAGACTATTATTCAAATTCCAAATGCTGCAATCTTTTTTCTAATATTGTCATTAATCTTACTTTTAAGTTTTCAACAGAAGTATTGTAACTACTTTTCACAGACAATCTTAGCATATTTTTCTTTTCAGTTGATAGCATCACTGTAATCAGAATAACTTTTTACTCTTTTAGAGCGGGAACACTATAAAATAAGTCAATTTTTTGATAAATAAAATGAAAAAAATTATGAATAAGATTACCAAGATATGTCCTGTATTTTATACTTATTTTAATCTTTGTGTTATACAGTGCACTTGATTATATTGTTTTCAGCACACACCGTTAATTTCATGAGCTGAACGAAAAGTTCCCTTGGTTTTGTTTTTTCTTTTCTTCTAATGCAGGATTATCGTAATATTATTGAAAGCCTTCCAGAAGATGATAAACCTGACTTTTTTGGCCTGCCTCCTAATATTGCTCGTTCATCACAACGTATGATCAGTTCCCAGGTAAAGTTACATTTTTCATTGACCTCTGAATCTTTTCTTCATCCAGTATAAGCCAGTGAGCCCACCTGCCTGTTCATAAGCATGAATTTCTATAAGAAAGTCAGAGTAGATGGAGGGATTTTTTAATACATTGACTTTTATCTGTAAAATATTTTAATATAATAGCAATTGTATTTAGTTACAAAGATATTAATCTAGGACTTAAATAAGCAAAGAATTGTTGAGAAAGTTTACAATAATACAATTCAGTTCATGTTGAAGATCATCCATGTATGTAAGTAGTTTTACTACTTCTATTTACACTGTTAATTCATCTCCCAACAGTTCTTACAGTTGCTGTTCACTACAAGTTAAGGTTTTATTTTTGGTCACCAAATTCTAATACGATAGTTTCACAAGTAGAATATGGGTAATATTTTATGCTTTTTCTGAAAGAATTTTTGTCAAATTCTCCCAGTAGTCAGAATTCTATCTTTACTATCAGGAATGTGAAATTTTGAAAAAAAGTCTTTCTCACTGGAAAATAATATATAACTACTTAGGCATGTGATAATGAAATTCTCAACATAATGAAAAGTAAGTTCCAGGGGTTTTGCAGATCTTGATTTAAAAATCCACTAATTTTAAATATTTCCATTACTGCTTTACCTGTAAGATATGGGAGACAGCTATATGATAGTCAAGAGTTCTCAGCTATCATTTAATTGGAATTTAGTCCAGATTTGGGTATATATTTAATATGTGAGAATGTAGTTATCTTAGTGTTGGCATAATAGGCAATGATCAAAGACTTTTCACCTATTTGTTTTACAGTTGTATGTAGAAACCTCAGCTTGAGTGAGTGGCCTGAGTCACCCATTAGGCTAGGTACTATTAATCATAGAATCATGGAATGATTTAGGTTGGAAAGGACCACCAGGATCATCAAGTCCAACCTTTGTCCAACATCTCCCTGATCCCTAGACCATGTCCTGAAGCACCACATCCACTCATCTTTTGAACACCTCCAGGGATGGTGACTCCACCACCTCCCTGTGCAGTCTGTTCATTTGAACAGACCACTCCTTCAGTAAAGAACTTCTTCCTAATAGCTAATCTAAACCACCCCTTGCACAACTTGAGGCCAATACCTTTTGTTCTGTCATTAGTTACTCGGGAGAAGAGACCAACACCAGCCTCACTACAACCTCCTTTTAGGTAGTTGTAGAGAGCAATGAGGTCTCCTCTAAGCCTTCTCTTCTCCAAGCTGAACAATCCCAGTTCCCTCAGGTGCTCCTCATACGACATATTCTCCAGACCTCCCACCACCTTTGTTGCCCTTCTCTCCACCCACTTCAGCACAGCTAGGGCAACTATTCTTCTCACCCATTGTGGAGCCAGAAAATCCTGAATGTCTCTCTTATTCTTCTCATAAGTTACATTCTGTCAATCTAAGAAGGGACTAGGTGGAGTGATTTGAACTCTGGATGTCTTCATCATCAATACATTGTTTGGCTTGTTGGACAAAGCTTTTCATTGGTAATATTTTTTCATATCCTTTAGGTGTCAATTCAATTGCCTAAAAATTGGTATCATGTATCATCTGGAGATATCCTGATATATTTAAGACATCTACTAGGAACTACCAAATATGACACAGGACCCAAGTGAATACATTTTCTTGTTGGGCCAGCAACTGGAAATCAGGGGAAAAACGACACTAGAAGCCAGTGTTTAAACAACTGATTCCCACTGCTTGTGCACCCTGATCCAGAAGAGCATGGGTCTGGAGGTCCTGTGTCATATCTGTCCATCCATAACATTTTCTTGGCTAACATATGGAGTCTCAAATGGCATTATATGTAACAACTGAATTGAGCCACTAAGGCCTACAGTCTAGGGAGGAATTCAACTAAGAAGTGTCTGTATCTCAGCCTCAGTTGAAATTCAGTAATGCTGATAAGCATGTGAAAGTCCACCTTTTGCTTATTCAATTTGCTGGACATTCTAGTATCTTTTAGCTCAAGTATGTAGGACTTTGAGACAAAACTTCTTTGTTGTGAGTTGTTTGGGGGTTTTTTTCCATTGCTTTTGAGTCTGGACGAGAGCATGCAATTACTGTATAAGCTCAGTTAACAGTAAAAATCTTTAGTGATTAGCATAGTTTATTTGACTGGTAAATTAATTACATCAAATAACATGAAAATTGAATGAGTTGAGATATTATATCAAAGCTGTGAAGTGGACTGTATATATGAAGGCTCACTTTTATTTTTTTCACAGTCCTAGCATGCCATGTTATATAAGGACAAGTTATAGGGAGTGAAGGGAAGATGAAATCACAGAATTGTAGAATGCTAGATTGGAAGGGACCTCAAGGATCATCTGGTCCAAGCTTTCTTGGCAAAATCAGTTGGAAGTTCCCTGTAATTGGAATTCCCTATAGTTTCAATACTTAGAATTATGTTTTTTAAAAAATTATCTGTTTGCTTACCTGACACTGAAAAAGGCTCCATGCAGGAATTCCTTATTAGTTGTTAAAAAAAAAAATTGCCTGTATTTTTTTCATTGCATTTGTTGAATATCAAACATAGTACTGGTAAATTTATTTAAATATATCTGTTCACTTAAATGCATAGCTGTATTGTCAAATTATTTGTTTTTAGCACATGAAACTGTAAAGCTATATAAAGATAAATCAGTAGAATGAGGCTGCATAGGGTAATATGCTGAGCTCAGGAATACCTGTATTACAAAGCCAAAAAATACACCAAGACTCAATGTAGCTGTGTTTGATTTTGTCTTAAAATCTTTTACATAAACATCAACTTTAAATGCTTTTGTTTCTGTCAGATACACTGTAGGCTGCTGATAATTTTATTTATTTCATCGTTGCTTACGTAACGTGTTAAGAGCTACAGTTTTTAGAAATGCTAGTATTTCGAAAGAAGTCCTTAGCTGACTTCCATGAAATCAGAATAGATTCAGAGTTCCCGTGTGAAGGGAAAAAGGTAATGAATGCATTTACATGCAGACTCGCACTCTGCTGAACTAGTCTGTCATAGCATTGCTTATAAACTATGGATTACAATCTTGAAAATATGAGACTCTTGTAGTTGCAATTCTGTGAGATGATGCTTTGTCATATGAGAGACTTACCCATCCTTTCAATAATAGTTTGTGATACTTCTTGGAGAAATTTAAGTAACAGAAATGGGAGATTTTTATTGAATTGTGTTTCTACCTAACAATGAATCCTACTGCCATACCATTTCTGAAAGTTTGGCAGCTGTCTCAGATTGATAGGTGATCCCATGGTTCACAATCTGAAATGGAATGATTGTCTTCTAACAGGAGTGTTTCTCATAAATCCATTACCAAGCTAAAGCAGAATGAATAAGGTAGTGAGAAAAAAATTGCTACCAGCTCAATCGCCACGTATCTTATCACCAGAAAGGTGAAATTTAATACCGTGTCCACTGATTCTATGCTAGGGATGTGTAATATCCTCTTATAATTTATGTCCACTATGCCATATAGGTTTTCATCTACTAGCCATTATAATTTCTCAGTCTGTATTTTTACTAACATTATTTTCCTTATGTAGAGGTGCACAGAATTGTATTGTTTGTACCACTGAGCTCAGGATTTGGGGAAGCAGGTTTTTTTGAAACCTATGTACTTTGAAGGTACTTATTTAAACCAACTGACAGCAGTGTCAACTCTAGTGTGGTGGGTTTACCTTGGNTGATAGTCATAACAAGGGTGTGTGTTATCAACACTCTCTGGGTCCTAGTACTGCAGCATGAGGGCTGTATGGGGAAAATCAGCTCGGACAGACCCACTACATCTAGTCATATGTTTAGGCTTAGAAATTTAAAATAGTCATTGAGATAAGTGTAATTTTTATGTGAACTATAATTAGCAATCTTTTATCAGTTCAAAATCTTTTAAAATAATTATTAGAACAGATAACACTATGATCTATTCTATTAACCATGAAGTTAAACTAATATAATTCTATTACAAAAAATCTAATATCACTTTATGACATCATTTCACTGTACAAAATGGAATACTTAGATAATAGAAATGTAGATTTTACATAGACTTTCTATTAATATTATTTATTTTTCATGTATAGGAATGGTAGTATGTATTGCTGCAGCAACACTGCTGCAGCAGAAATTTACTACAGCACAGTGCAGCATTTTGCAGTCATGCAGAGATCTCTTCTGTAAGCCACTGCATCGCTAATGTTTGGGCAGACCAAAAACAGCACTAAAAAGAAAGGGTTTCTTTTTTTCCAGCAGAGAACTTCAATTCTAATTTAAGAGCTGAATATCACTAGCTCTATTATTTTAATATTGTTAATTACTGATTTAATTGGTAGAAATTATGTCTTATTATGTTCTGTTGTGTAATTCAGAGAATATTGATACTGCATGCATACTGGTAAGAGCCATTTTATTTTCAGAAAATATTTGACTTTAAATAGATGTGATCTTTTCAGCAACATGACTTACATATTTTTTTTTCTGGATTTTGTCCTTAGTTGCTTTATGTAGGTAGTGCTAGGTAAATTTATGGAGGCTGAATTTCTAGAGTTCTGCCATACTTACTGTTACAACAAGCCTGTGACACAACGCATAGATTGAATATAGTCATGAATAATCTCACATCTCCTGCTGTGTTCTCTCTGCAGAACAGTGCAGTTCAAATACAAAAGAACTCAGCTGACAGTGCAGCTGCAGGAGTCAGCATAGCTGGTCCTGTCTATTTTACACCAGGTTGAGATTTTGTGTACAGCTGCAACTTACACTCAGCAAGGGTCCTCACCACTCATTTACACTCAAGCTCCTTTCTTCTGATCTGATAAACACTGTATTTTTCCTGGATATTGGCCTATATTTGGGTGGTTTAATCTTCCAGTCTAACCTGTAACCAATGATTGGAGAAATCAGAATATGAGAAGGGTCTGTAATTTAGATCACTTTCTTGCAAAGTCGGCTTTCGGCTTTGGTATATTTCTCTCTTATTCTTGGGACCATATTTCTACTCTATTATGAACTCACATGAACCAATTTCATCCTTTATTATAATTTTTAATAGAGCCAAACATAAACTGTCTTAGTCAAAATAACATTTATCATACAAGAAAAATATAATTTTTACAGACTGAAACAAACAGGCCTGTGTGTGTATTTCTACACCTTGGCAAAGCAGTAAGAGCTATCTTGTTCTGTGCAGGATTTAGCATAACTGAAACTAATATGACTTATTGCCAGTGACCACTCTAGGAAGATCAAATGAAAATGCAGAACTGTTGTTTTGCCTCCCTCCTTTCTTTCCACATCAGACATAGTTGTTACAGGCACTCCTTAGAGAGCATAACATTTAAAGACTTCTGTTAGTGTTGTGTGATCCCTTCAAATCCTATTGAATGGCCGTGCCTGCAAATGACTACAGCCTGTAACTCATAGGTGCATTTACTGAAAGAGTGGTCAGGCATTGGAACAGGTTGCCCAGGAAGGTGGTGGAGTCACCATCTCTGGAGGGGTTCAAAAAATGTAGCACTTGAGGCTATGGTCCTGTGGTCAGGGAGATGTTGGAATGAAGGTTGGACTTGATCATCCTAGAGGTCTTTTCCAACCTAAATGAGTCTATGAATGGTTAATCTAAACATTCTCCAATAATACACTAAAGCATTTAGTGAAAAAAGCTATTCAGTTTTTCAAGTTATCCAAGACTTTTCAAATATGACTGCCAACAATAATCAATATGGCTACCATTTAGTTTGCTTAATGCTAATTTCTCTATAGAATACTGTGTATAATAATTTTAATACTATCTTACATCAGGAATTCAGCATTCTTTTACATGTGCAAATTCATAATGCTTCACAGAGGCATCATATGAGATGGGTAGGTCTCAGTCAGATTGAAGAATAGGTTGGTTTTGATATTTTCAAGGATAAATGAATAAACTCTTTCACACATACCATGAAAGGATAAAAGATAGCTACAGTCTCTCTGTATTCTGGTACATCATCTTGATTCTTCTGTGTCCACCATCCCAGTAAAGGCAAGTGGAAGGCAAGCCTGTGGACTTCTAGTTCAGTTTTTAGGACCTCTTGGGGTTGATTGTGCATACATAATTGAAACTTACTTTTTAAAGTTCATAAAGGACTGCCTCATGTGAGCGGGACCCCACACTGAAGCAGGAGTAGAGAGTGAGAAGGAAGGAGCAGCAGAAGCAAGACATAATGAACTGACCAGAACTCTCATTTCCAATCCCATTGCAGTGGGAGGAGGTAGCGAAATTGAGAATGAAGTTGAGCCTGGAAAGAAGGGAGGGAGAGGGAGAAGGTGTTTTAAGATTTGTTTTTATTTCTCATTATCCTACTCTGATTTGTTTGGGAGTAAATTAATTTCCCCGAGTCGGGTCTTTTTTGCTTGTGATTGTGTCTGGTGAGTGATCTCCCTTTCCTTATGTCAACCCACGAGCTTTCTGTTATATATTCTCTCCCCTGTCCAGCTAAGGAGTGGAGTGATAGAGCAGCTTCGGTGGAAACCTGGCATTCAGCCAGGGCCAGACATCACACATGAAATATGATAAAATTATGTAATTGTGGATTTTGTATACCAATTAAAAATCTTGAGCTGTGAATACTTACAATTTCAAATGAGCGAGTTCCAATTCACTTCAACTGGAGTTGCTGGGAGTATTCTCCTCCTATATTTTGTCCTTTGTGATTTTATTTGCTTTTGAACCAGGCCAGTGATACTCTGCAGTTCTGATGGTTCAGATTTTGCAACAAAATTACTTGCTTTAGGAACCTGTTTCAAAACAAATTTTCTAGTCTCAAATATAATCCAAATCTGACAAATATTTTCTGTGGCAGAGTAGAGGATATAAGGTAATTTCATTTTCCCAGATAAATTTCTTTCAAACCCAGTTGCATGCTTGTCTTCATCTGTTTTGTCTCAGAGTGAGCGATGGGAATCACTCTCACTTCTCTCCGTTAGCAACTCTGTTGTTTTTATTATCTGAAAGTAATTGCAGAAGGATGGTTCCTTGAGATACACCTTTTTCTTTTAGTCTTAGATATTTATCTCAGCCCTCTTGATAATAATTTATTATGCTTTATTCATGCATTTCTGTCCCATTTCTTTCACTAGCAGAATCAGAGAGCGCACCACCTGAGCCCCATGTCCATGGCCACCTGCCACTTCCTCTGATAGCACTGGTTCTGGTGCTTGAGTCCAGTTCAGAGAGCACACATGCCTCCCCAGTAGAACTTTTTCTCTCCTCACCTCACCTCTTTCTACTCATTCTGCAATTGCATATCTGCAAGTGGAGATGGAGCTTTTTCCTTCTTGCTGGGAGTCACAAACTTCCCCTTTTATTTACCAGCATGGACATCTTTGTTTCCATTACAGAATGGCAGATAAACTAGCATAACATGAAAAGATAATTTCTATACTAAAGATGATATTCATCTAGCAAAGCTGTATTTTTCTCAGAATTAGGTGCCTAATCTGATATCTGTCTAGACTTCCTGTATGTGTTCAGGCTTCCTGTATGTTACAGTCCATATCCAAAGAATAATACATTCCTACCTGAAGTAGAGTGAGTTATGTAAACCTGTGAAATCCTGTTTCCTTCACTAATATTATCTTCAGTTAGTGTTGTAGTAGTTCTTAGAACACCTCCTGTGTTAGTACAAATATATTTTTTTTAAATGTTATTCTTTAATACATTTCCCCCAAGTCAATGGTATTTTTGAAATAGGCTTTGTGGAATAAAGTATATCTTTAAAATACACAGAGAGGTTCTGTCAGATTTGTAGTTCAACTCTTAAGAGGATATTTTATATAAATCCTACTAGAGAAGACTTGTAATGTATGTACTGATTTAAGACACTTCAGTTTCCCCTGATTGATATTGGAATAGCTTCATGTGAGTTTGTTTTGCTGTTATATGTCTAGGTACTGTGATAGAAAAATTGATAAACCCAATACAAAGCTGATGACGTAAAAAAGAAGCCTCAGTGTAATTCATCTCATCTAACTTAAATCATGTGAATATTAGCCACCATTTTTTTGTTACTAAAGAAAGGCAAGCAGCTACAGGGAATAATTTGTGCCATTCTTAGGCATCTAAAATAAAAGGGTGAATCATCTTTTGGAAGTACTTATTTCTTTCATTGAACTTTTTTGACTGTAATAATGTCAATAGCATTGCTAAAAATTGTATAATAAAGATTTTATTGACCATTTAAGGGATGGAGAAAACCAAACCCTAACTACTAGGTTGTTGGTTATGCAGAAATGGGAACATCTCACTTCTGCTGGAAGCTGGACTATTTGAATTGAAACATAATTGTTTCTCCCATTTCTGCATTGAGTGTTGTAGCAATCCAAATATAATTATCACACTTTCATTTCATATATAAGTATTCAATTTAAAATTAAAGATTTCAGGAGGAAGAAGTGAAAATTCAAGCATCTTAAAGCATGTAGATTATAGTGCTTGTCACAAAGATAATTTTCTTAGAAATGCTAAGAAATAAAAAAGGGATTTCATTAATTATTAAGCAGATCTTTTTGTTTATTTTGTTTTCCAGGGCAGTGAAAGACCAACACATTTCAATTTTCATTTGTTTGTTATCAGTTTTATTTTATTGAACTGCTAAAGCAAGTGAATGGTTTCCACATTTAATTGTGCATCCCTAGGCAAGGCCATCATTCACATTAAAGGAAGACAGTGTGCTTGTGAGTCTGACCTGTTACCTGCCCACTGACAGGAACTTTTAAGACTGCAGTTTGAGATTAAGACAAATTTTTGAAAAAAAAAAGTTAAAAATGTAAATGCTATCTTAAGTTAAAATTAACGCATGAGAAACAGAAGGAAAGCCATGCACACCATGCTCGTGGCATGAAAGGATTGGATTTCTAACTTTCAGAGCAGCCTTGCTATCACGTTGGCCAGCAGCCATCGGTGATTCTCATCTGGATTTCACTGATTTGAGTAGAATCATATAATTATAGAATAATTTAGATTGGAAAAGAACTTTAAGATCATTGAGTCCAGCCGTAAACCTGACACTGCCAAGTCTACCACTCAACCATGTCCCTAAGTTCCGCATTTACACATCTCTTAAATACCTCCAGGGATGCTGACTCCACCACTTCCCTGGGCAACCTGTTCCAGTGCTTTAAAACCCTTCTGGTGAAGAAATAATATCCAATGTAAACCTCCGCCAGCACAACTTGAGGCCGTTTCTGACCAACCCACACCTCAATACAACCTTCTTTCAGGTAGTTGTAGACAGTGATAAGGTCTTCCCTCAGCTTCCTTTTCTCCAGGCTAAACAACTCCAGCTTCCTCAGGCGCTCCTCATAAGACTTGTGCTCTAGACCCTTCACCAGCTTCACTGCCCTTCTATGAATGCGCTGCAGCATGTGTCAGTGTCTGTCTTGTATTGAGGGGCCCAAAACTGGACACAGTATTCAAGGTGCAGCCTCACCACTGCTGAGTACAGGGGGATGATCAATTCCCTACTCCTGCTGGCCACACTATTGCTGATACAAGCCAGGATGCTGTTGCCCTTCTTGGCCACCTGGGTACACTACTGGCTTGTGTTCAGCCAGCTGTTGACCAACACCCCCAGATCCTTTTCTGACAGGCAGTTCTCCAACCACTCTTGGCCAAGCTTGTAGCATTACAAGGGGTTGTTGTGACCCAAGTGCAGGACCTGGCACTTGGCCTTGTTGAACCTCATAAAATTGACCTCAGCACATGGATCCAGCCTGTCCAGGTCCCTCTGTAAATCCTTCCTACCCTCGAGCAGATGAACCCTCCTGCCCAATTTGGTGTCATCTGCAAACTTACTGAGGGTGCCCTTGATCCCTTCATCCAGATCATTGATAAAGATATTAAAGAGAACCGGCCCCATTACTGAGCCCTGGGGAGCACCACCTGCAACTAGCCTCCAACTGGCTTTAGCTCCATGTTCATGAATGAGTATGTCCATGTTCTCTAAGTAGACTATTTCTCTCCCATTATTAGCTGCTGCTTTCCTTTCTAAACCATGCATAGAGGCCATTGAATACTTCAGGCTTTTATGTACCTTCCCTCACTTATGTTCTCTTGCATTTGTCAAATGCCCCATGTTTTCTTTGAATTTTTGCATAAGTGTTGAAACATGTCTCACCCTTAACGTTCCCAGCTGGGCTTTGGCTTTTCTAATTTCATACTCAAGTGCTCAAGCAGTGCTTTTATCTTCTTTCTTTCTTTCTCTGTCCTTGATTTTACTTTTTATATGTTCCTCTTTTTTTTTTTTTTCTTTCAATCCATTGAGACACCCTCTTCTTACCCAGTCAGTCATTCTGTGGAAAAGTCTTGGTCTTTCTACACAATGAGATTTGTTCTGAAGCTCACTCAAAAATACTCCTTTGTTCCCATTTTTAATCAGCTGAAAGTTATGTACTGTCCACTATACTGTCTCCAGTTTTCCCTCGCTCTTTTTGCCCACTTCTCATGGAAGTCTGCTAACAGTTCCTTGAATAAACCAGTGTCTGCTTCCCTGAAGTACAAAATCTTAATTCTGTTTACCTCATGCCTATCCTCAACATATATATAAATATAAATAATAATTCCTGCCTGCATTTGCAATATTGGCTGTTAGCCAGCACTTTAGAAATTTTCTTCAGTAATTTCACCATTAATAATACAGCTTTTTCACATACATTTTGAAATACAAACATATACAGTTACAAATAATGCTATTAAAAGGGCTTCTGTGACTGAAAGGTAACTCTTGAGTTAAAATTTATAAGCTAGCAAGTCTCTCATGAATTTTATTCAAGCTTTTATGATATAATTTCCATGAAAAATTTGTTGGTGCAGTCCTTTCACATAGCATACAACTTGTGTTTATTATTTCTCATATTCAGTACAAATCTCATCTTGCAGATCACTGCTGTGAATATCAATTTGGATGTGTACAGGACTAGAATTCAGGTTGTTATAGAGAGTGCCTAAAAGTGTGTAGAAATGATCTATGTCTGCATTCATACTTATTTTTTGTGTACTCATACCGTGACATTTCATACACATCATGAATGGCAACTGAATCATTTGAAAACTTCAGAGTTCTAGCAGAAACTCAACACACAGAAATAATATTTGTACATCACATTAGGGTGGCTTAAGTAAATTATATCTGAACAAAGTCAGGCTTACAAAATCAGGCAAAAAGCATGTTGCCTAACTGCAGACTCACAGAAATTATACTAGTGCAGAAATCTCACACTGAATGCATTTTTTTAATAGATGTGATTGCTTAAAGAGAAACAGTTTCTATAACAATGTCTATTAGAAGTCAACAGAAATAGCTCATCACACCTCAGAGTAGCTGCTAAATATAGTACTCATTTAAAATAATCACTGTTGCTCTTCTCTTTCTTTGTTCTTGAAACTTAGAAATTTTGTTGAAAAACCTAGTTATCTTAATCATAGCTATTTTTTATTTTTTGCTGAATACTTGTGGAGTTAAAATTAATAATAAACCAATAATGGGAAACAGTGTAGGGCAATCTAGTAAGGCAAAAAAAGAAAGAACCAGGGTCAGGAAACATGGAGTGAATTTTGCCTCATTAAATATAATTGGAATGATCTCATTGACTTCAGTAAAAACAGCATTTTATCCTTAGGTTCTTTTTTTTTTATATAGTTGCTGACCTGCTGTTATTTTTGGCAAGTCCCTGACTGATTCTGTACCTCTTCCCGCCATTCCTTGCAGACCTTATTTACTTAGGTTGAAACTACTCTCTGTCTTCCTAAAACTGTAGTCAGATGTATGATTGTAGCACAGTTCCAGTGCTTTTTTTTACCTTGTTAATGACAGTAACAGAGACATTATGTGCAGAGGAGGGTGTATAAGGACACCTGAAACTCTTAGATTGCCCCATCATGCCTGAGATTACACAGCAAGTCTTCACTGCTGTTATTACCCAAAGCAGCCAAAGAAAACTTAGGGGTGAGTATGTCCATCTGATATTACAGTCATACATCTGACTTTTTCTACTGTATATAGAATAGTGGGGCTGTGACATGTGGTTAACTTTCAAGGTGTAATTCTAATATAATGACAGCTGTAGCTTCTTGTGTGTTCGTCAACAGACTAAATTTTCTCTTTCAAAATTTAGCTCAACAGGACTCAGAGCACTGGTGCCTAATTTTATATCTACTGCTTCTCCATAATTCTAATCATACCACATAAAGTGATATGGGTATAATTATTAAAAAGCATGCAGCTGAATCTATTCTTGAACTTGTTATGTTATTGCTATATATGTCAGAATGAACATAAATCTACGTTCTTAAAATAATTTAGCATTTATATAACCCTTTTATCAGCCATGCAGAGCACTTAATTACTGACATTTAGTAAATGCATCACACATCACAAATACATGACTAATAGGCTCTAGCAGAAATTGATGAGCAATGACAAACTGTATTTATTATTACTGTACAATTAAACGATCAGAGTACTTAAAAATTTTTAAAATATGGAGAATATTTTGTATATGGAATCATAGAATTATAGAATATATTGGGTTGGAAGGGGCCTCTAAATGTCATTTAGTCCAACCTCCCTACAGTAAGCAGGGACATCTCTAACTAGATCAGGTTGCTCAGAGCACGACCTGCTCTTAAAGCCTGACCTTGAATGCCTCTAGAGATAGGGCCTTCACCAGCTTCCTGGGCAACCTGTTCCGGTGACCAACCACCCACATATTAAAAAACTTTTTCCTAATGTCCAACCTCAATCTACCCTTTTCTAGCTTAAAACTATTACCCCTCGTCCTGTCGCTACAAACCCTTGAGAACAGATCTTTCCCTGCCTTCCTATAGGCCCCTTTCATGTCTTGGAAGGTCACTAAAAGGTCCCTAAAGAGCCTTCTTTTTTCCAGGCTGAACAGGCCCAACTCTCTCAGCCTGTCTTCATAGGAGAGGTGCTCCAGCCCTCTGGTAATTTTTGTTGCTCTCCTCTGGACACACTCCAACAGGTCCATGTTCTTCTTGTGTTGGGGGCTCCATATACCTGTGGTACTGCATGAGAGGAATGTGATGTGCCACATAATGAAGTGGAAGCGACAGTCCTGTGCTCTCACAGAGAGCACAGCTCTACCATTGCAGTGAATCAATGCCGTGCTTCAAGCAGCCTTGTAAATTCCCATAGGGTTGGTACAGTGAATATATTGGTGCTCTGCATATGAGAGGTTTGCTCTCTTCTAAGAACAGGCTGCAATTTTCCAGTTTTCTTAAATTTTGTCAGGGTGTGTAATTAGCTAATGTCAACCACCTCTTCTGGCTTGCCAGGCAATATGTATCCTGGGGACCTCTACAGAGTAAAACCCATAGTTATTTGGGAGAAGCTGCAACTAGAATATTGGCTGAGTTGTAGTGGGCTTGTGCTGTCCATCTGCAGCATCCTGCTGATTTTCTTTCCTCCTCCACTGAATCCCTGCTCTACAACGGATGTTTCTGGTGTCAAAGTTGTATGACCCACTTCAGTATAAAGGAGGATATAGGTGGTGTCAATGTCTTTCACTCATTGGCTTTGTGTTTTGGTTAAGAAGGTATGTACCTCTGTACTGAGTCCAGTCTTACTTCACATCCTTATTGAATGGAAGTGCAGCTTTGAGTTGGCCTTAAGGGAACAACAAAAGAACAAGCTAAGAGCTACACTCTTTCTACTCATCAACATGCAGTGTGAATTGTTTGGTTAAGTATGCCATTAAAGTACCTTTGTCCTAACAAGGTCTTTGGAACCTGTTCTTGCAAAGAAGGTAAAGGACACAGAGAGACTGAAAGTCAGATTTCATTGACTATTTTAACAGCTGTGTGGGTAACTGCAGTCAAACCATGAGGAACAGTATGGAAGCATGTAGTTCTGTCAGAGGGTACATCAGACTGAAACCTATTTCCTCTCTCGCTCAATAAAGACATAGTTGCATTGCCCTGAGTTACTACTTTCTTAGTATTTACCAAAGTGGCTGTGTTATAACTTCATATTTTAGTTTGAGCTGTAAAGTCTTTTAAAACCAGAAATATCTCCTTGAGGAGCTGTGTGACGGGATATATTGTTTCATTCAGAGAAATGAAACATAGCAGTGGTTTCTGTGTTAGTGCTTCATCCTTTAGAACTGGTAGATGGCAGTAGAGTTTCTGCTTTCACATTGTCTATAGATTTACTGAGACGAGTTAGTTAGCTTTTTGTAGAAAAATTAAAATGTTTTCATCTGTTCCATGTTCTTGAAGAACAAGAATAGCAGTTAATCTGACTAGCAAATATTTTGTATTCTTAGAACAGTAATCATATTTAGTTCAGAAATTATTGATCCTAGATTTTAATTTTTTTAAAACATTGACATAGAATTTCACAGTATGTTTTTGACTTTATTACTTTCCTTTTTTAAAATTATAATACTTTTGTAAAATTTGATTTTGTTATATGATTTGTAGGATAGATTGCTTCTGAAATAATACAAGATTTTTATATATATATATAAAAGCCTGTGTTCATTATATATTGTATTTGTGAAGTAGCAGTTTTTTGCAGTAGCTATGAGTTACTGAAGGCAAGACTTTTTCCTCATCTTGTACATGAGTAATGAAGAGAAGATTTTTGTTCCTTGAAGTCAGTTTTTTCTAAGTTCCAGGGAAGGAAATGTTAAAAGTTGCCATATTCTCTTTTTTATTTTAGCATGAGTTTCTATTTTAATTTTCATGTCAGACCTGGCTGGTTCCATATGAAGCCAAAGGGGATCATTCATTATCTTTATCTTTATTGCTTTCCATTCTGTTCATTATCTCTCTTAATTTCTCTAATTGCATGGTGTTTTAACTGTAATGTGTTGGTCAGCCTCATAGCAGCATATATCCACAGAAACCCATAAAGTATGCAATAGATTAAAAAGCTGAGATGCACAGTAGGTATAACTAGGTAAATAAATATCAACATTTGAAGTTTGACAATCCCCTCTTTATTAATATATGCAATTTGTATTTTTCCATTCTGACAATGCAAAAAAAACATATAGTGTATGAATTTTCTACTAGGAATGGAGACAATATTCAGTAGCAGTTCCTGTGTGCTGTTCGTAGCTATTAGATGCACTGCTCACAAATGAATTGTTTTTTATATATAAATACTGTTAAGATTAGTTGACTTTACTTAAAACAGGCAGCTTCTACAAACACTCTTGCCAAATAATCTTCTCACCCTTCTTTAAAGAGACCACTATTGGTGGTTGTTTTTATAATTTGATTATCTTTCATTCCATCCCTCTCTAATTTTCACTGATGGTACTGCTTCTACCTGCTTTATAGTAGATCTACCTGGTTTATGGTAGGTTTTTCACTCTTAGAATTATTCAGAATATTTAGGTGTGTATTTGGACTGGACTAGTACATCTTATAAAAGCTTTTAGGATGTAATGTAGTAAAAGATTATGTTGCAATAACAAATGTTCAAAGTTAAAAGTACTCTTATTTTGAGTACCCTGTATTATACAACTATGATTAGCTTTTCAGTTTCCTTGGTATTATAAGTACATAAATTGTTACCTTTCCAAACAAGAGTGCAAAGGGTATGATTCAACAGACCTAGATGTCTGCATCTGTGTTAGACACACCTAGTCTTTCTTTGTGGTCACACAAGTATCATGTTTAAGGAAGAATTAATCTCATCCTAAAGTAAGTATCTGAAGTTGATTATTCTAAGTTGACCCAATGGTAACACATATATTTTTTTTTTTTTTTTTTTTTTTTTTTTCATG
>VYZX01016237.1:61045-112091 GCA_013401335.1 Brachypteracias leptosomus
TTATCAGCACTGTATCTCTGGAATATGACCTTCCTATTAGTGGTTGTAGCTTTGATCATTATATTACTTGTATTGCCTTTTTTTTTTTCTAGATATCTTTGATCTCTAGATTATTGAATTTCATTCAGATTGCTACCTTAAAATATAATGATGATGGTTTTGAAATGGATTCTTTCAGTAAATGTATTTTTATTTCAGTGTCCTGTCACATGGCAAAGCAAGTGGGAAGGTCCAGAAGATCCTTTACAATATCTTAGAAGTCTTGTAGCTCGAGCACTTGCTATACAGGTAATTTTAAAGAGCCATTTTGCCTCAGTATGCTGGTGTTCAGTGACACATAATATTACGTGAATTGCACTACATTAGGCCTTCCAAACTCAACTTCAAAAGAATTTTAGATGTGTTAAAAGGTATGTGAAAATTTGAAGATAGATGAGAAATGTGAAGATGGCAAACTGAGCAATTTGAAGTCAGTAACTTTGAATACAGTAATGTTGTTAGTTACTTCACAACAGATGTGCATCTTGGATTTCAGTCAATAGTCTTTCTGAGGAACTGTAGGGAAAAAAGACATTTATTTACTCAGATGAGTCTTTTTACATCTAAGTCAAGGCATACTCTTTAATCTGGTGGAGAGATACGTATAAAGAGATAAAGTGAAGCAGTTCTAACAGAGGTAATGTAGAAATTCATAGAAGATTAGTCTTTGAAACAAATAAAGGAAATATCTGCATTTTCCAGGCTTACAAGGGGCTATAATGAAAGGTGCAGAGTCTTACAACAGCTATGTCAATCTACAGTCTGACAGTGAAGAAGATAATTTTTAGTTAAGGTAAAATTTTAGTTAAGGTAAATAAGGTAAATATTTTTTGATTGACAGAAGAGGTGTATTTCAGACAAATAAAAAAGTAATTTATCTAAATCAATTAATGCTTAAGGAAACAGATTTCATTATGTTGGAAACAGAGAGAGGAAAGAGAGAGAACCTTCCAGAGAGACAGGTTCCTTTACGAGGGACAGATCTGCAATTACCTCCAAGCGAAAAACAGAAAGCTGCAGGTTTTGACCTTGATTATCACAATCTTGTCCAGTGAGATATGAAGAAGATTTCTGTGAACATTGGTGTTGACTGTCAGATTCAGAAGGAAGATTTTAGGGGCAGATTATTTCTAGGCATTGCTTCTAAAGAAACCATAAAATGGATGTTTCTGAGATATTAATAAGATTCTTGTTGTGCACACTATTTCTCTTCACTAATGCTTAATTTTTTCTTTATCCTTTCCTTCACAAAAAGACTTAAATTATAAACAATAAAATATAAATATATATCACAACAAGTGATAATACATGTTCAGATGCTATTTGGTCATACAAATGGAGTTGAACTTAGTCCCTTTTGTCTTTTGACTGACTATTATAATTATTATTAAACAAGCATCATTTGTGGCTGAGTCAGCCGTGTTCATAATCTTCAAGAGTATCTTGCAGTTTGACACTTCTACCTTTTTTTTATTTTTGATTTTGACAAAACTGCATGTGATTTTTCTTATATGATTTTTTTTTTTTTGTAATGGAAGTTTCAGATTAGAGTTCAAGCCTCTGTATGGAGTGCACCTCTCATACAAAGTGGAGATAATGTGTCAGAGAGTAACAGGATGAAATTAGTGTTAACAGTAATAGATGACTCTAACAAGTGATAGGACAAGAGGAAATGGCCTCAAGTTGCACCAAGGAAAGTTTAGATTGACTATTAGGAAGAATTTCTTTACTGAAATGGTTATCAGACATTTGAACAGCTTGCCCAGGGCGGTGGTGGAGTCCCCATTCCTGGAGTTATTTAAGAGTAGACATAGTGATTAGGGATATGGTTTAGTAAAGGACTTGTCAGTGTTAGGTTAATGATTGAAGTCAATGATCTTAAAAAGGTCTTTCCCAATCTGGGCAATTCTCTGATTCTGTGATTTCAATTCATGTTTGTGCATATGACACCAAGATTTTGATTAGCCTTTTTTTGTGATTTTTCATTATTTATTTTTTACATATAATATATCATTAGTTAATTCTAGATTTAGTATACAGAAATTCAATAAAGGATTCAATACAGATTTTCTCGTAAATGAAAGTTATCTTCAGATTCATATTTCAATTAAGGCCATGTTTTGGATTGGTTTTTTGATAGTTACTTATGCCTTCCTCTGTTTCATTTACTGTAAGATACTGACTTCTACCTTCACCATTTGAGACAGGATTGATTTAAGTATTTTTCAAGAGGAAAATAGGAGACATTGAAACATCAAAGTTGTACTGAAAGATTGCATCTACTAAGGATGCAGGAAGTCTCTACTTAGATTATTAGTTAAAGACTACCTTGTCAAGACATTTGCAGCCAGTGCATAAAATAATAAAAGTAAATGCTTTGTAACAGACATTTAGTGGGAATGGGAAAGAACACAAAATATAGGCCAGATGGTAGAATAATTATAGCAGAATTTATAGAAGTGTAAAGATGTTCTGAGAGCATTACACAACAACAGACAGAAAAACAACAGGTGTTGCATTTCTCAGGTCTAAATCCATTCCGTAAAAGCACAATAAAAAATGGAAATCTGCTGACTTAATGTGTGAACAAATCAATGTCTTCAAAATGCAGTACAGCCATGTTTTGCTGTGTATTGTGTTGTGGTGATAGACCTGATGGAAATATGTGATTTCTTCCCAGGTGGAAGTTCTGATATTTGAATGTTAGCTTTTACTTTAAATTAAAACAAAAATGCTGTGCATTGAACATTCTTCTAAGATGAAGAGTTCTGAATACTTTCAATTCAATGCTGACATTGAAGTTTATGATACTGTGTTTCAGCTTTTCTGTCTACAGTGATTTATTTACTACCAACATTAAGATATGAAGCTTATGAATCATCATAGGTCATTGTGTTGGTTGTAACTCTTGATCCTTATACTCCCAGTTTACTCATGGTGGCATCTTAAATATGTACTGTGGTTTCCCTCTCTTGTGGTAAATGATTATAGCTCAACAATAATATACATCATATATATATTATTTAATTATTTTGAACTGAGCTGCTTTTAAGTCATCTTTAAAAAGTTCTTTGTTTGAATGGCAGTTTGGTCAGTCAGCTGGCAAAAGACTTACAGCATACATTGAAAATGAAGGCTGTTTGACCTCGGAATCAAAACCACTAATTTTGGAGTTCTTATCAAGGAAATGTTTATGAATATTGAAATTTTTTATCTGCATAAGTTATGAAAGTCTTTTGTTGAAAATGTGTTTATCTATAATGTAGTCTTAACATACTATATAAAAAAGTTATATTTTGTATTTTATCAAGAGCTTTGTATGTATCTTACTGAGATGCTGTTATCTCTTGTCCCCTCCCATCCTAAGTGAAATCTAGGGCAGGTGTATTTAATTTCAATAGCAGTTTGACTCCCTGGTATAAGATCTTTACTATTTTACTACTCTTTTACTATATGAAGTAGAATGATTTTGTTTCTATTTTGGAACTCTTATTATTCCTTTGTTTCAAGAGTTAGGTCCCTAGAAAGTTAGATTAGAAGGTATATGAGGTTTGAACTCTTTGAAATTGCCTGCTGAAACTACTAGAAAAACTTGTGGGAGTAGGAGACACAGGGTTCTTCTTTCATACCTGAGGCATCTAGGCAAAGAAATTCCATTTTCATTCACTGATAAGAGGCATAAAGTCTTGCTTTTAGAAAGCCAAGGAAGTCAAGTCTTCTGAATTTTCACTGACTTAAAGAACTCTTGAGGACCAGCCTATAAATAAGTCTTAATGAGACAACAGATGATATACACATAAAGTCTGAGAAATAGAGGCTGAGCATGAATCCCAAGATAGGCACACACACAGATGTTGCACAGACACAGCCAACCCCACTGGCTGGCTAGCAGAGGAGGACAGTACCTTTACAGACAGCTCCACAAACACAAACAGCGCGAATAGCTCCTGTTTCTGTGGTTCATTGCTCAAGAAAAACACCCTTCACAAGTCTCACTGATTTTTGGTCTCTCCACTGTCTTGCTTCCAGTCCCTCGGCGTGCAGCATGCTGCTCCCAGATTTCTCATCCTCCTGCTGGCTGATACTGCTAGAAGCTTACTAGTGGATTCCCTTCCCTCACATAAAGGACACATTTATGCAAAAAAAACCCCTAAAAGTACTGCTTAAGAGGAGGGTAGGACAAACTCTGGTAATCAGGTGCATTTTGACTAAAGTGTACTGACCAGCAACCTCCCTACATGTGACCTGCCCTTTGAAACTTCTCTGTCTGTTTTCCTATTCTTGTTCATCCCTCACCACCTTTCCCCACCTTTGGTCCTTCTGATTAATATCCTTTAACAAATCTTGTACAGTCTCAGAATTGTCATGGTCAGTCCCTAAATTCACCCACTTGGGTACTCTGTAATAAGGCCCGTACCCCTTTAATCTCACTGAGTTTGTGTAGCGTTTCAGAGGTTTTTCTAATGGATTGCTTCAGCAGGTTTTCCAGCAGGGACAGTAGCTTAATGGTTTGTCTTTCATAGTTTTAGGAGTAGCTGATTCAGATGGGTTAGGTTGGCTGCATTCCTCACCTTGTCATTGCTCCTCTCATCACTCTCTCTCTCTTTGAACAGCTGCTACCTGAGTATCTACACAGTGAACAATGCTTCAGATTTAGTATTCTAATATTAAAGCACAAAAAATCATAAAAATATTGTATTAAATCTGCCCATTCCTTTATTTTAATTTAAATTTCTACCTTATTCTGAAGAATTAGCAGTTTTCTGTTGCTTTTCTTGGCTTCCTCTTCAGATGTCATGAATATCAAAACAAACACAACTGCAGCCTAACATAATTTCCTAAGAAACTGAGCCTTAATTGGTTCCCACAGCTCTCATCATGTTGCAGAATGATTTCATTTTGTTCAGAATTTATCAGCCACGGTACATCTTTGAAGCCCTTTTATCTAGGTGATAACTGCTTGGGAAAAATTGGAAATTTGCAAATACTGCTATAAAAATGTAGATGTTTTCTTTGTCTCTCATATAATTGGCCAATTTGAAGCTTTAATAGATCCAGCTATTCTGTATGTCCCTATTTAATCACTGTTTCAGTTAGATTGTATTGATTAAGTAGTGACCAACATAGAGTGGTAGTGCTTTAAAAAGATAAACCGTCCAAACAGAAGGCCACAGAAAATATAAGATTATAGTATCAGACTTGCATGGGTCATGGGAGTTGTCCACTAAAATAAGATCTAGTTTCCAAGGAAGCTAAAGTGGAAGCTGAAGCATTCTTTTATGCTCAGAGAGTTTATGTACTCTTATGACTTGCAAAAAGCCATGTCATGCATGGATGCCTGAGATGGAAGGATTCCTTAATTTTTCTGCTTTGTTTTGTGCATCAATTCAAGACTTTACTTTCCAGAGGTACTGAAATCACTATTTCTTGTAGTGAAATGATCCTTTTCCTGCAGAATACAGTGGGGTTTCACACTAAATCTGCAAACTTTTAAATGGAAATATTTTTTGGTTGTCAGTGAACAAAGATTACCTTGAGTTTTGGGAAAACAATTTGCTTTATGTGTGGAAAAATGGTTTTTAAAAAGCAGCATTGGAAAAGGAAAGATGTCTCTACTTGCAGGTTTTATTGTGAGTTGTTGAAGCTTAATCCCAATGAAGTTTAGGTGCTCTGTTAAAATGCCCATCTATAAGTTATGGGCTTTTCCATGAACATCAGGCTTAAAGGTTTTGAAAAGTAATCTGTTTCAACGGAATTCAACTTCTATTGATTATACTCTCAGAATTCTGAGTATGTTTTGTGAAAATGGCTATTCTTTTTAAATTATTAAATACTACCTTGTAAGCAGAAGTTCGAGTAGCATCTTTTATCATACCACTAACCAGTTGTTTAGCTCTCTAATTGTAGAGTATTGATTACAGAAGATGATCATGCATAAAAAGTATTTTTGTAAGTGTTGCATGAAAAAAGAAAAAACCAGAGCAATTATGTCTATGCACTTTCTGATAAATTACCTTATTTTAAATAAAATTATCTTTTTTCCTAACCTTGGTTTATGAAGACAGGCTGGGAGAGTTGGGGCTGTTCAGCCAGAGGAAGAGAAGGCTCCAGGGGGACCTTCTAGTATCTGAAGGGGGCCTACATACAGGCAGGGGAAGGTCTATTCAAAAGGGTTTGTAATGATAGGACCAGGAGTAATGGTTTTAAGCTAGGAAAGGATAGGTTTAGATTGGATATTAGAAAAAAGTTCTTTAACATGAGGGTGATAGATCAGTGGAATGGGCTGCCCAGAGAGGTGGTGGAGGCTCCATCCCTGGAGTCATTCAAGGTCAGGCTTGATGGGGCTCTGAGCAACCTGACCTAGGTAGAGATGTCCCTACTTGTGTAGGGAGGTTGGCCCAGATGACCTCTAGAGGTCCTTTCCAGCCTAAAACATTCTATGATTCTATATAATTGAGGAAAAAAACCCAAAAACATTGAATCAAAGGAGAAGAGTTCTTAAGAGTGATAGGAAGCTTAGATCCCCATTTTAGGCATGTAACTGATGCTTAAAGGCAGAAAGGGTGAAATCCTTCCTGCTCTAGAGTATGTTTCCCAGTGTATTCAATTGAGTGCTATAAATAGCAACTGCATTTGGATGTGTGCCCTTACATGGGGGAGAATATGTAAGAGTATATTTGCAGGCAGTGATACTTTTATATTGTTAATTCCATGTAGTCGCTCTGAACTAAGAGAGTTATGACTCAATGAGGAATCTGTTCTCTCCATCTGAGCCTGAGTTTCAAAATTCCCATCAGGTTTGTACTGTTGCAGTGTTGTATATGCTTTTCCTTACGCATATGTAGTGAGTCTGTCTGAGCTGATTTTCCCCATACAGCCCTCATGCTACAGTACTAGGACCCAGAGAGTGTTGATAACACACACCCTTGTTATGACTATCAGTGCCCACANAATGCATTTTCTTATAGGTCCTCTATAATTACCGTTTTAAGTGTCATTTCTACTATTTCATGATCCCACATGATAAATTTAATCAACTGAAATTACCTACATATCGGGCAAAATGCAGTAAATAATTTAAAACAAAACTAAATATTGTTCATTATTCAGGTATGTAGATTATGAAGCTAGAAAAAAGGTATATTCAGTCATGAGTATTCGTGTGTTTTATTCTCATCAGTTTAAGTCAAAATTGATGATTACAATATATCAACAAAAGAATCCATCAAGTAAAAAGTGCAGTAAGATACTACTAAACAAAAATAAAATGGTGTTGCTTATTAGATGCAAATTTGTTAAAAATGTGTCACCCATGCTATCATCATACTACAGAAATGCAGAATTCTTAATGAGCTTATTAATGGTCAAAGGGAGTTATTTTGTCATATTCTGCACTTTTGAGGCCACACCTGAAGGACTTGTCCAGTTTTTGGCTCTTCAGTCAAAAAAAACATTTCCCAAGTTGCCCGGAAAGTTTTGTAGAATCTCTGCTTTTGGAGATATTCAGAACAGATAATGCCCTGAACAACCTAAACTGACATTGAATTTGGCCCTACTTTGAGCTCTGCTTGGATCAGATGGCTTTCAGAGGTCCCTTTCAACCTAAATTCTATAGTTTTTTAATTTAATTTAACTTAACTTCTCTCTTAATTTAACTTCAATTTAATTTAACTTCTCTCCTTTCCTGAACACTTCTTTATGATTTAATTAAACTTATCCACTGTGCCTTTGGGGTCAAGTCTGCTCTAAATAATATGCACTTGATTTGTACCGCTTCAGTGTAATACTTCTCTCTTAAATGCTTTATGATTTTTTATGATCTAACATTGTGCTATTGTGTTAGTATTCAGACTTCATGAACATACAGGGTGTTTCTGGGGCATATCAAACTGAAATAAAGAAATAATCATATTTTATTTAAAAAGCAAGTCAGCAGTTTTGGTCTATATACCGTAAAATAAAAAATAAAAGCAACCCAAAATTTTAAAACAAAAATACAAAAATAAAACTCCAAATTAAATTCCTGTGTGATTTACCATTTGGAAGATAGTATGTGCTAACACATTATCATATACCTGATATATACTACTGATATACTACAGTATTCAAATGTTCATTTAGTAAAGGATAACTAGCTCAAGAGTAATAGCTCAAGGGTTTCACATACAAAAGGAATTACAAGGGAGCTAATTGTTGTATTCTAGTTGCTCCTGAGAAGCTACGTGTTACTCCCTCTGCTCAATGCCAGAAAAAAATGCCACTATTTTATTTCTTTGGAGTGTAGTACAATTACTCCTATGGGTATTTACTACTGAATGCCAACACTCAGGAGCACACCTATGGAACAGTTACTGTGAGGAAAACAGGACTTTGGCATAGTTGCTTGATTGACCTTTGCTTAATCTAGACTCTGGTTAACCAAATACTCACATAGCAGCATTACTCACCATTGTTTGCTCACAGACTTACCCTAAGTCCTGCCTTTTTTTTTCCCTAGTAACTTTGAATCCCTCTAAAACTAGTGGAAAAACAGGATTATGCTCCATGGTTTCTGGCTACGCATATTCATACAACACTGAATACAATTTTCCATCCAGGCACAGAAATGGAATCAATTTTGTTGTGATTTATATGATTTTCTCTTTCAATAAACATTCTCTTCTGGGATCAAAACAAGAGAAAAACATAGGAGAAGAGAATACATTTGGGATGAATTAACAGGTGAAGAAAAAGTACTTGATTCATTGCAGAGGAGTTCTGTGACCCTAAAGTTGTATAAATGATAATGTGAAAATCTGGCAGCCTCTTTATTTCTTCCACTGTTGAATATGAGGTGCTCAGTTTGCTTTGAGACTATAGGAGATAAGAAAAGTGTCTCTTGGAAAATGAAATAGATGCTTCTTGGATGTTAAGATATATGAAAAAATATAATTTGAACCACCTGAGACTGCACTTAGAGATTTTTTTTTTTTAATAAAATCCCCAACAGACCTCAAATCCTTTTATTATACCAAACAGACCCTCATATTAATCGAAGTTTTGAAAGATCCTGCTAGGAATTGCTTTGCAAGCATTTTGGGTATTGCTGGTAAGTTTTGGTATTATATTTATAGTCATCATATGCTAAATGAATCTATCATAGACTGTTGAAACTTAAATTTCTAGTTTCACTATATTAAGAAAGATTTAGGAAATACTGAAATAATGAAATAAACAATTACAAAGAAGAATTTATGATAAATTCCTTATTTTATTTGGTAATATAAATCATTTTGGGGTTAGGATATTTGACTTGTAGACCACATTACTGGTGTAATAGAAATTATTGATATAACACAAATTTATTCTCAAAGTAAGTTATACACCATTTCAGCCTTCATATACCTTTTCCCAGATGTTATAGCTACCATACCTAACGAAATATGTGTCATTAATTCATACACTGAAAACTGCTTTTAGTGAGTCTCGACTATTAGCTGTTTTAAAGAAGAAAAGCAAATCCTGAATTCCTGCAAACCTGTTAAAGACCATATTACGGGAGGTAGGAGTGAGGGAGCAGTTGGGGGAGCATGGGTATTGGCCTGAGTCACAGAGAGACAAGTAGCTAGGTTTTACACCACCCTGGAGCTGCTGGTAGTCTTCTGACTGTAATCCAGCTGGCAAGTGAATTATTTTCATCTATCTGGCAGGAAAGACAAAGGTTTCTGCTGAGCTGGTGATGGAAGAAGGCCCTTCAGACTGAAATGCTATATGACCATGCAAGATCTATAAGAAGTCTGACTTAAGACTGACTGGAAAAGAGGAAACATAACCCCCATTTTCAAGAAGGGAAAGAGAGAGGAGCTGAGGAACTATAGGCCAGTCAGTCTCACCTCCGTGCCTGGTAAGTTCATGGAGCAGATCCTTCTGGAGGCACTGCTGAGGCAGAAGAATAATGAGGAGGTGATTGGGTACAATCAACACAGCTTCACCAAGGGCAAATCATGCCTGACAAACCTTGTGGCCTTCTATGAGAAGGTCACAACATTAATAGACAAGGGAAGAGCAACTGATGTCATTTACCTGGACCTGAGCAAAGCCTTTGACACTGTCCCGCACGACATCCTGGTCTCCAAGCTCGTAAAATATGGGTTTGATGGATGGACAACTCAGTGGATAAAGAACTGGCTTGATGGCCGCACCCAAAGAGTGTCTGTCAATGGGTCCATGTCCAAGTGAAGGCCAGTGACAAGTGGAGTCCCTCANGAAATGGGTCAAAACTAGAGGTGGGTGGATTCAGATTAGGCATTCGAAAGAAGTTCTTCCCCATGAGGGTGGTGAGGCACTGGAACAGGTTGCCCAGAGAGGTGGTGGAAGCGCCATCCCTGGAAATGTTTTAAGTCCAGGCTGGATGGGGCTCTGAGTAACCTAATCTAGTGGGAGGTGTCCCTGCCCATGTCAAGGGATTTGGAACTAGATGATCTTTAAGGTCCCTTCCAACCCTGACGATTCTATGATTCTAAGTCCAACAACTTTTCTTCACTTTGAGAAATGAGGTCAATGTGTACTTTTAGTAGAGCTGTCTTAGAAGAGGGAAATGAAGATGTTATAACTAATCTGTTACAGGATTTCTCTTTTTCAGGAAACATCTAGTCTTTCTACAGCTTAGCTTAAACTTCTTTTCCTTCAAGACCTCTCTTCTGAGCGCTACAGCCGTGGCAGTAAATGTACAAATAATCCATTTAATAGCCTGTTGTTGTCTTTTGAGACTGTAGAACTTCACTAAAATGTGGTCATGTAAGACGTAAAAGAGAATAAGCATAAGGATATTTTTACACTTGTGTTGTAAAATACATTTTATTACCATTTTTATTACATTTAAATCAAGTTATTTATTAAATAGGTGTGAATGAGATATGTCTCCAGCTTTATGTAGAGCAGTACAAGCAATTACAAACTTTGCTTTTGTGATCTAATGGAAGTTTTTGTTATTGTCATTTCCTAGTGCTACTTAAGTATTTGAGTTCAGAATTATTATCACCCAGAGTCGTCTTTTAATTGGGTGGAATATAAGCAGCTGTGTCCCTGACAGTGCTTCTTTCTAGCAGTTACATTAAAAGTTGATTTGATGACAGCAATAGAATGATTATATTAAATAGAAATTGAAATGATTGTGTCTACTTTTATTACACAAAACAATTTATGAAATCCCTCCTAACCAGAATGCAGAGTTACTGCTATATGATAAAAGAGATTGTTATACAAAGTCATTAAAAGAATCATGCAGACAAGATTCATTAACTGTGTACATTTAGCTAATGAAAATGGAAAGCAAAAATCTCCTAACTGATTCATAATAATTTGGGTTGAGGGCTCATAATCAGTGATGTGACAGATAAAAAGATCACTGATTAAGTGTTTGAACATAGTGGAAACATTATGGAGATGTGTCTGACACACTGACAAAATAAAATAAAATTCAATAAGTGATATTTGCTTGTATTTTGGATGATTTTGCCACTTCCAAGATGCTTCTATGGAATTATTCATCTGTTAGCAGTTCAAAAAATACAGTAAAGTGCTTTCTAAAGAAGCTATGGATGGCTGGCAGGTGCATTGTGTTATGACAGTGTAGCTTACAAGATTTTTTCTTCTGTGACTAGAGCAATTTCATAATCTTCTAGTAGTTGTTATTCAAAAAGGAACATGGTTTGTCTTTCTCTCTTTAGTGATAGCATGTGGAATCTTTGATTACTTTCTGTCTTTGTATTAAACATAATCTTGCTGTGCAGAAGCACATGGCTTGCAACTACTTATAGAGTGGGTTACACAGTCACTTAACTTTTATTCTAGAGTACTGTAGTCAGGATGGTGACTATACTGTGTAAAGGAAATTGTACCAAAGATGTACAGTACAAAAGTTTCAAAAAATAGAATTTTGAACGTAGATTGTTGCATAACCACTCAGGCATCTAAATAAGTTGTCTGAAAACAAAAAATTCTTCAGTCTGAGATTGTTAGATTTCATTACTGAAGAGGACATGGTTTATCTGGATTTCAAGGTGCAATGTGGGTCTCTTTTCTCAGGCTAGCACATAATGCATTGTGTTGATGGGAAGTTCCAAGCTTGCTGCTTGGACAGGATTCATAGCTGCATGTAAGAGAGAGTGTAAGAAGTTGGTTGGGGCATGTGTTCTGTAAGGATAATTGAAGCCAGTTATTCCCTCCATCTCTATTAGTTTCATTTATTACCAAATATAAAAGAGGCCAGTTTTTATCTTAGAAATTCTGTGAATTCCTGTCTCAAACTAATACACTAAAAATGGCAGCATCAACCTACTAGAGATATTTTAAAAAAATAAATATTGTAAAATACTTATAAAGAACTCTTAGTGCAGATTGAAAATCAAGTGTTTCTTGAACTTAATATGCAGTTTACACAAAAGAATGATCTTCAAGCATACTTGAAAGTAATGTAGTTATTTGACTGAACAGTGATGACAACCATTTTGATGGAAAACATAAACTCTTCTGTTAATAAAGGTGAAATAGGATTTCAACAGAAAGTTAGAAACTTGGTAAAACTTTCCTTGTATAGAGTTGCACTGTACGAAGAATGGAGCAATGGTTTATTTAGAGTGAATGAGTTACATTACATGTAAAATGCTGAGTTTATAATTATAAATGGTGTTAATTTTCCATTTACCAGTTTGAAATAATTGAAATGAATATTAATTTTTGAGGTCACAGAATATTTACACAAACATTTTTCAATAACCATAATTGACAAGCCCACATTAACTCAAAATACTGAAAAATCAGACAATAAATTCAGGATTCTTTGATTATTTATTTCTCTTTTAGAATTGGGTGGAAAAAGCAGAGAAGCAGAAACTACTGTCAGACATCCTTGATCTTTCAGAGTTATTTCATCCAGATACATTTCTCAATGCCTTACGCCAAGAGACTGCAAGGTGAGGGAAAGATAATCTACCTTTGTGCTAATGTGCCATTGTGCCCTATGTGTGAAGATGGTTATTTCATGTTCAGGACACAAATCCAAAAAATGATGTTAATTGTTGTGATTAGTCATCTGATTTTTATTATTTGCATTGAAGTAGAATAGCTGTGAGTTACTTATTTAAATGCTGATTTTTTTTTTTAATTTTAGATTAAATAAAAAATATATTTTTCTTCAATGTAAGAATTAGTATGATATGGTACACATTGAAAATATGTTTGCTTTGGTTTTGTATTTCATTTCCTGTTGTTATATGTCTCTAAGATTTACTTGTATATGTTTTTGTCTTGCAGAGCAATGAGATGTTCAGTGGACAGCCTTAAATTTACAGCATCATGGAAAGGGCGAATACAGGAAGGCAAACTCCAAGTTAAGGTATTCTACTAGGATTTTTTGCTAGAATTTTACAAGGATGTTTCATTAGCATAATCAAAGTCATCTGACCATAAACTTTCTGGAAAACTCAGCTATAAATATATTAGTGACCTGAGATACAAAAGCTGGTTGATGGTATACAGATGCAAAAATTCCACAGAAATGGGAGAAGGAATGCAGTTACCTTCTTACCCCTCCCTAGTCACAGTAATTATTTAAAACTTAAGATTTTAACTTATTCTTGATCCATCTCTTAGATAAAATTGAAGCTGAAATTCTATTAGCTAATATCTAACTGTTTTCCAGAAAGTAGTTGTCCAGAAATCTGTACATGTAAATCTGTAGTCTAAGGCCAGGCGTTAGCAGTTGTCAAATCACTGAAAAGAGACTTCTAAGGAAGAAAACAAGCCAAAGTAAACTATAACACGACTAGCTTTGGATGTAAAAGACACCCAACAATTTCTTAATGGAGACTTAGGGCTACAGTCAGCAGCTATAAAGTCACTACTGATTGCTTAGACAGCAAAGTAGAGATGAATCCTCAAATGGTTTAGTTTAACTTCTTAACATTTCAGGTGGCACTCACACTGACTGAATCCAGATCTCCTTGCACCTATTTCATACTTTTAAGTTTCCTATGCTGTGTGTTCCAATAGGTATCTTGATCCCAGGATAATACTGCACAGCTCAAAGTGCTCTGCTCAGCACAGAGCATGGCACTTAAATCTGCATTCTTACAGAAACACGGGTGAATTATGCAGGGCACTCACCACTCGACTATGTACTGATGTGCAGCTAAAACAGAGATTGCTGGGTGAGGAGGGAGAAAGCAAGTGGCAGAGCACATTATCTAGTCTGATAATGCAGTCAGACACAAAGCTGTGAGAGATACTAGGATTTTGGGTTGGTTGCTGACACTATCTAAAATTATTAATACAGAACATGTAAGAATTCATATTCCTAAAATATTAATAGATTGTAAGGCCAGGAAAGATAACTGTAATCATTCACTCTGACCTTTATACACTGCAGTCTTTTGAACTTTGTTGAATTAATTCCTGTTGGAACTAGAGAATATAATTTAGAAAATTATTCAGTCTTGGCATTTAAATAAGAGTAATGGTTGTTTCCTTCATTAAATGAGAAACAGATGGGAGTCTAGAACCTGGAGATAAATAAACCAAGGGACTTTTAGGCCAGTTTGGTTCCCCGTGGTAAACCTGGGATCATATTCTCTATTGCTTCTCAAGAATGAGTCTTATATTCCAAGAGGAGTAAAAAATGAAAAGAGAATTTTGCTTAAGAGCAAATTCTCTGCTAGAGGAATAGTTGAAGAAGTTAGATGAGTAGTTACTTTTAACAAAAGATAAGAATACTGTGAAGTTTACTCACTTGATTTGAATATTATAATTTCCTCAGTAAAAATAATATTTAGTGAATCAGAATTAGTATGTATTCACCAGTATCTTCACTGCTTCTTTAAATCTTTGATGTTCAGAAAGGCTTTGGAACCCTTTGCCATGCTGAATACTTAGATTCCTTTCTATTAGTCCTTCCTTATGCTCATGGAGAACTGGGGAGAAGCTTTCATATTAGTAAAGCTAAATACCACACAGACTGTAACTAGGGCCTAAAAAGGTCAGTGATTCAGAAAAATCATCCTCTACAATGTGTCTTGTTTGATAACAATCCTCTGGATTGCATGTTAAACTTGGTTCACATGAGCGATATGAATTTTAATACTGGTAAAGTTAATGTATCTGCAGTTTCAAGAATTCAGGGTAACTTTATGGAATGGGGAGCTATTTTGAGTGGGGAATCAAAAAAAAAAAAATCAATCAGAATAGATAAGTCCTTAAACACATGCTGTAATGAGGTAGCTGGTGCCCTGTTTTATCCCCCGTGATTTTAGATACCTAAATCAGAAATTGGAGTTTACCAGCCTCATTTTATCAATGAAGAAAGACATGCACCAATTCAGATCTTAAATGAGTTAAGCAACTTTCAGGAGGTATCTGTCTTTCTCCACTGACAGGAGAAAATGTACAATTGCTATGGTCCTACCATAGTAGTTTTGGTTAATTACCTGAATGTAAAAGGTTGGGGGGTTTTAAAACCTGTCACATTTTGGAAGTTTAAATATAAAAGAATTATGGAGACATAGGTTTCAGGAAAGTTATTTAAAGATTTTACAGACTTTATGCAAAAAATATGTTAAGTTTATATAGTGCTGTTATGAAAAACACCAGTTATCTACTTGATTAAAGGTATCATCATTATGTAAAAGCACCAGTGCTGATAAGAAGATCTCTTTTATAGAAAGTGTAATACATGAACTCTGAAATACATGAACTCTGAAAATCAGAGTGAAATAGAAGAAAACAAAGTATAATCACAATAAGGTAGTAAAAACAGGGTGGAAAGTGTTAGCAAAAAAATAACCATTGTTTTTGCTGGCTTAGGCTACACATGATCCAATTAAATACGTATGATTCTCAACTGGGCCACTACAAGTTTCACATTATGTATCTCAGTTTTGTACTTAACTGTTAGTTCCTCATTGGATATCTTTCTATCTGCAGATAAGCTACTAAGAAATTCTTCCCATTTAAAAAGTCAGTTCATAAGCAAAAAGAGATCTGTTTCAGTTTCAGTTGTGTGCATAATAAGATAATTGAAATAAATGTAAAATGTTTCTCGGCATTCTATTGTGTATGCGTCTATGAATGTATTTCCTTACTAGCATATATGCATAGGCTTACTTTTGTATCAGCACAAGTAACTTTTTTGTTTTGTTCCCTTTGTAAATTTTCTTTTCATTATGATTTATTGTGTTTCAGTTTAGAATCTGCCTGATCATACAGCTCGTTGTCTGTAAGATAAACTCAGATATACTCAATCCTGCTTTGTCAACTTTCAGATCTTCAGATTATATAATCATAGTGGCATGAAACTGCATTTGTTTCTCTTTGCTAAGCCAGAAGATAACTGGTAAAATTGATAAATATAATTTATTTGTCAGAAGATTTGATTTGTTGATACTGCATGCTCCTTCTTCACATGATTCAGACTACAGTTTAAAATTGGATCTCTCACTTCCCCTACAAAAGCCGGATCATAGTATAGCTACTCTGAGGTTTATCTGTCTCAATTTATGCTAATGTTCCGGTGCAACTTGGTTTAGGTGATCCTGCTCCAGTGGGAGGATTGGACTAGATGATCTTTCGAGGTCCCTTCCAATCCCTAACATTCTGTGATTCTGTAATGATACTGTTTCACTTTGAGTGACTATTTCCTTGAAGAGACTGGATTCTGTACTCACATGATTGGGGGACTCTGTTTTCAGATATGAGAGAGTTGTGCTCAAGTCCCTGAATTAATAGATATTTAATTATTCTAATAGAATATCTTTGTTGAAGTATTAAAACAATTAGGAGTGTGGATGAACATCAAATTTAAACCTAAGATTCACATATACTTTATATAACTTTCTTAGTTATACTGTAAGTTAGTGACTGTTTTGAAGAGGTGTTCTTTGAGGTTTTTTTCTTGCCTTTAATTTTAAAAGTTTTTGATGACTTAGAATTTGTTCTGATAAGGAAAAGAAGGTTGAAATCTCATTATGGTCTGTATGAGGAAAATGCTTTCTTCAGTCTTCTTGCACTTTTAAAAAATGGTATCATGCTTCAGCAATTGTAGACATTTGGAGTGATCTTTGTGTGCCAAAAATTTCAAGTAATATACCCTGTGATCATCTGCAAGTTAGAAGTGTGAAGTGCTAGAACTGTTGGTGTTACTACAAAGTAAGCAGAGGAACACTCAACTGGGCCAAGAATACACCTGAATTTGGGTGGATTATCAAATGTGATGTTAAATTATCACTGTTAATTCAGGTGATAGTTTATAGACATATATTGTGGAATAGAACTCTCCTAGTAGGATGTGATGAATATTTGATTTAGAATCAACCCATATAAAATTAAACCTTCTTTAATATCACATTGGATTGCTTTAACAAAAGGTCCTGAAATGTATGGCTAATGCAATATAATCACATATTGACATGCAAATACATCTCTTCTATTTGCTTTGTGCACTGGTTGTGCTGTTGTACAAAAGCAGATGGTCATTCCTTTTGGCATTCCATTTTCTGGTATTGTAAAAAAGAATGAAAGAAAGAAACATGGTAAGAGACTTTTTGGATAGTAAGTGGGTAGAGCTTAATATAAATAGCGAAAACCAAAAATTCATTGCAAGACTATCATATTCAAACACATAATGAATGTCAGCATTAATATTGAAACCGTGCTCTTAGCAATTGACAGAAATATTGTTACAAGGCATCCTGAGAGGTCTTTTTTTACCATATACCTCCATCCTGAAATATCAAGAAATTAATGATGGAGACCTGAGAGGTAATGAAGTGAAAATATGACTTCCTGAACTCTGCTGTAGTTTGTATCATTTCACAGAATCACAGAATGTCAGGGATTGGAAAGGACCTCAAAAGATCATCTAGTCCAATCCCCCTGCTGGAGCAGGAACACCTAGATGAGGTTACACAGGAAGGCATCCAGGAATTATGGCATTAAATAGTAAGGAAAAATTAATTGCAGAGAATTTTAAATTTTTTTAGAAGACGTGCTTTGGACCATAGTATCAGCGCATTTTCTACAAATGTATTTTAAAAAAACATAATCTGTAATGTGTAACAATAGCTTTTTTTGAAACTAAACAAGTACAAATAGTTGTAAAATGCCAAATACTTCGTAAGAATTAAAATTTTAAAAATTATGGTCAACTCCAGTCATTACTGTGAGCTGATTAGCAAAAATATTCTGCAGACTAGTTATAGATACTGCAAAATCCAAGTCCTTCATAGTAGTTGTAGTTTCTTTGCACCATTTATTATAGAAATGTGAACATGTCTATAGGAGTACTCAGCCAAATGGTATCTGAAAGAACATTGTTCTGGTGTTGTATTTTTTTCAGTGTCTTTTAATACTGAATCAAAGTCAAAATTTTGATCTTCATCTTCAAAGGAGTTTCTATGATTGGTTGAAGTTTTCCAGGAGATCAAATAATGTTATTTTACATAATTATAATGTCAAAGGAACTGCCAATATCAAAAGGAGACATGCATGTGCAATAGAAAGAGATTTTTCAGTAGGTGACCTATTTCTACAGAAACTTCTTTTAGACATGTTCAGGATGGCCAGACCTAAAAATAAATTCAAAAATCTCTGTCAACCAGTCTTCCATCAATAACTTTGCCAAACTCCCGTGTTTATCAAACTAAACTCCATTACAAAGTTCCCTGCAGAATGCAGGAAGGACAGAAAGAAGGACATACAAGATGAATCTTTCTAATATTTATATGAGAGAGATAAATAAAAATGTTGAAAGCATTCATTCAGAAGTGTAGTCAGATAAAGTGTAATCTAGGACCTGTGAATATAATAAAGTGAGGGAGGCCTAAAGTGTCAATAACAGAGCAGTAGGAAGTAGTCTGTGGGAAAGTCTCAGTATAATCATTAGTAAGACTTTGTTCCTTTTGTGCCTTCTATGATATTTTTCTGCATATTCTTTGTTCTTGCAAGACAGAAGTGGTGGCGCTGGAATGTATGTAGGCTATCACTAAAAACTATTGACAACCAAACTTCTCTTTTATCAGATAAAGTCAGCTTTTTTCAAAATATTTCTGTGTGGAGAGATTTTGAGTTTGAAAAGAAATGATACAAAATATCAAATGTTAACACTGTACCTTAAAAGCAACAGACCTGAAAATCTTAGGGGAGATTCAAAGGGAAGATCACAATAAACATGGAGAAGGGAGACAAGTGTCACACTTTCATATGAAGAAAAGATCGCAAGCTTTTGAGAAGAGGTTGAAGGAGGAAAAAAAGGGTTTGCAGTTGTAAATACAGAGTCTTTAAAATTTAACTCATTTCACAGAGGTTTTCTTATAATAGTTTGGGGAAGTTAAAGTTAAAGAAAAATTCAGACTATTCTGAGCTTTCCATTTGAAGTTGTTTTGATTCATGTATATCTGCAGTTTTGAACCTTTACTGTGAGTCCTAGTGTGTATGGACCACAGATTGCTTCAAAGAATTTTGCCACTTCTCTGGTCACTGTCTGTCCAAAATGAAACACTTTTTTTTTTTCTCTGTTTTTTTAAATGCCATCTTTTGTAATTTTTTTCACATATCGGAATATGTACATATGCATCTTGCACATTGTAAGGACGAGTCATCAGCTCAGAGCTAGAACAGGAATGTGACTTTAAAGAAGCAAATTTATAAAGAATGCAGTGCCCGTCTATGAGCAAAAGAGTAATTAGTTATTAAATATTCAAAACATAATCTTAACTAGTATACGGTTAATAAAGTATTAGCAAAAAACCCCCAACACTTGAGAGGAAAACATTGCCTTTCAAGCATGATAGTAACCCCCAGGCTGTTAATGTTTAATTACAACTTTGACAGATAAATAGTTTCAGAATACTGTAATTACCTAAGTAAATTATTTCTATTACGTCTTCTATAATACTGATCTTCACTGATCATCATACTTTAACCACTTTTTAAAATTTCTTGCAAGAGAGAATGTGTTAGAAAATAATTTTCTTCATTTTGGTTATGTGGTCACTCATACATTTTCCAACAGCATTGTAGTTCCTAGTTCTAGCATTGCTCTATGAACCTGGTATTTGATGAAAACCTACCTCAATATTATGTATTTAATTCAGGACTTTATTATGATGGTATAACAGATAGATGATTTTCAGATTGTAGCTCAGCTCCAGCTTGAAATTTAGCCTTTTGAAAAGCTGTGTGAAAGTTATTACTGGGTTAAGTTTTATTATTGCTAAATAATAAGCAGGCCAAACTGACAATTATTATTAATTATACTGGAAAACTAATATTATTTGTACTTGAAAAATAAAATTGTTAACAGATTTTGAAAATTTGATTTGGAAGAAATCTAGAATAGATATCATTGGCATAAATTTATGAAGGACTTCAGTGAAGAAGATAAGAGAATATTTAGTTCAGAGGCTGAAAGTACTTACTAATTTAAAGAATGCACTTAAAACATTATAGGTAAAGCATTGCATGGTTACTTATAGCATGATATGGGATTTTTGTTTATTTTTTCCTAACACTAGTTTATCTAAGAAATCTTGAGTTATGTTAAATAAAATTTTCTCTCATATTATTTCAATATATTTTGTTTGCCTCTGCAGAAGCTGTGAAATCATGCATTCCATTCTTTGAAAGCTGTGCTCAGGCTTCCAAGCAGGAATTCTTGCTTATCTCAGTGATTGTTGTTCTCCTTTTCTTGATGTTGTAGTGATTGTATACTTGGCTGTTGCTGTCATATTTCCATTAATCTAATGCCAGGCAGCTGCAGTTTCATGAATTATGTCATTTGCAGGTATTTAACATTTTCAAAGAATGTGAATCCAAATCAGAGGAAGTTTATGCTGAAGTGTGGTCCAAATCTTGCTTTAAAATCATGTTTCCTATTCTCACACAGAATATTACAATAATTAGTTTCCTGTTACTTAAAAATCTGGTCACAGTAGAAAGGATCAGCATTTATTAAAGCACAGTGTAATTACTGACAATTCAAGTCCATTACATGTGTTTGAATATTTTATATTTCCACGGCAGATCAGTGGCTTACAACTGGAAGGCTGCAGTTTTGATGGAAATCGACTTTCAGAAAATCTGCATGATTCTCCCAGTGTGTCATCTGTTCTCCCTTGTTACATGGCCTGGATTCCACAGGTACTGAATTATTAAAAGCCCTAAACATTCAAGACCCATAATTT
Source organism: Brachypteracias leptosomus (assembly GCA_013401335.1). Classification (NCBI taxonomy): domain Eukaryota; kingdom Metazoa; phylum Chordata; class Aves; order Coraciiformes; family Brachypteraciidae; genus Brachypteracias; species Brachypteracias leptosomus. The sequence goes on from VYZX01016237.1 coordinate 82,297, forward strand.
GCTTTTTTTCTGTGTAGTAGCTTTTCAGTATGAAGTTGCTGACCTGTTTTCCCCCTCATTTCAAAATAAGAATCCCTGTCTTTAATAGGAAAAGCAGTTACTTCTTTTAGATAAAACAAGAAATTATCATTTTGTCAATATTTTTTAGCTTCTCTTGTTTAAATTAATATATGGGCTGTATTTCAGTCATACCTTTTTTCCTTGTGTTTTGAAAAACATTAACATATTTTCAAAAGTGTATTTGATAAATGTATACATTAGTTTGGGAGTTCGTTCTTAAAACATATTTTCTTTGTGTTTTAAACATTAAATTAAATGCAATGTCAATAAAAAGATAGGGAACATGATGTGTTCTGTAAGCAAAGTAAGCCTTTCCCCTACCTATGCTGATTTAAAAAATGCCAATGCTTGCAGAACTATGTAAGATGAAAGTGAAGTACTCCAAACAGTAAAACTTGTTACTGCTTCTGCTCTCCAATTTTAATAGGAATCCCTGATAAATAAAACAAAATTTACATAAAATTTACTCAAGGATGTGTAGGAATTGCAAATTCATATACTTACAGACTTATAACTAAAAGAAAGTTTATTGTAGAATTCATCTAATCTAAATTTAGCTACCTAAAAGTTAATTGCCTGGTATGAGTTAGTTGCCTTAGCTCCTGCTTTGATCTCAGTAAAAGATGGGCATCTCAGGAAGTCTGTCCCATTGTAAGGTAACTGGGATAAATCTCTGTCTAGATGGGACTCTAGAGACAGCCTAGACTGCTAACTCTGACACAGACGGGTGAGAAGAATCCCACATACCAATATAAAAGAAAATATATTACGACTTTTACACCAAACACCAAGAGTAAAGGTAGAAGGTGAGAAATAAGGATGGATGCAGGTTTTTTCCACTTCTTTATCACAATAAATAAAATTAGCAGTGCATAAAAAATGGAAAAATAATGTCATCTTTTATTCTGTCCTGTAGACATTAACTCATCAAGCAAATTAATTTATTAACTGGGGAAGTTTGGTATTTGGCAATGTAGAGGTTTCTGCAGAGCTCTCTCTTGAGAAGGCTGGGGCTGGCTAGAAGAATGTTAAAGAAAAAAGTTCACTGGACCCAAGTTGTTGAAATTTCCATTAGAATGGAGTTTATTAATTATCATAAATTATGGCAATGATGAGACTTGTGGTATATTGTAATAGATATTATGCAGGGAGCTCCATTGCTAACACACTACTGTATCCCAATTTTTTTTTTTCTCATTGTTCTTTCCAGTACTGAAAGTATAGCGTTATGTTATAGTATAGCATTAGAAATATGATGGTCAATATTTAGACTTTGAACACACAAGTAAATATTAGCCACCATCTGCACTACTGCTCTCAGCTTTGATGGTGAAGAAAATACTGAAAATTACCCCAAAACACCACAAAACCTATTACACAATTGACAAGTGAAAGATTCTTCAGTTCTTTAGTAGTTTACAAGATTTGTTTTGTTCAGAGAAATAAACAGATTTCTAATTAACCTGAAAGGTGGTGCGTGGGATAAATATGGAATTACCAGGCATCTTAATATATAGACTCAGTGGTGAGTAGGGGAGTATGGTAATATATGTAGGTTTATATGGTAACACCAAATGCTTAACCTTATGCACACTTGTAGTGGGTCTGNAAGGTTTGGGTTGTGGGGGGGGGAGTGATAGAGGGACTAGGGGTGGGCACCGGGCACCCAGCCAGGGTAAACCCACCACAACACTGAAAATGAGGATTATAAATAACCCTCTCTGTTATGAAAAACATTAATCTTGTGTTAGAGATAAAACAGTTTCTTAAGCGGTTTTCTGAATGGCAGTCTATATTCTTTAAACTTCAAAGATAAGATCCAGAAGTTATATGCGGCATCAGCAGAGAGCTTTATCTATAAAGCATAGAAGTAAGGTACTTCAATAATCAGGGCATTCAACTTCTTCCATGTACTTCGTATCTAAAAGAAATAGCAACTAAAGTCTTTTTGTTGGAAAAAAATGCAATTCCTTTAAAACAAAACTTGTCAGCTACCCAGATTTTAAATATGAAGTATCTCTAAGGAGAGCATTTTTAATTGCTTTGCCTTTAAATTGTTTTGCTATGGGCTTCGCTGTAAAAATTGATCACAATCAAACACTGTGCTCAGAAACCAAGGCAGAATTGGGGCATTGTGCACTCCCCCTTATCTCATTATTCTCTCCTTAGGAGAAGAGTGCATGAACTAGAATGTTATTATCTTAGGATTCTAAGGTTTTGAATTTGTTTCCTTTTCCCCATAAATGTCTCTCATGAAATCTAGTGAACAAAAATCTGTATATTTATAATGCAATGCTTTGAGGTCATTTTCAACCAAACTAAAATAAAGTGAATTCTCTGAAAAAAATAAAAGTAGCCTTACAGGATTTCTCTGAGAGAATCCGCTCAAAATGCTGCAATGCTCAAAATAATTATGATGATGCTTATTCTCCTTAAACTGTGAAGGTCCTTTCCAGTTTTAATTCACTGATCGATCCCAAACTGTGAAGGGTGTCACTAAGGGGGACAGAACAGTCTGTGAGGCAGTCTAGACAAAGAGAATTTTGGGACTGTGTGTAAGCCAAGGGCATAAGGACTTGTGGTTCAAAAAGACTTTCACAGAATGGTTTTAACCCTCAAATAATGTGATTTCTTAAAACATCCCTGGGACTGGGAACGGAATGAGAACAGCTATTTTGACACAAAAAGGTGTAAAAAGAGATCTTTGAAGGCAAGCTGGACAGCTTTTGGCCTCCCAGCTTTAGGAAAATTTAAATTCACTGATTAACGTTTTACTCTGAATGGCCAGCGTTTTGTCTTCTTCAGTAGTGTTAAGGTATAAATTGGTAAGTATATAACAGCTGAGTTCTTTTGGCAAACTTCTGATTATTAAGTTATTCTATATAACTCTCAGAGTGCACAGGCCTTCTGTAAGGATCCAAACACTGATGTTCCAAAGACAGGGGAAGCTGATTTTCAAAAGAAACAATAAAATTCTTCAGAAATAGCTTACACTTGACAGGCAAAGTGAAGTGCTTGTAACAGTTATTGTTTGCATGTTTCCTTTTTCCTATTTTTAGTTATTTTCTAATATTGGAGCTTTACTAACTCCATTTGATGTTACTTGCATTAGAAAGACACTCATTTTTGTTTCAGATTCCTTGCTGACAAGTGTGCTGCATTGTTATTTGGTTCTTTAAAATCTTCTGACATTTTCCTATTAAGAGGTAGGGTAATTTTGAGTGTGACAGAAAACATGCTCCATATATATAAATTGAATCAAACTCTGAATTATTTACACTAAATAAATACATCATGGTTTGAAACCCAAGTTACATGCTGTAGGAAGTCTAGACTGGGTCTTTGAGCTCAGTTCTTTAGCCATGCATAGGGACAATACCCTGTACAAAACCCTAGGAGGAAACTCCATCCAGGGTGCACACAGTTTGTAGAACAGAAAGCAGAGAGGAGCTGTTGCTGTTCTCAGAGCAGAGCATTGCTTGTTCATCAGGATACAAACTGAGAGGCAAAGCCATGGCTCCAACCAAGGTCCTTCCCTAAACAGTGTTTACAAAATAATTATAATCTTTGTAGTACTAGTACTGCTAATGCTGTGCAGTAGAAAAGTACATATATAGAAGAATAAAAATTATAAATTAATTCAGCTGGAATTTTGGAGCATTCAGTTCAAATCTGAATGCTTGAAGTTAACCTGATCATTTCCCACTTAGGCACTTAATGGAAATGGGCTGTTTTCCAGAAGTTCCAAAGAACCCCAGCTGTAACTGTGAACAGTATTAGTATGAAAGGCATTTAAAAAAAACCAAACACCACAACAAAAAGTCATTGTAGTGGGTCTGTCTGAGCTGATTTTCCCCATACAGCCCTCATGCTGCAGTACNCATAAAACCTTTTTTTTTTTTACCCAATAATGTAATTTTTTTACATATGTTTGTATGTCTTGAAGTGCTAGAAGTATATGGAAAGACTAGGGAATTTAGGTTTTTGTTTGATTAAGTCTTGGTCTAACTAAATTGTGGTTAATACTTCTGGGTTCCTCTTAATATCCTGCATTAAGTGGGAGCCCTCTGAGGCTCTAGTGTAAGGTGTTGTAGTTCTCTGTATCAGAAAAATGATTTTTATACTTGGATTCACTGATGTTAGAAATGGTTGTTTAAATCCCTAAAGTAGTCTGGAAAGTGTGGAGTTCCTGAAGCATCTCACTTGCAGGTACCTTGGACACAGATGACAGCTAGGGCTGCATTACAGGAGGAGCAGGTAGATGCTGCAGGGACGGAGGAGGTGAGACAGCAGGACTTGCCACAAGCACTGGCTGCCCCAGGACTCCAGTCTGCCCTGGTTAGAAGCAATCTGCAGAACAGCACAGGTGCCCCAGAGGGGCCTTCTACCCTCTGGGAAGGGACCTGTTCAGCACTTCCTTTGCCTCTGGTTTGCAGAGGCTTTTGACATATAATTTGGGGTTTTTTTAGCTGAATGAAGATTTGACATGTAGTTTGTAGGATCACCTCTATTACATACTTGTGTTTTCAGTTTAACAAATGAGACAAAAAGTAGAGAATTAGTTATGGAATGGTCTAGCAAATTTTCTGAAGTCTCAGCTTTGTCAAGACCAGGTTGGATGAGGTCCTGGGCAGCCTGGTCTAGTGGGAGGTGTCCCTGTTGTGGCAGAGGGGTTGGAACTAGATGATCTTGAAAGGTCCCTTCCAACCTAAACCATTATATGATTCTATGAATAATCCTTCTCCTTTGTAGCCTGGATGAAGAGTTGTCCCTCCAAGGCTGTCGTGTTTAAACTGTATATTACGACCCAGCTTTAGATACCGTATCACTGGAGGTTATTCCTTTCTCATGTTCTGATGTCTGTTTAAGCACTGACTAGATGCTTGTTTGTTGGCAGGATGCATATGGTCCGTATTCTCCAGAGGAATGCATTTCTTTACCAGTCTACACAAGTGTGGAGAGAGACTGTGTGGTGACAAATATTGATGTACCTTGTGGAGGAAACCAAGACCAGTGGATTCAATGTGGCGCTGCTTTATTTTTAAAAAATCAGTAGCTGGAAAATGCATTAAATTGACTCTTGAAGCTAAGAGTCAGTTGTTTCTTATTAAAAGAAAACTTGAGATTGTGCTTTTTTAAAACAATGGTTTATAAATTCTCCTGTTTATTTTTTTAAGATATATAAAATTAATTCTACTTGAATAGAACTTCATTGTATCTTTGTGGGACATTGTAAAAGTTAACATGGCAATATTCAGCAAACTGTTGAGTTTGGTTGTTTCTCTAGGCTGTAATGTGCTGTATTATATATTCAGATTTGCTGAAATCTCTTATGTTTTGTCCATAAATATAAATGAATATAAATTCAAAATTAGCATTTTTTCTTTGAGCAGTTTTTTCATTATCCTTTTCAACTGTTATTCTTCTGCCTCCATTATTTAGTAAAATAAGATTATAAAACGTACTTGTGATTTAAATTGAATGTTTTACTTGAATATAAAAATCAGGATAAATGTTTCAGTCTGGTTTAATGATTTTTTTACTTGTAATCATATTTCTTTGTATTGGTAGTAAATAATAGGTGCTTCATAAACTTCACATGGAGTTACAAATTAGATTAGGCTACCATCATGGTTGTTACCTAGAAGTTACTGAGAAAAAAAAAACATTTTATGAAGCTACTAAATTCCACTAAGAATATGCACATAAATTTCCAAGACAAACAATACCTTAGACAAACAAAAGAGGTTTTCACCCATTTGTTAAGGGATTAACAGAGGAACATAATAATGCTTTTGGTCAGTGATATGAGAGACTCCTGGAGTCTTGTTCTTAGTGCGGGATACTCAAGTTTGATGTCACTGATGCATGATGTATAATTGTATAATGTGCCATGGCTTTGTTGTGCAGTTAGACAAAATCCCAAAAGATGCAGGAAACCAAAAATCCAGAAGAAGGTCTCTTCTCTTTACAGAGAAGTAAAGCAGAGAAAAGATTGACCACATCTCCAGATTAGCTTCCTGAAGAAAGTCTTTTTCTCTTTTCTGCGATATTGCTCATCTGTTATACTTGATTTTCTGTCTTCTATTTGGAAAGTTTCCCATTTTATTTCTTCTTCTAATAAAAAGATGTCCTATAAAATAATTTGACACAGGTATGCATACATTTCAAAAATTGAATCCTACCTAAAAGCAGAATAGAATTACTCAACACTTTTCAGATAATTGTCTCATCTTCCTTTGTACATTTGACCCTGGTTCATTGAAGAATAAAAATGTAGCAAGCTGGACTTGCTACATGGGATGTCCATGAAGAAAATTTTGGAAAAATTGCAAAGTTTCCAACAGAACAGAAAGCACTGGTATGACTCTGTAGGAGCTCTGTGAGGATTTGGAGGGTGACTTGTCCAGAGAAAGTGGTGTCATACTGGGCTTTCTCAGTAAAACATCGCTGGGAGAAGAAACAAGTTTTGCTGAGGGCAACTGTGCTTTCAATTCGTGTAGGCACATGTATAGATCATGTTGCAGCCTTCCCTTTTGGATCCAACATGTTTCCATAAAGCAGACTGGATTTTGGCTTTTATATTTCTCAAACCTGAGGAATCTACTCACTCCTACTAATTCCAGCTTCTCTTCTGTGAACAGGTAGAGAAATACAGATATTCAGATAACTACCTATGTTAGTGCAAAGATGTCTGGAAATGGACATTTTAACCTACCTTGCATAGAAAGTAGAGACCAGAAATGTAGAAGGTCGTTTTGTTAACCAGTCTCGCATGTTATGGAAAATAAAAATCTGCTGTAATGGGTTGTAGAAACCCTGAAATAAAACATTAGTAGAACATTGTGGAGATTTTCATGTTTCAGTTTGGTTTGGGGTTTTTTTCTCTCCCATTGTAAGCTTCAGAGATGCCTTCTGTCTTGCCAAGTGTAAATATGAATATTACTTAGAGCCTCTGGTTTCAAGTATCCTCTTTTTATGTATTTAGTCAGGAAGTGATTCTATTAATACACCAATATTAACTCTGTCACAAAAAACAGATATAAAAGAGACTCCTCCAGATCTACAATACTAACTTTATTTCTGTTTCAGGATTCAGAACCGATTCAGCTTCTTACAGTTAATTTGTCTTTATCTTAACCCTTCAGAACTGGCCTGTCTCTGCTGTGGAGGTTCCTACTGCCTTCAACTTAGAGCTGCAGAGTATTTCTCAGTTCACACCATCAAAAATTTTGTTTTCAGGATAGGCATTTGTCAGAGAGCCTTTCTTCTGTTTCTGTTAGCCAGCTTGACTAAATATTCTGTTGGATTCACCTCTTGGTTTAGAGCCCTTCCCCATTACCCAAACTGTCTGCTTGCTTCTGCTCTTTCTGAGTCCTTCCACGGGTGATATGAAAAAAACCAACATCTTCATGGATAGCTATAACTAGAGCATTACATTATATTTGTATTTGGGCAGAAGTCCTTTAGGAGCTCATCTAGGCTGATCTGTGTTACAGATGTGAAAGGCACTTTCTTCCTATGTGTCTTTGATGTGTTTATTTTTTTAGCGCAAGACAAAAACTGATCTAAGTAAATCTCAAGTTTGGCAGCTTGAAATCTAGTAGATTTTTAATTATCATCACAAAAAACTTGAGACCTGTATATTATGTTCACAGTATAGTAAGCAGTATGTTTGATACTTGTTTTGACTAAGTGATTCACTAATCTTTCCTTCCCATGATTCTAGTCATAGCCCTGATGTTTTGGAAGGCTCCCAGATGAGCTAAAGAGGGAAAAGAGATTATTTCTCATATGTTCCTTGATATTTATTGTCTGTATGCATTGTATGGTGTGCTAGCTTTCTACACAATGTTGTAACCTAAATGAAAGATACTATAGGTAACTGCTGCCATATGTCATAGGAATGATATTTTCGGTAGTAAAAGACAGAACTGTATAGTATTTATTACCACCAAAGTGCAGCTGTAGCACAAGCATAGACCATTCAGAAGTATGAATCAGGAAACATAAAGAAATAAAAAACATCAGAAATGCCTTAATGATCTGACTAGTGGTTCGACTAGTCTGTTCTGCTATGCAGTTTCAAGGATATAGGAATATATAAGACTATAATATATAAAGAGGTCATAGAAAACACGCATTACTACTCTGCAAACACCCTCTTTTGAAGACTTGAGAAAGTGGCATATCTTGGGCAAGTGACAAAGTGTGAAGTGAAAAAACCTTTAAAGTTAACAAAACCTTTGCAAATAATGAAGATTGTATAGTACTGTGTGTTTAAAAAATACAAATAACTTTTTTGTTACAAACCCATTTATTTTATATTTAGAAAAGAACGGTTTCTTCCTTTTACACTTTATAGCAGTCAAATATTCATCTGGTATTGTTGCTGTCATCTGTCAGAAGACTTGTTTGGTGCACTTAGCAAGTTCACAGCAAGGCTGCTGTCACAGGGCTGCTGTTTCACAAACAAGAATGCACGTTTGTTGAAGAGTCAGATTCACTTTTTGTCGTTATTTGAGATCAGGTACCTTTCAGAAGAGAATGAGACCTATGATTGTGGTAAATACCTCAAATTGTTGTAGCAATAAGGGAAAACTCTGTGGGGTTGATTCAAGAACTTTTTCCAGAACATTTTTAGAATTTCACTAAAATTCAAACACTGGAAGGGAAGTTATGCAAGTTTTGCCAAGTACAAATGGAACTGTGCAAATTAGTCTTTCCCCCTCCATTTCTTTATTTCAGCTTTTAGAGAACACAACTCAGAAGGGCAATAATTTCTCCCAAAACAACTATATAATTGTTAGAGCTGAAGAGAGGAAAAACAATTGAACTTCACGCTCAAAAGCATCAAATATGAATCATTATACGACCTCTTAAACTGATACTGTCTTTCATAGCCAAAATGGATTTGCACAAATTATACTTAATATTGGTTGCCGTATAAAAAATATGCAGGCTTAACTGGGGCTAGAAATTCTTATACGAAGTTTTGCATATATATTTTTTAGTCCTTTTAAGTTTTACATTCTCAATCCTTTGAAAACAAAAGGTGTGAATAAGAAAGTAGATGTAGAAGAGTGGGTCACATCTGAGCAAACAAGCTCACCCTCTGTGAGTCCTTATGCTGCGTTCTTCTCTGAAGGTGTACAACTGCATAAGTGCACTTGAGTTCTTCCCATATGAAAAGCTTCCTTGGAAACTCTGCTGCTTGAGCAGCCATCCTCCTCCACCTCAGCACATTACTGCCTGCCTGTGAGGCTGCATAACTTAGCACCATTTCCTGTATCTCCTTTCCATTTCAGCCACCAAAGCTGCTTATAGCAGAGCTCACTGAATTGATGTATTTCAAGAATTGCCTTTCTTTAAGGTCTAGATTTCTTCTAGTTCCCATGACCTTTATGTAAGTTGCCTAGAAAGCAACAGAACAGAGTTTTTTCATTTTCAGTAGGTTTGGTACAAACAGATTTTTCACTAATGTGTTTTAGTAAATCAAAGAATAAAGTCGGTGTTACTCACTTAGACAGCTCCACAACAATAATTACTGTTAGTATGGGCTGCATTTTGCCTGAAGAATAGCTCTCAGGGTATGATCTTTATGGAAATTGGGGTGGTTTTTTCCCTTTTTAAAAAAAAAAAAATAAAAATTAACTTGTTTCAATTTATTTGAACACTTTATAATGCATAAAGAATCACAATAGAATATCCAAAAAGCTTTCCACAGGGTGATTCTAGAATGATGTTGTAGGTATGTGAGGCTAGCCACTGCAAGAACTTGGGTATTCATACCACGTTATAATGCATTCCTATTCTGCTTTTATTTTATCAAAACCATCCATATTGCTGTGTTCTTGTTCAACAGAGAAATTAACTGAGAGCACATATAATTTAAGTACAGTATAATCCTACTATTCAGCATTCATTCTGGCTTGATGATCCTGTAAAGGAAGTTACCTAAACAGTAATAACCAACTGCCCAATATGAGTGCCAGATATGTGCTCTAACTGGGAGCAGTTTCTGAAGAAGAATGTGTCAGAATTACTGTTGGCATTGCATCTCAGGAGAAAACAAACTCCCCTTTTTGTCTTCAGAAGAAGTCTCAGAGATACTCTTCATATCTTCACCCAGTGCTTTTTCAGAGCAGCAAACAAGAATCTTAACAGCTCATCTTTGAGAAAACTAATAAGTAATGATGCTTATGAAGTGTACTGGGTAGGCAATTTCATCGTCAGAGCTGTCTAACTCTTCTCAGTCCCTGACAAGGTGAGTTCTTCTCATGCTATCCTACATGGTACTTTCCAAGCGTAAGTGGGTGTTTCATACACTTATCTTTCTACTGAGACTGCTAAGAAATGTCAATAGTTAAGAGCTTTTGTGATGGGCATGGTCATATCAATATCTGCCACTAGATGGTACTGTGGGCTAGACCCTCGTCAGAGACTGGCACCGAAAAGTTCGAGAGGTTTGGAAGGTAAAGACAATTTATAGTATGTATAACGTTGCATCAACAGTCTGTTCTGAAGGAAATTTTCCTATCAGCAGTGCTGAATAAGCAGCTATGTTTTAAAAAAACGTTTATAGTTAGTTCTGATGTAGTTCTTGTTAGAAATAAGTGATTCACCAAGTGAATTTCTTGGTACATAGAGATGCCTTGGTTGTGGAAGTTGATAAGGCACTGACTGACCATTCTGGTCTGTTTGCAGCTAATTCTGTACATCTTCAGTACCTGCATGGGAAGAAGGAACAGTGAGGAGAAGTATCCCCTTGCAGCATGGAAGACCAACAGCTTCCTGGGTGGCATCAGGCAGAGCATGGCTGTTAGATCGAGGGAGGTAATGCTTCTCTGCTCAGTATTGGTGAGACACCTCTGGAGTTCTGGGTCCAGTACTGAGCTGCCCAGCACAAGAAAGACATGGATATACTGGAGCAAGACCAGAGAAGGGCCATGAGGGTGATTAAGGGACTGAAACAGCTGACATACAAGGAAAGGCTGTGAGAGCTGGGACTGTTCAGCATGGGTAAGAGATGGTTCAGAGGGCTTATATCGGTGTGTATAAATACCTGATGGGGAGGAGTAAAGAAGATGGAGCCAGACTTTTCTCAGTAATGCCCATTGAAAGAAAAAGAGGCAATGGGCACAAACAGAAATGCAGTAAATTTTGTTTAAATAAAAGAATTTTTTTCTTTACTCTTAGGGGTGACTAAGCACTGGCACAGGTTGCCCAGAGAGGTTGTGGAGTCTCATCCTTGGAGATATTCAAAGCCCAACTGGACACAGTCCTTAGCAACCTGCTCTAGTTAACCATGTTTTGAAAAGTAGGGTAGGACTAGATGATCTTCAGAGATGTCTTCCAACCTCAGCTGTTCTGTGATTGTATAATCCTATGACTGGAAATGAAGAGGAACCATTTAAGCTACCAGTATCATGAACACTGTGATGTGAGAACAAGAACTCCTTTTCTCCAGGTGAAATAACCAGAAACACCAGTGTCCAGTAAATACTGAGCCTTCCAGTTCATTGTAGGTAGGTCTCTGAAGTGATGTTTCTATCCTCTGGGTTCCAATAAGGATTAAATGAGTGAAAATCCCAATATAATTTTCTGATACTGCTCTATCCACTCAGTCTTGTTCTCAGTTGGCTTTAAAATATTTTTATTATGATTTTTGCAAGAAAATTACATATTAAAAATGAGAAGAAAACTTAGTAAATTGAAATTTAAAAAGATGTTTGGACTCCAGTACATTTCTAACATAATAACATACAACAAACGCTTCACTGATTCTGTGAAGACAGCACTTCAATTCTATATACAGTTTGTGTAGTTATATATACAGTTTGTGTAACTCTAGTAGTTAACCTCTATTAAAATAACTTCTGGAGATCATGAGGGGACTGCATATCAGAGAAAAAGCCAGGAAACTGAAACTCAAGACCCAGCCTATATTTACTATAATTTCAGCATTTTCAAAATATACTCAAGAAAAAATGTTTCTAGGCGAGGTTTTTACAGTTTGAACTTTCTTCATTGGAAGGAACTGTCAGGCTTTGGGAAAACTTAAGATGTCCCTTGTAAGAACATACTTGATTTTCATTTATCCAAAACCAGGTCTTGCTCATCACTTTGAACAGTGTACCACATTGGGACATTTAGCCTAAGTCCCCTGAAAGAGGAGTTTCACTCACAGCTACATCAATGCTGGGAAGAATTATCCTCATGAGTTAAGGAGGGGATGAAAAGAGATGTAAAGGAGTAAAAGTTGTATCTATCACAAAGAGCACTGTTATCTTCTACTGCTTCAATGGAGTTTAAATGAAAAAGACACTGACTGGCCAATTGTGTTCCAGTATCATCTACATGAAACCACCTCTTATTCTTTTACTTACAGGTTTTTTCTCTTCTTTGTAGAGGATCAAGAAACTTCCCTCAAACCCTTTCTCTAGGAACTTCACTGGCCCTCCTGAAGCACCATCCTCACAGGCTCTCCATGGGAAGGAAAGATTACACTTTTTCTTTTGGCATCTAAGCTTAAATGCCATAATTGTTCTTTGTTGTTGAAAATTACTTTTGCACTAGAAAGATGGTCTCACACAGATAATTCCTCTTGTAGTCAGAGTTCCATGAAGAATCAGCAGCAGGAACAAGTGAGTTCCTAAGTAAATGTGATCATTACTTTTGTGCCTTTCATAATAAAAGGGAAACAAATTCATCAGTAGGATTGTCTAGCGAAGGCACTTCACTTTTGGTAGTCACACCTTAAAGCTATGATTACAATTTTTAAATAAAAACAGGAAACAATGCCATGACTGCCTCTCAAAGCGTTCCAAGGATATTAATAAGTAGCTATTTTTCTGTTCTGACTTCATTACACCTTTTGAAGTTGTATTTTCAGCAGCTGCACATAGGTGGGATAACAGTCCCCACTCCCTTTCACATCATATGGGTAGTACCTACACTTACCCACTAAGCTACATCATATGGCAACCCACTGTCCAGCTTCCTTGCTGTTTTCTGTAGAAATCAGGATGCAAGAGAGTGCCTGATGCACAATTTGTCTTGCTCACTGCAAGGGAATGTTGACAAGGTAATTTAGGCACGCTCCTAGCTCCCCTAGTTTAGACGTAGCCATAGAATTGGCTAAGACTGTGGAATACTTAGAAGCTGCATTGGGAGAAAGGGAACAGCATTCTGACCCCCCAAAATTGTGGTTGACTGTTGAGAGTGGTACAAGCCAGCAGTTTGCAGAGGCAAGAGAGGAATGCTTAGCTAAAGAGTGGCTGAACAGTTTTGAGTGCTCCAATACAAGACAGGTATTGGAAAACGAGATAGTTCAGTGGAGGTGAACGCCCAAGATGCTCAAGGGGCTGGGCCACACATCTTATCAGGATAAGCTTAAGGAACTCGACTTGTTCATCCTGGAGAAGAGGTAGCTTTACTGTGAGGGACTTATTAGCAAGCTTGCCATTTCCTAGAAGGAGGTTATCAAGTTCCAGGGCAGGAGGACGGGAGACAGGGAATATTATAACTGTATATAGGGAAAAGTATTTTCAGCATGAGGACACTCAGGCAGTGGCAGAAGTTACCCAGAAAGATTGTGCAGTCACCACGCTTGTAGGTTTTGAAAACTTGACTGGATAAAACTGAGAAATCTGTTCTGATGTTAGAGGTGACTCAGCTATTGGGGACCTTCCNNNCCAAGATCCCCTTCAACCTGAATTATACTATGCTTCTATCTCTGAACAAAAGAATGGCAGATTAGTTACATGTTCAGTGTTCCAAGCAAGTGTATAAATTACAATAAGAAAATAATGTGACTCTGCTCTTTCTACTTTGTGCTTCATATAGAAATGACCTGCAAGTCCTTCAGTTTTACTGCTGCCTCATAAGCTATCAACAAGTTCAGGGATAAGTCAGTGGAAAATGAAGCAGTTCACAGAATAAACGGATGAATGAAATGTAAAACCAAAATAGGGCAGACCAAAAGCAATTTAGAGGAACCTCATTTAAGGCATAAATCCAAAAATAAATATTCTGAACACATCGGAAGCAGGATACCTGCCAAAGAAAGTATCAGGTTATTAGATGACTGAAGTATAAAAGGAGTACTCAGGGAAGATAAGACCACAACACAGATCTAAATGCTTTACATCAATAGTCATTTCAGAAAAACTAAGGGAGGTTCTCACACTGACTTCTCTCTGTCTTTTTTTCTTTTTTTTTTTTTTTTTAAGTAAGGGATGAGCCTTAGGGGTTTTCTTAAATTGACCTGTCAAAATAAGTTTTAGAAGAAAGTGAGAAAATTACTAGTAAGTAACAAGTTGTTAAGGCCAGATAGTCTTTATCCAAGAGTCCCTAAAGGATCTCAAGGAACTCAAGCATAATGTTGCCTCTCTACTCAATATGATGTCTAACCCATCCTTTAAGTAAGGCTGTGGTTCTAGGTGAATGAAAAGTTCACTTTTTAAAACAGTATTCCTTAAAGGCCTTTTTTTCTCTGTTTTCAAATCTTACTGAAATTGTAAACCAAGAAAATCTGATACTCAACTATTTTAAAATCAAGAAAGGTCAGGATGGATTTTAAAGTCATGTTTTCAAGGAACTATTTGATAACTTTTAAAAAAATTTTACACTCAGGAGTAATTTTCAGAGTCAGGAAAATAATCTGATACAATGTACAGGGATTTGCACAATGTGAGAGAAGTTGGGAAAAAAGAACTAAGCTGTGCAACAAAAAGTGAGAGAGAGAGAGATGAAGGGAGAGGGTGAGTAATATTCTGCCATTTTACAACAGCTGAGGATCTCAACTTCCTACTTGATCCTTACCAGAGCAGGAGTCCCAGGCCAGGATATTTCCTGTCACTCTTCAGTGCAACGGCACACTTCTTCAAGGAGAAGTCTGCATTAATTTTAATGCTTTTACTATATTCAGACATACTGTCCCCAAGGGTAGGCTATCTCTTATCCTGGTACCCTCTCTGCCTCTCAGCTGTTGAATAATTGATCATCCGGAAAGGTGGCAAAGAGGTAAACAACCGATATTTATTTTGCAGACACTGCTGCTTTGTCAAAGACATATTAACAGCAAGAAGGGAGATTCTCGTCTTCTCCCTCCCTCCTTCTTTCCCTCCCTTCCTTCCTTCCATCCTCTCTCCTCCCTTCCTGCATCCCTTCCTTCCTTCCTTCCTTCCCTCATTCCTTCCTGTCTGCATGTCTCCCTCCCTCCCTCTAACTCATCTGATACCTCATTGGCTAGATAAGTAAGTAAAATAGCAAGTAAAAATGAAGGAAAACTTAAATAAGTGTTAGGAGAGAATGGAGAATCTTTTATCTTGGCAGTTATAATCCAATTCATATAAAAGAATTGACTATATCACACCTGCTTCTAGGGATTGCCTGGAGCAGCAACAACATAATCGTAGGAATTAATATGAATAAAAGCAACCTGACTGCACTTCCTGATGGACTCCTGAAGTTACAAGATACAGTCCTGAAGGTTTCAAGCTGATCACTTCCTAACACAAAGCTGCTTCCAGAAGTGAGCTGATGAGATGTGAAATTTGTATTGCCACAGACAAGTCAAAATTACCGTCATGTGTCTGTGATGCCAATGTAATTAATCTCTGTAAAGCTCATTTTTAAATAGCTTAAACTAGGTGTTTGAAATATATTTTATTCTACTATTCATTGAACTCATTCTTTTTGATTGGATGGAAATGAAACATCCAAACTGGTGAAACTGGAAACCAGCCTAAACTGAAGTACAAGAAAGCTTCAAACAGAAGACTTCAAAAAGTAAAAAAAACAACCATGGCAATTAACAAACCAATTAAAAGTTGCTCATAAAACTAAATAAAAAGAAAGCTAAAAATGAAATGGAAGAAAAATTTGGAGAATCCCAAATAATATATCTGCCATGCTCATTGGGGAATGGTAGGGAGTGCTTCATTGCTTGAATCTGATGCAATAGCAGTTTGAAGACCCAGTCAGGCACTGGCATCATGCCAGCTACCCTGAAGAGTAGAATTTAAACCACATAAAAATATCAAGTTGATAAAGAATTATATGCCTTCCAATACAGAAAATAAAATACTTGTGTAGTGGAATAATGCAAAGATGAGTCAAATTTAGGAAGCACCCAATCTGGTCTTGAATAGAAGGTGAAAATTGCTGCTTTATATCAGGACTGTGTGCCACCACTGTCGGTCAGTGGCCACTCTCAAATATTGAGAAAAAAAAAGATAGTGTATCCAGCAATAGGCAAAAGCCATACATAAAGACTGTTTAAGTTTCCTCTGATTTCCTACAAACTGAAGATTGTCTTAGTTTTTCCAAAGGACAGATTTCATTCCCTTTCCAGGGAACCCTACATTAACTAGTATATCTCTGAATATCCCTGTAATGCATATATCCAAACCTTCTTGGAGTTGTCTGAAATTTTGAGCCCAAGAGATACTTCTTACAAAATGGATTTTTCTTTCTAGATTCTTTATTTTATATGTGTTTATGATATACCCTCTTAATAATTTCCTCCTGAACAAAACCATCGCAGTCTTTCAGAATCTCTCGATATATATAAAAAATTATTTTCCATCTAATCATCTTCAACTTATTTTGCTAAATTTTTCAGAATTCTTTTTTTTTTTTTATGATCAAGTCACAATGCTTCAGGTATCGTCATATCTTTTTTATTTCATTTGATGTTCACATACTCAAATAAATTACTTCCCACAAGGTTCATATCCCGTTGAACAACACCGTCCAAGTGCTCCTTCGCTGACAAGATAAGTTGAATACTCTAACAGTAGAGGTTGCCCATCACCTTTCACTAGATGTGAGCAGTTAACCAAGTTCCATTAAGCCAATACTTTCTCATTTTTGCAATTTTACTTTAAAGCATCATTGGCTTGAATTATATCTTTAAAGTACCTTTTTATTTAAAGTTACTTTAAAATAGATCACATTTCATTCCCACCTACAAATGAATTTGCTTCAGAGGTTCTTCAGAAATTCATATTTTCACTGCAAAAATACTCTGGATAAAAGAATTTACATTCTTGTTTGTTTTGCAGTAGGACCACACAGTGATGTCTCAAGAAAATTGGCTTTCCTTCAGATCTGGAGGCCTGAGCTTTGACTTGTACAGAGGCCGCCGAGTTTCTGGTGGTGTAGCAGGGCCCCTACCCTCTGTCTGCTTTCTCTGCCCCGTTCTCCAGAAGGTACCTTCAACTACAAGGATCTAGTTGTTTCCAAGGCAGGAAATCCCCCCCATTCCCTAGTGATTCCAGCTGCCCAGAGCAGAGAGACACCTTTTCCCACTGCTGCCAGACTCCAATCTTTTACAAGACAGAAATGGATTAACAGATAATAAAGACAGGTGGGAGATATACTTTATGTCAGAACTGTAAAAACATTTTATCTGCTCTCTTAGCATATTATGGATCATCTGTTTTTAACATTATGAAAGGTATTTCTAAAGCATAGGAGGAGATTTGTAGAGGTTTTCTTGGAAGGCCAAGAAGGGAGAGATACATCTGCTCTTTGAGCTGCTCTCAGCTTAAAGCATCTGCTGCTAGTTGTTACTGGAGACAGGGAAGAACTGGGAGGTGGATCTTTCATGTAACACATTGTTTGGGATGTTTAATCCATGTGAGATTTTACAGTAGATCTCATATCACAAAAATTATTTGGTAGCTGTATTCCATTATGAGCACCTTGAAGACCTGTCTAGGACAGCATAATTCACATAAATCATTAGAAAGGGTGGATCTAGTAAAGTGCCATAGAAAACTTACATGGACATGAAAAATTTACATTCACACTCCAAGCAACTGTCAATCAATGTGTCTTAGGGAAACTGTGCTGGTTCACATCAGCTGACAAAATGCTTCATTGGATTAATTTGACCTTAAACAGCTCTGTGCAGTGGGGGCCATGAGTGTGGTCAACAGCAGAACTTACTGGTTGGTAGGTTTTTTCATAGGAATGATTAAGAAATTTATGCTGATTTCTTTTTTTCCATTGGAAAATGATGACTCATTAGAATCAAAATGCTCCTGAGGAGTAAAGTGCATTGAGACCTGTCCTAACTAAAAGATTTAAAAAGGTTTTTAACACTTTAGAGTGCCCTTCTAAGATAGCTGCAATGCAAGCAATATTATCCTTCAGTGCAAAGGAATTTTCTGTTTTGAAGTCTAAACATATTCCTTCATGTCTAAAAGGACAATAAAATAAATTAAACATCTAGGATGAGCCTAATTTGGTTTCTTTTACATATTATCCAATTACAAATGAAGTGTCTTCAAGTTAACATTAAAATTATATGTCAAGGGAATCAATTTGCTTTGTAAACAAAGATTTTATTTAACCTAAGATATATGAGTACATTTTTTGTGGACTTCAGGGGCCCATTTCTGTCATTAAAGAATTTGATTTCCAGAGTCTGGACACTTTGAATGTACATATCATAGCCTTTCCTCCAAAATGTCACTACAATTTTAGATACCTTCTGGATGGATTGCCTACCCACTTATGACTCCAAAGCATGTGGTGCTTGAGACTCTTTGCCCAGACTATAGTAGCACAGTGAAACAGGCTTATGACAGGAGATGAGTTGTATTTGTTAGGACATGTTCCCTGGTTTTTCATACTATTTTGTTCTTAAGGATTATGATAATATTTTCAGTTTGTTCTGCTTGCTGGAACAGAAACACTAAAAATGTTTTTTTCAGACAAACAAAAAGACTATTAAGATTTCAGATTCAGTTAGTAAAACAGCTGTGTCCTACAACATCAAGTACAGAATTCTGAAACCACAGACACTTAACATTCACTTCAGAATTCAGAATATGGGATGTGATGCTTTGATAATTATGAATGGGGCTTCAGAAGTGCCTCAGGATCACTAATCCTTTGGGTTATGAACCTTATGAAAAACTCATCTTGTGCTTTTAAGGATTTCATGAAGATTTGGTACTCACCAACCTCCAGATTTCCCATGTTTTCTGCTGCAGTGTTGAATCAGTCTTTTACTTGGGAGTAATAACAAGATATTTTTCTCTACAAAAAATTGCTCTCATCCGTATTTGAATATTTTCTAATCAAGTTAGCTGATCCAAGCTAAGATTAGATGTGGCTTTCACATGGCCTGGCAAATGACCCTCAGCTGTCAAGATGTAACCTAAAATCCCAGTTTAGCTGTTGATCCTGAGAGCCTTACCCCAGCTCCCTTGGCCTCCTGGGAGTGGTGGCAGGGCAGCTTGCTTTGGCATCAGCTATCATGAAATGCTCCATGTGACTGGGTTCCACCCACCTTTAACTCACAGCCCAATATTTATTTTTTTTTTTGAGGCAATGTGTAGCTCTCCTTTGATCCTATGCTAAAATTAGTATGTAAGGGAGGTGGAATGAACCATCTCTTGAACTTACAAATATTTTCCTCCATGAAGACTTCAGTAAAAGGCCTTTTTTACAGTCTGAAAAGAGATGCCTTTTTCTCTCCAAGTGCTTTAGATAAAGTTTAAATAACCAGGTATGATGTCTTGACACCTTAGTTTCAGAGCAATTATTTTTATAAAATGCATCACACCCATGGTGATCAATGCCATTTGCTAATTCAGCCAAGACACTTTTGAGGGGATTGCTGCTCCAAGAAAGTAAGTGTTTATGAAAACTTAGGAGTGTGTTGAGCAAAGTAACCAAAGTACTGAGAACTGTAGAAAATGTAATCTAATGTTTTTTTCTTTATTAAATAGATAATTAGAGCATAAACCCACAGAATTTTCAGAGACACTTTAAGTAGACAAATATCCAAATTATCTTGAACTCTTTAAAAAGAGATGAAGCTTCAAGTAGATGGTATAACTTAAAATGAGTAAGGTAGGAAAGGACGATCACCAGCTAAGAAAGGTGTTAGCAGAGCTCAGGGTCCCCAGGTGTGGGAGGGCGCACCCTGAAATACACTCGGTCACTATGAAATACAACTTGAAAATCACTGAATACTGGTGTACTGAAAATGTTAGATTATGTTCAAAAGCAGTGAGCTAGAGCCTTTGTTAGCTCAAAGTGTGTGGGATTTTTCCTCCTTTTCCTTGTTTTACTGTCTTTGCTGTACCAGTTAATGGTTTGTGCACTTTTCAGTAGAGATGGGCTGATTGTTAAAAGCAAACGGATCATGCATATCAGGCTTTGGTAGTAGGAGATAGACCTTTTAATGTCTTTTTAATCCCAACATAGATGAAATGAACTAGCTTTGGAATGTATTTTCTTTAATTCCTCACGTCTAACTCAAAACTTGGGAGATCTCCATTGCAATAAAATAAAGATTTCAGACACTTCATTGGTTTCTCCTGGTTCTGTTGGACACAGAGGGGCATTCTGCCAGAAATAGTTGTAAATGGCACCATCCGTATAAAGGACAGTGAAAACTGTTTTCAAAACACTTCAGTTGTGACCAATTCTTCCTAAAGACCTCTTGGGGATTTCTGCAGAAAGAACAGCTGACGGGATGTACAGAGGCCGTAAACACTCACGTTCAAACACTGTCAATACATCAGGCTACAGAACTGCACTAGTAGCAAACCCCTGTAGCACACACAGACCATAAATTTTGACTGGAGTCCTTCATGGCTTAGAAATGTAAAAGGTACAGAACAGGATGGAGGCAAGAAGTGCTACCATTGCCCATCATAATGAAAAGGAGTGAAAAGAGGCTGAGAGGATTCTTTGAAGCATGTGCACTGAGGGATGCAAAACATGGCAGGTAAAAACAGTGTGTGCTATTCCTCCCTTGTTCCTTCCTTTCCAGGAGTATCACACCATGAAGATGACTCGCCTTAACAAATTGTTCTATTGTGATGTTTTATTGAGTTAGATTTTATGCTCTGTTTAACTGAACTAAAAGAATAGATTAGAGGATTCATGTACACAAATAATAATTGAAAGGAATGGTGTTCCTACAAATAGAATATCCCTGATTCCAACAGATAGAGTGGTCTCAAGGTAGAGCAGTGAGACAATATTATTGAATAATTGTAATACACAACAATTATTAAATAACACATACTGCTGGGTTAATGCTCCATAGTGATTTTATTGGAGGACATAGATAACAGCTAGGGACACTGAATGTAAGAATGCAGCAGATGAGGCCATATGGTTCACCAGGCAAATACTTTACTGCAATCACAGGGACAAGCTGAGGTCAAGTATGAAGAGGTACAAGCTTGTCAGAGACAAAGTACCATCTACACGCATGATTGTAAAATGGATTAACACCTATAGGCAACAGACTTATGCTACAAAAAAGAGATCTGATGTTGGTTCTAAAAAGTTTCTGTACAATGTATTGTGCTGGTTGATGAAAAGCTTAATCAAGATGATCACAGGGCTAGAACACCTCTCATCTGAGAACAGGCTGAGAGAGCTGGGTTGTTCAGCCTCAAGAAGAGAAGACTGCAGGGAGACGTCATTGGAGCCTTCCAGTATCTGAAGGGAGCCTACAAGCAAGCTGGGAAGAGCCTTTTTACAAGGACTTGTAATGGTAGGAAGAGGGGTAATGCCTTTAAACTGGAGAAGGGGGGATTTAGATTAGATGCAAGGAAGAAGTTTTTCACTCCGAGGATGGTGAGTCACTGGAATAGGTTGCCCACAGAGGCTGTGGATGCCCCAACACATGATGTGTTCAAGACCAGGTTGGATGGGGTTTTGAGCAACCTGGTCTAGTGGAAGGTGACCCTGCCCATGGCAGGGCAGTTGGAACCAGATGATCTCTAAGTTCCCTTCCAACCCAGACCATTCTATGCTTTTTTGATTTTGTAAAGACACTTACAAATTATTGCCATGGGAAAAATTCATTTAATTCATTGCTGATTAGAAGTAGAGTAAGATGGTGAGAGACAAAAACAAAACTAAAAGCATCTCCCCATTTTTCCCAAGCTCGGCTTCACTCTGATGCTTCTACCTAGTCCCCATTCTAAGCAGTGCAGGGAGATGAGGAACAGAGGTTGTGACCAGTCCATAACAGCTTCTCTCTGCCGCTCTTTCCTCCACACACTTCCCCTTTGCTTCTGCATGGGTCCTTTCTAGGCTGCTGTTCTTTCTCGATAAACCATCGGAATTTCTCTATGGGTCTTCAGGGTACACCCAACTGCTTCAGAGTGTGGAGTTCTCAGTGAGCTGCAGCGTGAATATCTGCTCCAGTATGGCCCTCCATGAGCAATTTCTTATAGCATGAGGATCTCATTATGTAACAGCCTAGGTTATCATCCATTTTCATGCTATTTTTGCAAGCAGAGTTGAGCTTGCTCTGAACTAGCAGAAAGCCATGGGATAAAGCTCCAACATTGGAATAAGTTCTGCTGACAGTCTGAACGATTTAGTCTGTGTTCAGCTCGTATAAAAACTCATCAACTAGGATTCTGGCTCTACTAGGAAGACAAAAGTGACACTAGGTCAGTGTGTTAAACACTTGTATTGCTCCCTGGTCATAGGATGCACCACGTTTATTTGACTGCACCCTTGTGCTGAGCTTCACCTCACTCTGCCCCAGCCCTGGCAGCAACAGGGCAGGTGGGATGGGACAGGGTGGTGAAGGGCTGTGAGGTGACCACAGCCCCAGGCGAGAGGCTATCCCCATCCAGACAGCAGGCTCTCCAGGTCAGCCATTTTCCCCATTGAGTTGTGGGGTTTGTCCATCCTACTGCGTTTAACAAGGCCGAAGAGTGACAGCCCTTTTTCTCTAGGCAGCCGAGAGCTGGGCCTTCGATCAGCTCTTTAACCCCTGGTGATGTGGTGTCACAGCAAATGGAACACTGCCATGGTGGTTGCCATGTGACAGGGCACTGGGGACAGAGCTGCTCAGGACGGGTAGAGAAAGGGTGCGTGGTGAGCTGGAGCATACTGGAGGCGAGCAGGCGGGTGAGTGAGGGCTGAGGCGAGAGGGCAGGGAGAAGGGCAGGGCTGCTGAGATGAGGAGGCAGGGGTTGTCCATGACACGACAGCTGGTGGCTGCTCCTCCTTTGTCTTCCAGAGCCAGAGGCTCACACAAGGACAGCACCAGACCATGGAACACTCTTGTCCTGGGCCACAGAGCTAGAGAGCTTCCCCAACTTCTACAAGGACACCCCTGACACAAGGTTAAGGAACCAGGAATGTGGCAGAGTCATGGGCAGAGGTGGCCTTTGGGGAGCCAAGGTGGCTGCTCCTTTAAGTTGCTGTCCTGCTTTTTTGCGGCTGCAGACACAGACACAGCCAGGAACACACCATGGAGCACTCCCATCCTCAGCCACACAGCCTGAGAGATTCACAGCCTTCTACAAGGACATCCGTAACACAAGGTTGAGAAAGCTGGAGTGTGGCAGAGCCACGAGCAGGGGTGGCCCTGGGGGAGCCAGGGTGGTTGCTCCCTTAATTTGTTATCCTGCATTTCTGTGGCTGCATACACAGACATGGCCAGGAACACACACCATGGAGCCCTTCCATCATCAGCCACACAGTCACTCAGACAGACATTTCTGAAGCTTTCAAGAAAGCCATTGACCTAAGGACAGGGAAGCACACACAGCCCTAGTCTGCACCATGCTGTGTTCCCACAGGCAGCTGGAGATTACCCAGAGCCCTGGACAAGAAATGCTCCGCATCGCTCACCCTCTCTGCCTGAATCTGCCCTTGAAATAAACTCTTCTGATTCCTGAGCCATTGGCTGCTGCTTCTCGTCTGTATGGTCTGGGGCTGTGGAATCTTTTGGCACTTTTCCTTATTGCCCTTACTACATTGAATTTCTAGATCTTTTCTCTATGTTCCCCATCTTGGTTGCTTTCTATGCACTGCTTTAGGACACAGCTTTATTACAACAAGAGCAGGATGCACTGTTTATATTCTGATATAGGTTTGGGAACAGATAGTTTGCAGTTTATTTGTTTGCCTTGTTGTGGATGCATCTGTGGAGAGGTATCTCCATGAGAATGGACATGTGAGCAAATCCAGACTCTGTGACGCCAGCAAGGGCACACAAGGACGGCCACATGCAGCACGTGCAGTGGCAGTGACGCAGCAAGAAAAAGGCGGCAGAAGGCGGAACTAAGGGCAGCGCCTGGACAGCAGTGCCTGGCCAATCAGGAAATGTTGTTTAGTGCCTGTCAGAGTTTGTTGTACCAATCAAGAGTTGTGCTTCTGGCACGTGGTCGGCACTGGGGGGTATATAACGAGTGAGCTTCGGGCAAAAAACCGGCAATGCTTGGATTACATTAGTCCGTGTACGCGTTGTCCATTGATCTCCTGCATGCATCTATTCATCTTTTCATGTTGTGATCTAAATTCTGATATTCCTAGCAATCATTAAATCTTCATCCGTGTCTGGATGAGTCAATTACATTCAAATTGCCATTTAAAAAATAGAGGTTAACTTCTTTTTTTCAGAAATGGAAGATCTTGATACCTGGGACAATAATATTCATAAGCACAGCTCCGTATGTATGTGATCAGTGGAGAAATATTTCTAACTTTTTAAGGAAAATGCATTGATGCAAATGTTAATACAAGAAGTTATAAACATTAAAGGTAATTCCATCTGAAAGCTACTTACAGAGACCAAAAATATTACCTAGTCTTTATAACCATGTAAATTATGGCTGATCTTGAACTTCATTTTAAACTCCATAGTGAAAGAGAAATCAGAATTTCCAGTTAAACACAAAAGCTTAAATGAGAATTCAGCACACAGGAGACAGCAGGCTGACACTATACAATCTCACTGAAGCTTGAGTGTGCATAGACTAGCAGAGTTAATCAAAAACTCCACTCATCTGCCAACTCATTATGCATTCATCAAAGCTCAGCAGAGAGTTATCAGCACAGAAGACTCATACATCAAGGCTTCAGCTCTGGCTTCCTTGACATCCCAAGCAGATTAGTCTGTGACAGATTTCTGTAGCCCAGCAAGCATCCTGAAGTGAAGCTACAATGGAGATGACAAACAAATCATTGGCATCTAATACCATGTCCACTTGCTCCATCAAAGCCAACAAGGGTCCACTAAGGTTATTGAAGTCATGCAGGTTTAGGAACTGCATTTTGATTTAGACAATGTGACAGGACAAGCCCTCAGTGGCTCAATGCAGGAGATACCTACTGATCCTGTCAGAGACCACATGAATAACTAAATCTTGTTCAGACTCCATTCAAAATAGCTATGTGTCTCCCATGGAAACAGACTAAAGGAAGGCTGGCTCACAAATAAGTTTTCAAAAATGCTCTTTCTGTCCTATCAAGATATCCTGAAGGGAATCACTGTGTACTTCTCACTGCCACAAGGAAGTAACAGTAGAGCAATCATCTCCCTGCACGTTTGTGTGCCTCATGTAGCTGATGCTGGGCTTGTTCTGGATGGGTGCGGATGTTTTTGTCTGGGCTAGCCATTAAGGGGTGTGTTGCCTGGACAACCCCACAGTCTATCTATGTAGGAGATCAGGTGGTCTTTTTCAGAATAGGACCAGGGTCTGGAGTGGAAGAAAGGACCATCCACACCTAGGGATTTCAGGACCAGGCTCTGGGCAGGAGCAAGTGTGCCTGTTTTGCTCAGTATGTGAAAAACCCCAGCTCATTCATTTTACTTTCCTATGCAGGACTCTAACATCTCCATTGGCAAAGATACCATCATGACCCATTTCTCTTCACCATGGCCACACAGCCACCATCTCTGGGGTTGCTTAGCCTGGAGAAGACAAGGCTCTGGGGAGATCATATTGCAACCTTTCAATATATAAAGGAGGCTTATATGAAAGATGGGAAGAGACTTTTTACCAGGGCCTAACGGGACAAAAGGCAGCAGTTTTAAGCTGAAAGAAGGTAGATTTAGATTTGGCTTAAGGAAGAATTTTTTTATCTTGAAGGTGGTGAGACACTGGACCAGGTTCCACAGAGACATTATGGGTGCCCCATCGTTGGAAGTGTTCAAGGCCAGATTGGATGGGACTTTGAACAAACTGATCTGGTGAAAGATGTCCCTGCCTATGGCAGAGGGGGTGGACTAGATGATCTTTAAAGGACCATTCCAACCCAAGCCATTCTATGATTCTGTGATTTCTTCACTGGGAATTCACAAAGGGTTCCAAGACAGTAAATTTACACAATTTTTTTTTTTTAAATCATTGGAGCTTTTTTTTGAGTGGAAAAAAAACCCCAAACATTTGTGTGTCTAGTGGTGGATATATCAAAGTGATAAAGACTGTTTCGTCTCCTTCCCTTCTGGCCTGTGACTAATCAAGGCTTCAGTGTTTTGTTATGCATCCTGAACTGTCTCAAACTTGTTTCAGAGATTCTTTTCTCTCCATACATGTACAGACCAACTGAGTTTTTAACTCTGCCACCAAAAAAGCGTATAACAGCTTTCTCTAAACAGCAAGGGCAAAGTACCACTGTGACTTGCTGAGGCATACAGAACTTCTTCCTTTTTGGCATGTGTAGGATGCAAGTCCTTGTTGCTCTAGGGGTGTTGCTGGGCTTTGTATTTTCACCTTTGGAACTACATAGCTCTACTTAACTATTTTTCTAAACAAATAAACATTTTTCTTCAGCATTTGAAACACTAAGATAAAGTAAAGGGAATTTTAATAAGCAAGCGGTGTGCTTATGCTCATGCTTATCTGATCTTCTCTTTCTGCAGGATACAAATAGCCAGGTCAGCTTAGACAGGATTTGCTCTTCAGTTACAGAAACAGAGTCAGCTTGCATCCAGTCAGGCAATGACAATCCTTTGCTGTTGTGTTTGAATTTTCTTGTTGTATTGGTTTGGACTGGGATAGATTTAATTTTCTTCATAGTATGGTGTTGTTTTGGAATTATCATGAAGACAGTGTTGATAGCATGCAGATGTTTTAGCTATTACTAAGCAGTGCTTGCACAGGGTCAAGGCCTTTCTGCTTCTTGCACCATCCTGCCAATGAGGAAGGGACACGGCCAGGACAGCTGACCACAACTGACTAAAGGGATATCCCATACCATATGATGTCATGCTCAGGAATAAAAAATAGGGGAAGAAGGAAGAAGGGGGGATGTTTGGAGTGATGATGTTTGTCTTCCCAAGTAACTGTTAGGCATGATGGAGTCCTGCTTTCCTGGACTCAGCTGAACACCTGCCTGCCCATGGGAAATGGTGAATGAATTCCTTGTTCTGCTTGGCTTGTGTGAGCATCTTTTGCTTTGCCTATTAAACTGTCTTTATCTCAGCCCAAGAGTTTTTCCCCTTTTACCCTTCTAATTTTCTCTCCCATCCCACTGGAGAGGAATAAGAGTGGCTGTTTGGGGCTTATCAACCTACCAGGTTTAAACTGCAGCACTTGTTCATAGTGGTCTGGATGCAGTTCAAGGGCTGAGACAGCAGCCATACTCATTTTGGTATTGCAATGTAAGGCTAATTAAATGTAAGCTGTCAGACAACTATTAGAAAAGGATGATAGATCAAGGTATTATAAGAATCTATGAAATAGCAGCTTTCCTGTGCAGCCGACTGACCAAACTTCTCTACATACAGGAAGGAGAGGATTCTATGCCCTGTTGCTTCCTGTAACACAGCAAGGAAAAAGTCTGGATTACACGAGTTGTATCAATACGTCACATCAGTCAATCACTTCATTCAAAAGAACAGTACCAAGTAAATTCTCTGGGATTGATATACAACTTGTACTAAAAATAAAATGCACATAAAAATACTTTAGATACAGGGAGTTCTGCATTTTCCTTTGGTAAAAATAAAATGATTGATACCTGATCAATGAATTTGGCAATGCTTTTGTATATGAACTCAGATTTATTGTAAATGATTCCCTTTTAGAACTCAACCAGAACAGATAAATTGAAACCTCCAGGTTGCCATGGAATGTTGTTTTATAGACAGCCTTAGAAAATATCAATTCCAAATAGACTTGAATATCCTATGAAAATTCTTGCAAGAATAAACATAAATGCTCAAGACCCTCCAAAGACTTTTCTTCCCTATCAATACTCTTCAATGGACTAAGTAGGTTTTATGGGTACTTTCTCCTCAGAGGTAGCTGTGCTTCAAGGGTCTCAGACTGGTGAAGCTCATTCAAAATGAAATTTAAATATACATGTGATTAATGTACAGAAAATGATTTCCTGATAATGATGAGGATAGATATATTAAAAAAAGACTTCTTCTGGAACCATCTCTATTTGCAAGGAAAAGTCTAATTGTTACACATATTAACAGGCTCACTAATTCAGTTAAAAATGGAAATGTAACAAGGTTTAGGATTACTTCAATCTCCTTTAGGAATGCAAAGTGCTTTAAGAACATATTTTGCTTCCCCAGCCCAAAAGAACCTGATCATAAGAGTGTCAGCTGCTAAAACTAGCAATAACTTACAGAAACAGAGAATCTGAGCCAACTGGGTTGATAATCTGATTACCAGAAACTGGCTTTTACTGGTCTGAAATTCATACACATATGCATGTACAGACACACACACACATTTCAGTAGCAAGGGAATTGTTTTAACGAATTTCCTTCATCCATCTAAAGACTGCAAACATGCTAGCATGCTCAACTTGCAGGAAGCCCTGTTTAGGGCCAGAGTCTCTTTAGGATTATTACAGATGTCCCTATGAGCAAATGTGGGCCCCAAGAGTCACTGCACAAACTGGAGTACACGGCCAGCAGTGAGACCCAAGCTCTTCTGAGCCCGGGAGTGGGGAGCTGCCGTCAGCTGGCTCCAGCTGATACCTGGCTAAAGAAAAATGAGTCCTTCTAAATTAGATAGCTCTTGCCCTGAAGACATAACTGTATTATCACATCTCCATAAGCAAGTGGCTCAGTTCATGTGACCTTAGAACACAACTATTTCAAGGCAAGTTAACTCACAGGTGGAGGTGCTAGCTGGATCTGGGAAAAAAGAAAAAAAAAGCAAAGAAAAATGAAGCCAGACTGAGCTGGGAGGAGAGCAGCAACTCTGGCAGACACCAAGGGGAGCCCCATGTACCTCTGGCAGACTCAGATAAAGCAAACAGAAGGTGTTAGTGGCAACCACTGTGCCTGCTTTGCCTTGGCTGCTCACGAGGGAGAGGTTAGATGCAGCTGGGATGTGGAAGCCTCCTGCAGAGTGTGTATCCCACCTTTGGGCAGCAACATATGTTTCGAGGAAAAACCAAGCACTTCAGTAACATGTGTCAACTTCTGTTCTGGGCTCTTCAGGCAGCCATTGGGGAGGTAAATTTTTGCCTTGCAACCCAGAAGTGATCAGATGGTGCCCTCTGGCAAGGATTTTCATTACCCATATCACAGAATCACAGAATGTCAGGGATTGGAAGGGACCTCAAAAGATCATCTAGTCCAATCCCCCTGCCGGAGCAGGAACACCTAGATGAGGTTACACAGGAACATGTCCAGACGGGTTTTGAATATCTCCAGAGAAGGAGACTCCACAACCTCCCTGGGCAGCCTGTTCCAGTGTCCTGTTACCCTCACTGAGAAGAAGTTTCTTCTCATATTTAAGTGGAACCTCCTGTGCTCCAGTTTGTACCCGTTACCCCTTGTCTTATCATTGTTTGTCACTGAGAAGAGCCTGGCTCCATCTTCGTGACACTCCCCCTTTATATATTTATAAACATTAATGAGGTCTCCCCTCAGTCTCCTCTTCTGCAAGCTAAAGAGACCCAGCTCCCTCAGCCTTTCCTCATAAGGGAGATGCTCCACTCCCTTAATCATCTTTGTAGCCCTA
>VYZX01016237.1:112121-163068 GCA_013401335.1 Brachypteracias leptosomus
GAAGTCAAGGTAGACCACATCCACCGCTCTGCCATCATCCATCCACCTCGTTATATCCTCATAAAAGGCTATGAGGTTGGTCAAGCACGACTTCCCCTTGGTGAAGCCATGCTGACTGCCCCTAATGACCCTCTTATCCTTGATATGCCTTGAGATGGCACCAAGGATAAGGTGTTCCATCACTTTCCCAGGGATGGAGGTGAGGCTGACCGGTCTGTAGTTACCCGGGTCCTCCTTCTTGCCCTTTTTGAAGACTGGAGTGACATTTGCTTTCCTCCAGTCCTCAGGCACCTCTCCCATTTCCCAAGACTTGGCAAAGATGATGGAGAGTGGTCCAGCAATGACCTCAGCCAGCTCCCTTAGCACCCGTGGGTGCATCCCATCTGGACCCATGGATTTATGGATGTCCAGATTGCTTAACTGCTCCCTAACC
The DNA here is from genome assembly GCA_013401335.1 of Brachypteracias leptosomus. Taxonomy (NCBI): domain Eukaryota; kingdom Metazoa; phylum Chordata; class Aves; order Coraciiformes; family Brachypteraciidae; genus Brachypteracias; species Brachypteracias leptosomus. The sequence continues at coordinate 112,555 of VYZX01016237.1, forward strand.
CAGTCCTCATCTTGTCTTCACCTGCCCACTTGCACATGTTTAAGTGATAGGATTTTTCAGCCTTTCTAAGAAGATAGTCACAGGTTTTGCCACGGTGAGCAGACAAGGCATTTCCCTCCCTTTGCTTTGTGTAGCTGGTACTCGGGGTGCCCTTTCAGACAGCGTGAGGTCATGCTGCATGGCCAGGGTTTGCTTTAAGGACAGGTCTCTGAAAATGGAGAGATGTATTTTTTTTCATAACCATAAAATACTTCAGCGCTGAACAATTCTGTAATTGGGAATATTAATATATGATCAGAGATATTTTATGCAGCTGTTGTTAAATAGTCATTAGGCATTTCTGGAAATTATACTCCTAGAGGATTTGACATTGAAGAATAGATTCTCCAGGCCTAGTCTGAGCCATGACTTATAAAAATACAAACCCACCAAATGCACTAAACCATCATCAGTTATCTCCATAGTCAACAATTTTCTACATATTGGGCAGAGTTTGGTCCAGGGCATCTATTCCTATGCACACCTCACCCCAGGAACACTGTGTCCTGCAGGCACCTGTAGCACATGGCTTTGCAGTGTATTGGAGGAAACTGCAAAAAAACCCTAAGAAGTCCATTTGCATGAGGATCTCAAGGCTCGTTTCTGGACTTAAGGATAAAGTAGCATGTATCTCACGGAATTTTAGATCTCTACAAAACATGGCCCCAAGTCAGCGCTAGGGGTGCTGGAGATACACAAACTGATTTGGGGCACAGCTTATCTGATGTGTCAGACGTACTTCATGATGATTTGACCTATGCTTTGGTGATGGCTGTTCCTTGGCTGATTATAAAGGTAACTATCCCAGGCAATTGGTTCAGATGTTCAGACTTTGTGCCTACCAGGCTGTCTCCTTTAGAGATTCAGACTCCCTTTATGTCTCCAAACCAAACCAAAAATTCCCAGCTGCAACTTAAAGTTTCTTTCCTCAATGTCAATGTTTTAACCTGGACATTGATAAAGATAATAGGGATTTTTTCTCCTCTTTAAAATTTACCTCTCCAGATGCAGAGGTAACAGTCTCTTATGTTGCAGTTGAGGGGAGCACACAGAAGATGGTTCTATCTTTACCTATTTTTCATGTCTTCAGGAGAAAATGTAGTGCTTCCTGCTGTCCTTTTGAACTCTGTAGGGATTTTGTCTGCAGGGAAAATCTCCTCTTATCTACAGACTAGTCTAGGGCACTCAAACTCTCGTTCTCATTGCCAGACATGTAGTTCAGTTGTAACCAAGCTGTTTGCCTGACTCCACTGGAGGTTTTGGTCCTCTGCTCTCATGCAGATTACTCTGCTAAGGGAGAACAATTCTCCTTCTTAATGAATATGCAAAAACCCCACCAATTTCCACACCAATAAGTCTCTCAGCTGGTTAGTTAAAAGCCTCCACTGGTGGTATATAACGGAAGAATAACAACTTGATTAATCCCCATCTACTGGTCTAAACTAAAAACTGTGCCATTTTGTCACATTGCAATGACAGAGTCATCATAAAACAATACATCTTGAAATGGCTCTTGCAGATTCAGAAGGTTATAATGGTATCCCCACTGACCCAAAATACCTGGAGGTATGCTAATTTTTCCTTTGCTGAAATGAACAGCAGACTGATTTTGAGATTTCACTGTTATGGAAATATATTCTGCTCAGGACAATTATACTTTACTTTACTTCCTCCCCCCACTCCCCCAAGCATCAAGAATATTTAATATGCTATCCTGATGAACAGTGTTGTCTCCTGTTTCTTGAACAATTTGTCTAGATAATATATGCATAGAGGATATGGCAGAAGGGAGACTACAGGGTTTCATTATTGACCCTATTATCAAATTCACCTGAGAAAGCCCTGCTTTCTGATTGGGAGAATCTCAAAGTGTAAGTAATGGCAGCCTTATTACTCATCTCTGGGCTCTGCTTAATGACATTGATACTTCTCAGTTACCCCAGACTATGGAGACAACCATGTTAAGAACAAACCTTGAACTGCATGGTGGGATATAGGCCCGGACACAAGTTACCTGTGGAAAACTTCAGAGATTTCCTCCCAACTCATGCATGTTCTTTGCTCTTTGTATTCATCATAATGCCTTGGGAAAGAGATCTGGATTGCTGTACAAACCATTGTGCTTGGGTCTGAATAAAGAACAGAACAGTTACCTCGCCAGTGGTATAAATAAGTTTTAACACGGTTTGGAGGGAGTTTGTGAAAAAAACATCAGTGACTGTTTAGTCAGAGCTATCAATCTGAAGATGCTTACAACTCTTTTTGTTGATTTTGGGCCATCTGCTCCAGCAGTGCAACTGGATTCTTCCAACTGTACATCCACTGTTGTATCCTGGTTCCAAGTTCATGCTCTGCATTTCCTACAGATTTCATCAAGGCAGAAGTATCAGGACATTCACAAATACTCAGAACATCTGCTTTAATTATTTTTAACATTTATTGTTTTGGGTAATATGTTTATTGTCTTAGGGATAAATACTGAACCAGAAATGTGAATCAGTTTGCCTTTTGTGTGGTTTTGCAGATTCCATGTCAAGACTGTGTTCCAATTCTCTTTAGAAAGAAAATACAATGTTTCAAATCCATTGTGTTTCTAAACAGTTTACCTAACTGTGTCTCTAAAACTGTTGGTTATGGAGTGCATATATGTATGTAAGCATACATATGTAATACACGCTTGAATCTGAGCTGCAGATCAATGTATGCCTCCATATGAAAGACACTCACAATTGCAGTTCCCACCCCAAAGCCGTGTATTGCATTTTGTTCATCTCTCTTTCTCCTACAACACTCTGCTTTCAAATATTTTCCCAGAAATTAAAAACCCGCAGCAGTTTCATTTAAGAAAAAGGGAGTGTGTGGCCTAAGCATTCATACCCCATCAATTAAACATCAGTAGTATGCCAGAAAAAAAAAATTAAAAGGAACAAAATAACATAAAATTAAACTAGCGGTAATAAAGTATGCCATCGTAAGATTTTTTCAGAAAATAATATTAGAACTGGTATTTCTTAGGGGCAGTAGGATGGAAGGATAAAAAAGAGCTGAGAAGATCTGTATGAACAAAGAGCAACCCACATGGCTGTGAGTAAGATCAGACAGAATAATTGGTGGGTTTCTGACTGTAAAAGCAAGGAGTCTCGGGGACATCTTTTCTCTCCAATGGGAGCATCCTTCAGCATTTCAGGATGGAGTGTAATTGTGTAAGGATTGGGATTACATGATGTAGCTTCCAGGAATTGTTGCCAATGAGAGTGACCCAGAACATCACCCCAAGTCCTATGCTATCATATATTTCAGCCTTCCTTTGCTGATCCTGTGCCATCTACTGTCCTTCTCCATCTTGTGGCCTGGATATTGTGCTACATCTTCTCAAAGTATGTCATTTTGAGGTAGGTTTCTCTAGAGACAATGACACAGAAAAGAAAATTTTGTCCAGTTCTCCATCCCATTCATTTCTGCCTACCCGTGTTTCATGCACCCATACCCTGTGCATTTCATTTGGCTGGACCACTGAGGCTGATGGGATAGTGGGGGAACAAGCTAAACTAGGTCTGAGCTGGATTATCAGTTGAGGAGTGTAGTGGTTTAACCCCAGCCAGCAGCTAAGCCCCACACTGCTGCAATCTCACTCCCCCACTACCAGTGGGATGGAGGAGAGAATCAGAAGGGTGAAAGAGAAAACTCATAAGCTGAGATAAAGGCAGTTTAAATATGTGAGTGTAAATATGTGAGTAATAGGTAAAGTGAGAGCCGCATGTTCAAACAAAGCAAAACAAAGATTTAATTCACTGCTTCCCATTGGCAGGCAGGTGTTCAGCCATCTCCAGGAAAGCAGAGCTCCATCACATGTAAGAGTTACATAACTCCAAATGTGTCCCCCTCCTTCTTCCCTCAGATTTATATACTGAGTATGATGTCAAATGGTATGGAATATCCCTTTTCTCAGTTGGGTTCAGCTGTTCCAGCTCTATCAGCTTCCAGCTCCTTGAACATCTCCAGCCTACTTGATGGTTATGGCAGAAAAGGCCTTTACTCTGTGTAAGCACTTCTTAGCAATAGCTAAAACTTCTGTGTGTCACCAACACTGTTCTCAGCACAAATCCAGAACATAGCCCCATACAAGCTACTATGGAAAAAATCAACTTTACCCCAGCCAAAACCAGGACAAGGTGTTTCACAACTGTCTATGGCTAGTGGGGTGTGATGTATCCAACCATCCTTACCAAGGACTTCTTATGTTACAACAGTATGGGAACTCAGTGCTAAGTACATGTGTATGAAGTGTTGCAACCTAGAAAGGCCAGGAAGCTTAGTGTCACCAGAGGCTCAGGAGCTGTGCAACCATTTTTCTCACTCTTTCAAAGGCACTGCCCCTTCCCAGGAGTGGGCTGTTTAATCACAGTGTAATAGTTCTTATTCCTTCCTCTCTGTTTTGATACAGATGTAGTGAAGATGGCTGTAATGACAAATAGGTAACTGATGACTTCCTATGTAGCTTGAAGTTTTTTGAAATGCGTGGTCCTGGAGGTCTGCGGGTTTTTACTCAAAAACTGGAAACATCTACACTAGTATGGTGTTTCCTATCTGTAGTGGGTCTGTCTGAGCTGATTTTCCTCATGCAGCCCTAGGACCCAGAGAGTGTTCATAACACACACCTTTGTTATGACTATCAGTGCTCACATGACACCACAGGTACGGGGGGGGGGCAAGATCTGGGAGGGGATACAACCCAGACAGCCAACCCAAGCTGACCAATAGGATACTCCATACCATATGACGTCAGCTCAACTATAAAGGGAGGAGGACGGGGGGATTCGGGGGAAGACGTTTGTCCTCCGAGCAACCGGTACGCGTTCTGGAGCCCTGCTTCCCGGGACAGGCCCGACACCGCCTGCGGATGGGAAGTAGAGAGTAACGGCTTTGTTGCTTTTGCTTTGCGTGTGTGTGGCCTTGCTTTCTCTGCTGCTTATTAAAACTGCTTCTTATCATAACCCACGGGTGGTTCTTCTTTTCCATCTCACTCTCTCCCTGCTTGCCTTGCTGACGAGGGTTTGGGTTGTGGGGGGGGGAGTGATAGAGGGACTAGGGGTGGGCACCGGGCACCCAGCCAGGGTAAACCCACCACACTATCTAAAATATCTTTAGAATGAACAACTAAAGATCACATCCTTTTGGATCTGCACATACATTACTTTACTGAGAGTAATCCAGAAAAATAGATTTAATTTTCACTTTCAGATACCACAGGGGGTTTGAATGTTCCATAAACACAACCCTCTACCTGCTTTTCTGCATCCCATGATAACATGTTGCTGTGTTGGCCTCATTCAGTATATCCCAGGGAAAGTGCAAGCTATTAAAGGTTAAAAGCACCATTGATACTGTTCTCATCGAGCTGAACTTACAGAATCATGAAATGGTTTAGGTTGGAAGGGACCTTTCAAGATCATCTAGTTCCAACCCACCCATCATGGCAGGGACACCTCCCAATAGACCAGGCCGCCCAGGACCTCATCCAACCTGGTCTTGAACACCTCCAGGGATGGAGCATCCACAACCTCCCTGGACAGCCTGTTCCAGTGTCTCTCCACCCTCTGAGTAAAGAATTTCCTTCTAATTTCTCATCTAAAGCTACCCTCTTCCAGTTTGAACCCATTACCGCTCGTCCTATCACTGCAGGCCCTTGCGAAAAATCCCTCTCTAGCCTTCTTGTAGGCCCCCTTCAGATACTGGAAGGCCAGTATAAGGTCTCCTCGGAGACTTCTCTTCTGCAGGCTGAACAAGCCCAATTCTCTCAGCCTGTCTTTGTAGGAGAGGTGTTCCAGCCCTCTAATCATCTTTGTAGCCCTCCTCTGGACCCTCTCCAACAGGTCCATATCCTTTCTTATGCTGGGGGCTCCAGAGCTGGATACAATACTCCAGGTGGGGTCTCCCGAGAGCAGAGTAAAGGGGCAGAATCACTTCTCTCAACCTACTGGCCATGCTTCTTCTGATGCAGCCCAGGACATGGTTGGCTTTTTGGGCTGCATTGGCACATTGCTGGCTCATGTTGACCTTTTTGTCAGCCAGCACTCCCAAGTCTTTCTCCTCAGGGCTGCTCTCAATCTACTTCTTGCCCAGCCTGTATTTGCGCTTGGGGTTGCCCTGACCCTGGTGCACTTGGCCTTGTTGAACTTCATGAGGTTAGCATGGGCCCACCTGTCAAGCCTGTCAAGGTCCCTCTGGATGGCATCCCTCCCCTCCAGTGTGTTGACCACACCACACAGCTTGGTGTCGTTCTCAAATTTGTTGGGGGTGCACTCAATCTCACTGTCCATGTCACTAATAAAGATGTTAAACAGGACCAGTCCCAGTACTGAGCCCTGAGGAACACCACTCGTTACTGGTCTGCACTTGGACATCGAGTTGTTGATCGCAATTCTTTGAGTGCGACCATTCAGCCAATTCTTTATCTGCTGAGTGGTCCATCCATCAAATCCATGTGCAACTTAGAAACCAGGATGTCGTGTGAGACAGTGTCAAAGGCTTTGCTCAAGGGACTTGCTGTCCCTTCTCCCAGTGTGGGGAAGGGCAGCCTGTAATGTCCTGACAGGTTTATTTTGTTTGATGGTGAAGCACAATTACAAAACTTTGGCCTTTTGTTTTTATTCTGTTCTGTTTTACTTCTTCAACCTCCCCTTCCCAGTGTCTATAAATTTTAGGTGTGATGAAGAAGTAAACATGCTGCTGTGTAAGGAAATAGATAGACAGGTTGTTTATTAGATCACCTGTGAAATACCAACCAGATGTCTGCAAATGTATATTGGGTCACCCTGTAGTTGTAGCACCAGCTGCAATGTGCTAGCTGTTTTCTTAACACAGAGGAGGGCGTGTTTTCTGTTCTGAGAGCTCCCAGCCTTAGGGATAGACAGAGAAGGAGGCAGCAACTTTCAAGGGTTTACAATTTAGTCTCCCTTCCTTTGTAGCAGGGGCTGGTGATGGCTTTGAAGCCGGCTCTGGTCTCAACTGTAGCTCTGGCCTGCTGGGCTCCCCTTCCTCTGCCCTTTTCTCTCCTCATTACTCTATTTAGATCAGATGAGCTTGTGGCTCTGTGGCTGCACAGCCAGATGGGACAATGGTCACTCTGCAGGCTCTGGGCATTTTTGCAGGATGACCAATAACTTGTGCAAAATTGAACCCTCTCAGATTGGCCTGTCCAGAAAGGGCAGGGAGCTGAAAGAAGGGCTTTCATGTGGGATAGAGCATGACAGGCTGTGGGAGGTGTTCCTGCGAAGCATGGGAAGAGTCCTGGCTATGGTTGCATGAGAGACTGCTGCAGGGATGAGCAGTGCAGGAAGCAGGGGACTGGGTAGGTACCATCCAGGGCCTGAAGGAGGTAACGTATACCCACGGCTGTGGGTCCAGAACAGACCTGTCCTACAAAGCCACTCCTTGCCATCTTGATGGATGGCAATCCCTGTTAGCCAATGCATAAGGATTATTCTCTGCAGGACTCAAAGAGTCCAATTCATTATTACAAGGCCTATTTTTTTTTTTTTACTTTTTCCACTCCAGTGGAGCATAAATGACCCGAATAAATCCTACTCCTTTGGCACATGTAATGCACGGAATGTGTTCCCAGTGCTGTATCAGGATTTATCTCTTGATGCATGTTGTGAACACATATTTCTTTCCAGTCAGTCAGATTGTTATAGCTGTAGAGCTTGATTATTGAAAGGGGAGTTGGTTGGTGGAAGGAAGATATATAAATGTGATATACACAGTACACGTCAGCTACGCCAGCTGGAAAATTCCATTTATTTCCACCGTCTGAATAACTCACTTTTGATTCCAGTTTATACAGGTAGGAACACAATTACTCAGTGCCTATCTCCAATAACTCAGCTAATGTTGAGCTTTGTTCGGCCTTTGTGACCAGAAAGAGCTCCTCTCTGGAGGCCTGTACCAGCAGTCCCACTGCTGTTCATGGGTGGGAACCAATACAGACCTGTCCTGCTCCAGCTCTGACACACTTCCCAGGGCAGATGGCAGGATCTTGTGTCTACTAGGTGCAATGAACATTATGTAAAGAGAGAAGAAACTAGACAGGTGCATGAATGGACTTGTACTTCCAGCCATACAAACCCACCAGATGTGTGATTGGATGGAGATTGTGCCACAGGAAGAGAGAAACACCCAGCCTGCCCAGGGCAGTGGTAGAGTCTCCATCCTTGGAGGTATTTAAAAGATGTATAGATGTAGAGTTTAGGGATATGGTTTAGTCAAGGACTTGTCAGTGTTAGGTTAACGATTGGACTTGACAATCTAAAAGGTCTTTTCCAATCTAGGCAATTCTGATTCTAAGGTGTTGGAAATAGCTACTCAGTTTTCTTAGAATCATAGAATCGTCAGGGTTGGAAGGGACCTTAAAGATCATCTAGTTCCAACTCCCCTGCCATGGGCAGGGACACCTCCCACTAGATTAGGTTACTCAGAGCCCCATCCAGCCTGGTCTTAAACATTTCCAGGGATGGGGCTTCCACCACCTCTCTGGGCAACCTGTTCCAGCGTCTCACCACCCTCATGGTGAAGAACTTCTTCCTAACATCTGATCTGAATCTACCCACCTCTAGTTTTGACCCATTCCCCCAGTCCTATCACTACCTGACATCCTAAAAAGTCCCTCACCAGCTTTCTTGTAGGCCCTCTTAAGATACTGAAAGGACACAATAAGGTCCCCTTGGAGCCTTCTCTTCTCCAGACTGAACAACCCCAACTCTCTCAGTCTATCCTCGTAGGAGAGGTGCTCCAGTTCTCTGATCATCCTCGTGGCCCTTCTCTAGACTCGTTCCAGCACGTCCATATCTTTCTTGTAATAGGGGCTCCAGAACTGGACACAGTACTCCAGGTGGGGTCTCACAAGGGTGGAATGCAATGGACTTGTACTTCCAGACATGCAAACCCATCAGATGTGTGATTGGATGGAGATTGTGCCACAGGAAGAGAGAATGGAATGCAAATTCTCATTGCAAATGTTCATCGCAGGGTTCCTTGCTTGAATAGGGGCTAAGAACAAAAAGGTCTGTGAATCACTAAGAAACTGAAAACCTCCATTACAAGACTTCAGTACCCCCAACTTTCTTGGAGGAAAAGCTGCTGTTTGCATGTGGATTTCTGTGGGGATTTGGCTCAGTCTTGTGGCCTGAGCAGTGAGAGGCCACCCAAATGGCTGCAGGGCACCAAGGCTGGATTTTCACCTCTGAATAAGGGTGGGAGCTGAAATCTTGTGAACCCCATCACACACTGATGCTATGCCTCTATCCAGATTCTGTGACACGTCTGAAGTTATTTCCACTTAATTTCTTCCTTTTCCCACTCTACCTTTCCTCTCTGGTTAAAAAGTGACCTCCAGCTGCCTTTCTCAACCAAGGCAGGGGTGCATCCCAAATACTAGTAATTGCAATCACAGTGATTTCCAGACAGACAGTCATATGTAAGGCCCCAGGGAGCAGTCAGAGTAGAGTATCTATGCTTTACAAACAGAAAAGCTTGCACACAGCAGGTGAAAATCCTCATAAAGATTTTCAGCCCAGCAATCACTGGGCCAGGTGTCTCATTAGTATATATAATGAAATAATATCCCAGGGAGGGGAAAAGATAAACATATGTCATTCAAAACTCCCCTGATTATGGGAAGTGTCCACCGACAGGGCGCCCAATTAATCTATGCAGCTTTATATTTTGCTCATCTGTTTTTACTAATCTGGTCTCAAGTGTGTAGTTTAGTGCTGTAAACCTTGGGTCAGGACTGTTTATTAAACTCTGTGACTTGCAACATCTGCCATCAGCTAGGATAACAGTTTTGAAAGACTTCCAAATCACAATGCTGGTAGTTATACTTTCTTGTGCTTCAAACAAACATACTTTTGGCCTGGTCTGAGCTTCCTATATTTCAGGGAAATATATACATGTATCTAAATAATGTCTTAGAAAGAGGGAGTCTGCTCTGAAATTTTCATGCACTAAGCTCTACACCTGGTTGGATGTGCCTGCTTGGATCTGCCCTCCATGCTGGGATGACCTGGGAGACCAGAGCCACCAGCTCCTCATGTCACACGTGGTCTGCTCCAGGCATCACCACTCACCTTACTGTGCTCAGTTTTGGATGCAGACAGAGGAGCTTCCTGAGAGCACCTCTTGGTGCTTCCTAGTCAGTAACCTCCTTGTTGTCACCATGACCAGAGTAGCCTCTGCTCCCAAACTAATTGCTAGTCCTGGTCTCTCTGTGAATACTTGCTTGTGTATCTCCTCTTAGCTTTTCCCCTTCCACTTCTACTAAGTGAATGCAAACAACTTCTCAGTTCCCCCCTTTCCTTTAATTATCCAAAGATATACACTGACATCAGGGCATCAAGATAGGCAGTGATCTTCACAGGAGGGTAGAAAGATGGCTGGAAGCTAAGCCAAGGATCAGGAAACCAAACTGGTAATGAAGAATGAGAGAGATAAGCACATTAAGATGCTGAGGAAAAGATTGCAGCTGAGACAGCACAAGGAATAAGGTTTACAATATGCTCAAGAGCACTGCGCTGTGAAACACGCTTGTCAAGCCCTACTGGAGGGGCTGGTCATCAGCTGCCCCTTTGTGTCTCCAACAGCCGTACAAGCTGCAGCACCTTGCTATTGAATCTTCATCTGGCAAGACCTTGTGAGTTAATTTACCATTTTGCGAAGTGTTGCACACAAATCCAGAAGGCAATGATGACCTGCATGTAAAATCAAAGTGTTATGTACAATAGCATTGCATACAGATATGGAGCATGATGAAGTTGTGAAGGAATATTGATCATAATGAACACTCCATAGGCATGGCCAATATATTCTTTTTCTGCAGTCACTCATCTATAGAGAGCTTGTGGGAAGTTGAAGCCATGAAGTGTTTATGGCTGGTGTTAAGGAGACTTTTTTGAGAAGTTTGAAGGTAACTGTTAGAAAATCTAACAGCCGAGACACAGAGGCTATTAACTTGGGCTGTCAGATTGTTGTGGTTTAAGGTTTGGGGAAGGGGAGGGACAGGTGGAGCGGCTATTCCACACCCCTTCCTGCCACACTCTATAAAAGGACACAGGAAGTTCTGCTCGCCCTCTCCTCACTGGGATTGCTGCTGGCTCTGCACGTCTCTGTGGCTGCTACAACTCCATGTGGCTCGGGAGGAATCCAACAACATCCGAGGATCGGTGTTGTATATATTTGTATATATACCTTTCCTTGTTAACTCTGTATATTTCCCTTCCTTTGATATCCCTTTTGTTACTCCCTGTTAAAAGTTGTAATCTTAATTTTCCAACTTTGTGTGAGGCCTTTCTTCCTCCCCTGGGAGGGAAGAGGGGTGAAACAAATTCTGGTCCGTGGGGGATTGCCCTGAGCCTTAAATGGAGACACAGATGCAGAAATCAACTTTGTGATATTAAGGATGTTTTCCTATGGTTTTCTTTTCTTACTGAGCTTGTGTCCTACAATAATAGCAATTCTTTGTTGTCAAAGTATCAAAGATAGACACTCCCACAGGCTTGTTAATTTGTCCAGTTGGGAAGAAAATACTGTATTGCTTTAGACAATTAGTGTTCCTTGCTTAACAATGGAAAACTCATCTAGTAGGAGCTCTGTAGTTGCTGCTTTGAGACAGCTTGCTTTCAGACACAATGGGGATATCAGCTTTGACACATTCATCACAGTTAGCTGTATTGCAGAGATGCAGCTGAAATCAATGCCCACTGCTGGGGCCTTTCTGAGGTAGAAGAGCTCTTCTTTGGGAGACAGAAAACAAATGCCTAGGTGAAAAGTCTGCTGCAGAGTCACATTTGTGCAAGCTCTCAGTAAGCTTCATAGCACTTACACGTGTTCTTTTAAGTAATTTAAATTTTTATGATATACTTGGTGAAACATAATGTTACATAAAAGATTTAAAATGAAATGTATCTTTCCTATCAGAGAGCATATTAGAATGTGTTTGCACATCTCTTTTTATGGCATTGGAAAAGAAATTGGACACTAAAGCTAAAATCTACTTGATGTTTTACTGGGTAGATACTCCATTCGTGATTTTTTTCAGAAAATAGCCAAGAGAAACAATTTCTGCTTCCTGGACTATAGCTTTGCACCAGTAAGGGGCATCAGTCTTTGTTTGTGCCACTTGGTCCTAGTTCAGTGCCAGGGACCAGTAGCAGCTCCTGTGACAGCTGTCAGGAAAGCAACATGTGTCAATGAATTGTCTTTATATGGCTCATATTGTCAACAGACAGTAGGAACTGAATAACCTCTAAATGGATGTTTGTGAATAGTAGTCTCCAATATTTCCTTGTTTCCAGCCTGAACACAGATGTTATGGACATAATTGTCCATGCTGAAATACTTCCCAGCACTCACAATAATCGGAGCAATAGGAAATATTTCTGCATGGAGCAGAGAGGATTATGCCTTATGGCATACATATGCATAACACATGTTCATATGCTTTTATTAGCTGTCACCCATGCTTATGGCCAAATGAGGCATGTTATTTTGCTAATGGACACCTGTCTTGTGAGGGAATTGTTCATTCAGTGCTCATGGATGTGAATAAAAATCTTAGACCAGCATCTAGGAATTTAAGGAACAAGTTGTGATAGTGCACCCAGACAGATGTCAGCTTAGATTATTCAGCTGTACTTGTCTCAGAGACTACTGCAGTCCTGGTGTGTTATACACACAAGAGAATTTCAATCTGATAACCTTTGTGATCTGTATCTACTGGAGAATTGGTATAATGTACATTATCTCTTCTGTCAGTTCATAATTATTAAATTATTTTTGCTGTACTGAACTCTTGATTATATGTTAAGAAAGATTTAGTTTTCTTCAGTCAATAGTTTCCACAATATTTTATGATAATAACTCACTTATTGGATAATAAATGTCCAAAGATTCTGGCAATGTCCTGGAGGGAAGAAAGGCATTCACAGTAAGACAGATGCCTTTAAGAAGCACCCCAGCCATTTGACTACAAAGGCAGCCTTTCTACAAATTGAACATGCTGCCATAATAAAAGTTGACCAGCCAGGTCGAGTTTGTGGTAATGGCTGTTTGGCAGGATATGCATATCCACAGAATCTGAGAGCAACCACAATCCTCCCTTCTGCTCAGGGCATCAACATCTTGAACACATAGCTGTGGACTAAATGTCAAATACGTTTGAATGCCCGAGAAGTGCCCTTCTAGGGAGAAAAGAGGATTAAACCCAAAATACTTCCCACCAGAAGTTACATGACCAGAAATATTTCCAATAAACATCGTTAAAACATGTTAGCAGTTGTGGAACCTTAACTATTACAGCAAGAGTCGAACAGGAGTACAAGGACAGACATTATGAAATGTCAGCTTGGGAGAGAGGTGTAACAGTAGGGACCTTGTGGAGAGGTATCTCCATAAGAATGGGCATGTGAGCAGCAAACCCAGACTTGGCAGCGCCAGTAAGGATGGCTACAGGGAATATGTAAACAAGGACACACAAGGACGGTTACAGGGAAGACATAAACAAGGACACACAGGGACAGCCATGTGCGGCACGTGACACAGGAGTGAAGCAGCAAGAAAATGGAGGCAGAAGGTGGAACCAAGGGAGGTGCCTTGAGAGCAGTACCTGGCCAATCAGGAGATGTTGCTTAGCGCCTGGCAGAGTCTGTTACCAATTAGAGTTGTGCTTCCAGTGCGCGGTTAGCGCTGGTGGGTATATGATGAGTGAGCTTCGGGCAATAAACGGCAATGCTTGCATTATATTAGTCCGTGTACGCGTTGTCCATTGATCTCCCACCGCAGGACCTAACCAGGGCTATGAATCTGTCCGTGCCATGACCAGTGAGCCTTGTGACCATATTAATGATAAGAATGCAAGCAATTCAATTTATAATTACGTAAAATATATTCTTCTACTGCCAATTTTAGTAAAAAATATTTTTTAAGTAAAAAAGAATAGCGTGACTGGCCCTGTCTGGGTTATTACAGTGTTTGTTTTAAGAGGTGATCATGTAAAAATTGCTGGTTCTTTCCCATGAAATAGAATTCCTCACAAAAGGGACAGAAATCAACATGTAAAACTGGGATTTTTCACAATGATAAATCCAGGTTCGATTTCCCTGTAGGATCCTCTCTTCCCTTGTTAGGACTCCTGAGGATGACCAGGAGGAAGATCCCAGGTGTCCAATGACATTGCCATGCTCTGCAATCAGAAATCAAAATGCAATGCAAAGGTACCTTTAAGGCAGGGAACAAAGGATCCACTTAAAAAAGTATTCCCATACAGTCACATTTCAGGAAGGGATGACCAGATTTCCTTGCACATACAGGAATCTTGCTAAACTCAAGATGAGGTAAAATAAACAGAATTTATTCTGGATTTTAAGTTTTTGACTGAAGCATATATACTAATAGGATGGGCTCATTAAATATGCATAGCTAGATAATTTAACTAGAGTTTTTGGAGGAGGAACTTAGTCAAAGCAGAAAGGATATTTTATTCAGAAAGGTTTGTATGCTAAGGTATTTTCTCCCAGCTGAATAAGATGCGACTGAGAATTTGCTTTTAATTAATATAAATAAAACTAGTGAACAGGGAAATTAAATTCCTCCAGAAGTAATTTTGCAGATTTGTTTAGCCTTAGGTTAAAGCTTCAATTAAGGAAAGGGGAGGAGGAGAGGATCTATTACTGTCCATGCTGCTCTGCTAGAATTTTGGTGGAATCTGTATTTACCGTTTCATAATATATTATTTATGTCTAGTTAGCCACAAGCTGGGGCATGAGTCAGGATACTTCATGTGAGTGCTGATCTGAGTGGCAAGATAGAAACCAGAAAGCCTCCAGACCATGCTTGAAACAGTCATACGTGGGTCATCAACAGCTCTGACAGAGTTCATGTTCAGAAAGATATTCCAGAATTTCAGAGTGAATTATTTCTTCCAATGCAAAATTTGCATCGATGTTGCAACCACTGGTTGTTTTTATGCTGTTGGTTTAGAACTGCTCCTCAGTTCACTCCAGGATTCTATTCTCCTGATTGGCCATGGCCTGCATGTTGTATTACCCCAGAAATTTCTTGAGAATGGAAGAAATAGGTAGGAAAAAACTGTGGGTAATTTGGTAGTTGGACAGATCCAGAAACAGCTGAACCTGGCAGTATTGATGGACTGCATCACATTTAGGTGCCTTGACTCAGAGTGGTCCAAACACAGGCACGTGGCCTCACACTGAGAGGTTGAAGCATAGCCCCAGGCTGTGCTGCTTCACATGTAAAAAGGACCATCCATGTGGGCACTGCTCTGATCAGGTAAAACATGTGTTAACATACTTTTCACAGTGTCACAGGCATGTGACACAGTGTTGTGTGTTACGTGTGTTGAGCATCTCTCAGATGTACTGCAAGATGATGCAGTCAGTCTACTTTGGATGGCACTGTGGACACAAACCATCCCATGCCACTTGGCCCAAAAACAGGGACCACCCTGGAAGCAAATCACAGGCATAGCACGAGGAGGCATCTGGATTTCTGTCCATCATTATGTTGTCATGTAAAGGTGGCTCTGAACCTCTTCTTAGGTCTGGACTATCTACTCTGCTTTCCTCTGTCCCAAGGTGTGGAGAGGTATCTCCATAAGAATGGGCATGTGAGCAAACCCAGACTTGGCGGCGCCAGTAAGGATGGCTACAGGGAATACGTAAACAAGGACACACAAGGACGGTTACAGAGAAGACGTAAACAAGGACACACGGGGACAGCCACGTGCAGCATGTGACACGGAAGTGACGCAGCAGGAAAAATGGAGGCAGAAGGTGGAACCAAGGGAGGCGCCATGAAAGCAGTACCTGGCCAATCAAGAGATGTTGCTTAGCGCCTGGCAGAGTCTGTTACCAATTAGAGTTGTGCTTCCAGTGCGCGGTTAGCGCTGGTGGGTATATGATGAGTGAGCTTCGGGCAATAAACGGCAATGCTTGCATTATATTAGTCTGGGTACGTGTTGTCCATTGATCTCCCGCCGCATTTTGTTTTCTGTAATTATAGAATCACAAATCATACAGGTTAAAAGATAATACAGTCTGTGGTCCTACCTCCTGCTTGGTGTTAGATTAAACTGAGAAGCTGTGGATTCTTTCTTCTGATTTCCTTTCTACTAGCCTTGTAGTATAATTGTATGGGGTTTTTTAACTCTTAAAATGTTTAAGTTTTACTCAAATGCTTTATTATCTTATAAAAAATTAGAATTCAGGTCTGATGTTGACATCATTCTGTCATAATTGGCCTATATTAATGAAAAAAGTAGAATGATGAAAGAATTTAACCATACAAGAAACCATGTAAACTGTAAAATATCACTGCTAAAATTTGAACTTTGGTAAATAACAGGCACAATCATCTTAATACATTGGGGGCCATGATTTTTTCTGGGGTAATTGCTATTTCTTTTATAATTCAATATTGGTTTTTATCTTAGAAGATACAATAAGCTTACTGCATCTGAGTAAGGCCTCAAATGTATCGAAAGCATCCATCTAGAAAAAGCTTTGTGTAGGAGGTAAACATTGCTCACTTTTGCTCCAACGGGGTTAAAATCCTTGGAGAAGCACATCTGTGGCCTCTGTTTTGTATATAGATGCCATGTGTGTTTTAAAAAAGCGTTTGTGAGGGAAATGAACATTTTTCTCCAGGGAGGAGACCAGTCACAGGATATATATAGAAAACAAGGAAAAATTAAAGGAAAGGGGCAGGGAACACAACCCAGTTACTTTTCTTCAAGGAACACATTCCTGAGGATGGTGTTCCTAGAAACACAGTATTGTCCCTGCTAGGATGTCTGCTGTGTGAGTGTTTTCCAGAGCAGGTGCTCCACCACTCACTTCTCCACTGCCTTTTCCTCCCATGGAAGCCTGGGAGCCCTGCCTCCAGATCAGCCTCTGACCCCTGTGAGTCACAGCCTCAGTCTTCTCTGGGTGGTTCTGCCATGTCTAGCCCTTGGTGCCACCCACCCATCTTTTTGGGAAGCAGTCCAACTTAACTTCATGCTTATTGTCCTATGCAGTTCCAAGCCAAAGTTCACACAGTCCCAAGTCACAGTCAGGAACCCCTTGGCAGGTCCCAAATTTTGATGATCAGGTGCTTTCCACATTGTTAGCTGCTGTCTTCCTCTTTCTTCAGTCCTCAAAGCATCTGCTTCATCACTGTCTGGCCCTGCTCAATAACCTCATGTAAATCAATCAGTTGCATTATTAAAGTCTGAGTGTTGATCCAGAAACAGCCATTGCCAGGCTGATCTCAATACACTGTAAGACCTGGGAGGCATTACTTAAATAACTGTCTACTACAGAAGAAATGCTTTAGCTTTTCTGATTCACCCCGTTTTACAAGATCAACTGATGCAAATACATCATTTGAAGGTTAGTTGCCAGTGAAATCCTATATTAATTCTTTTTTTTTTGGACCAAAACATTGTTTTGAGATTTAGAATCATTTACCAATGAAGAAGACAGGCAGAACACGTATTTCATTATTTAATCCATGTCATGTAGTGCTTTGAACTGTTTGGGTTTTTTGTTTTGGTTTTTTTTTCCTAGAAGTTTCTTGCTATCAACGCTTTAGAAAGATTTAACTAAGACCTTCATCTGCCTTTATCCAAGGCAGATCATATGGTACACTTCTCCCTTTATTTAAAAAAATTGCGTGCCTGAGGATATTTCTTTTTACAGACCTGGTAAAAGCCTCTTCAAGGACTGAATCTTTCTTTGATACAGTAAGCAAAACGGAGGCCTCAGCAGGTGTAAAATAATGAGGCAGCTCATGCAAATTAGCCTTTGATGTGTAGTATAACGTTGTGCTCGCTGAGTTGGAAGAAAAAAGCATGTGACTGTAGATGCTTAAATATGTAAAGTGAAGCATTCTTCTATGCCAACAGATTGCACGAAACTTATTAGTATCAGAAAACTATATTCTGCTAGAAAAGTCAGTTAATATTTTCTTGCAAGCCCAGCAGTCTTACAGGTGACTTATGCTGTTTGTTTTCATGAAGATCTCACCAAGATAAAATACCTGTGCTTTGAATTTTTTCTGCTGAAAAGTTGTTTTCAAATGTAAAAGATTTGTATTAGTCTGTTCACATTCCCATGTGCATTTGTCTTTTTTGCTCAAAGCTATAAACATAGAAAATTATGGACTCCAAAATCCAATTGACTTCACTTTGGCTTCAGTTATTGAATCCATGACTAGGATTTCTGATTCACTTGGATGGCTGCAGGGGAGCTTGAAATTTCTCTATATCTGGAAGCTATGCCCATTTCAGAATGGGCCTGAGGAATGTCGCTGTCATTGCCAGTTCCAGTGCCAGTTGCTGGCAGGGCTTGAGGGAACTGTCCCATTTAGCTGAGAAAATACCTGAAAATTTTGGAAGGCTTGGCAGATGGTGGTGACACTGGGAGCCGGATGTCCTGGCAGCTTCAGCACTTCTGAGCTGCTATCACGTCTTTGCCATGGAGCACCTAATCTCAGCCAATTCCCAAATTCTGATATTTTGCCAGATCTTTTTTTCCTAAGCAATCCTTCTAAATCTATCTCTGTTAGAAGACATTGAGCACCGCTCACGGAAATCCATACATTTTGGTATGTGTAAGTGTTGTGGTTTAAGGCTGGGGGGGGGCAGATGGAGCAGCTATTCCACTCCCCTTTCTGCCACACTCTATAAAAGGACACAGGAAGTTCCGCTTGCCCCTTCCTTGCTGGGATTGCTGCAGGGCCTGCACCTCCGCCTGGCTGGGTCTGGCTTTTCACATGGTTTGGGAGAATCCAGCGCCATCTGAGACTGGGTTTTGTATATATTTATATATCCACCTTCTCTTATTATCTCTCTATACTCCCCTTCCCTTAATACCTTTTTGTTCCCTGTTAAAATTGTAATCTTAACTTCCAACTTTGCGTAAGGTCCTTTTTTTCCTCCCCAAGGAGGAAAGAGGGAGAGGGAGAGGGGTAAAACAAATTCTGCTCTGTAAGGCTTGCCCTGAGCCTTAAATAGAGACAGTGAATCAGCTTTAGGTTGTGAGCTGTGGCCTGTGCAAATCATACCAACTCATCAGATCTTTCTTGTGATCTCTAAACTATGCAAAAATTATGAAAATCAATTTATAGTTTGTTAAAATAATTGATTTAAGGCTGTTGCTTCTGACAATATTTTTTATTTCCATAAAACTTTGTCTTCTGTAGGAAATGGGCACACCATCAAGGGCCTCAAAATTATAACAGACCTTACAAAGGTCAGTGTTTAAATTACAAGGGACAAGCAAATAATGTTTTGCAGGTAGTCAGACCTTAGCTTCAGAAGTACAATATGTAGAAAAGAAGTTTCTGCATTATGCAGGGTTTCTCCTGTATCATAAAATAAAATCTGCATACTCCTACTGTCCAAATATTTTGCTTTCTGACATTAACTGTAGTACACAAAAAATACTATGGAAAATAAAGATATGCTATTTCACTTAGACTGTATTCTTCCACAGGAAAGTAATTACATTAGCATTTTTCCTGCCTTTACTCTTAATGGAAATCAGATTCTGTGAGTGATAAATTAAACCAATATTATCTCCCAGTTCCATGGCTTTCTTGGTTTCATTGAATCACAATCGCAGTATGGTTATGCTGAAAAATGTTCATTTATTCCCCTAAGTACAAATATTCTGCCAGCAGTGCAAAATCAGGTATTGTTAACCTTCATGCTCTTCAGTATTTCTAATGTGTACCCCCCACTTTGCCTGCAAATGTACTGCAAGTAAAAATTACATTCTTTTTATATTACCTTGATTTTTCAATTCATTTGGAAAAATATGCTGATTGTCACCCAAAACCTACCACTTTTAATGCTGAGTCGCTGATAGCAATTTGTCTGGAAAGTGGATTTCCTCAGATGTATCTTAGACAAAGAAAAGGGAAATGCAATGAGAGAGAAATGAGTATTCACAAAGTACAAGTCTAATGGATGCACAGAAATAGTGCTCAGTAGCGCTCTTACATCACAGCCTGTACCAGGCTCTTGGCACAGACCTACTGAGGCACACCAGTGGGCAGCAAGCTGGGGACACATGTGGGTGCATGTTGAACCAATGCTCAGGAGACCAGGAAATGACACAGATAAAGCCAGTGCTCAGCACTTAGTGCTATTCCAGCTTGCCTTCCCACTCTGCTAGTGGTGACAGCTGAAGGTCTTGAGAGGTCTTCAGGTGATGGTATCAGATTTGAAGCATTGTGCACACAGGGTAATTTCTGGATGTGCCACTTTCAAACAAAAACTTTTCTTCCAGGAATTTCTTTTCAGGTGGTGCACAAGTGTGGGAGATATGTGGTGAGGTTTTGTTTGTTTTACTTTTTTTCTCAGGACCTGGTCTCAGATTTGTATTTTTTATGGAAATTAGCACAAATATATAGTTTGTCTCATTGCTGGGAGTGGTCAACAACCTGCAGGGTAGATGTGCCATTCAGAGGGACTTTGAGAGGCTGGAGAAAAAGGGTGAACAGGAACCAAGTCAAGTTCTGCCTCTTGGGAGGAGCAACCCCAGACACCAACACAGTCTAGGGCTGACCAGCTGGGAAACAGATCTGCAGAGAAGGACTTGAGGGACCACAAGCAGAACAGGAGTCAGCAATGTGCCCTGGCAGCTTCCAGGTACTGAGCTGTATCAGCAAGAGTGTTGCCAGAAGGTAGAGGAAGGTGATCCTTCCCCTCTGCTCAGCTCTGGTGAGTCTCGTCTGAAGTGCTGGGTTCAGTGCTGGGCTGCCCAGTATAAGAAAGACATGGGCGTATTGGAGTGAGTTCATTGAGGGGCCATGAAGATGATGAAGTGGCTGGAGCTTCTTACACGTGAGGAGAGTCTGCAAGGGCTGAGATTGTTTAGCCCGGAGAAAAGAAAGCTCAAGGTCATCTTATTCAGTGTTGGCAACTACCTGCTCAGAGGATGCACAGAAACCAGGCTCTTTGTGGATGTGTTCTATGGAAGACAACAGACAACAGTTGCAATAAGGAGAAAAACAAATCTTTACAGCAAAAGTGGCAAAGCACTGGCACAGGTTGCCAGAGAGGCTGTGAATCTCCATCCTTGGAGGTACTTAGACCTTAGCTGGCCAAGATCCCAGGCTATCTGATCTGCGTTGGTTTGTGTGCAAGACTTGGACTAGATAACTTCCAGGTGTCCTTTCCAGCCAGAACAATTCTGAGATTTTAAGATTCTGTGAGGTCAGTTTGCAAATGTGAGGCTCCAGCTATTGAGGAATTTATAGGCCGAATGTTTCACTTTTCATGAGAAGATTTTTCAAACTGATAAACCTTGTTTATTATGTCAGGAGGTTGAGTGAGAGAATTTGAATTAATCAATACATTTAGCAGTATGTTCCCTACAAAGATGGCTTTAGTCTGAAAATTTAAGCAGTATAAAGCAGAAATGAATAGTCTTTATTAATCCTTCTTAGATCTCCAGCATTGACAAAGGGCATAGTTCATGGGATTCTTCTTGTCATTTGTGCCACAGCTACATCTATGAACTTCTGCAATTATCTTATATAGAGAGATATGCTTCATAAGTGAACTTTGGCATACTTTCTCTTGCTAATGTGACCTAAGAAAGTCTATTTTTGGTACAATTTAAGTGAATTTTCTTTTGTTGATGTTACTTTTATTTTCATGTTGCACTCACCCCTCCAAGACCCATTGTATGTGCACCACAACACAACCTTTCTGTGTGTCCGAGAGGGCTCTGTTATTTTTTCTCTCTTCCAGCTTCACAATGTGGTGTTGGGTCAATAATGAGTAGCACGTTATGTGCTTGGGACAGTATCAACAATAATCCATCTCCTTTACAGAGTTCTGCCTTCTTGTGTCTCTTGATAAACCTCTATAACTTTCTGCTCAGACACTGCATTCGAAAAAAGCAATGTGCTCCTCTGTCACCCCTGGGATCTGTGTTTTAGACACACTGTATCTTGGAGCTGACATTACTCGGAAGCATAGCCGGTTAGTTTGGAGGAGGAAAACAGGGACACACTAAGTGTTTTTGCTGCCTTGTCATAGCACTCCAGGCTGTTCTCACCTGCTTCCTGGTTTGCTAATCCATTGACTCAACTTAAGCCTTTGATGTATTGTAAACTATTGTACCTAAATGCTGTGAGCCTTATTGATAAACACCAGACTGAAAATAACCATTATCCCTGCTGTATGTGGTCAGCATGCTCTTATGCTTCCAGACTCTGAAGGTTAAATATAGCACACTGCGGTGCTTGCCTATCTCTCATGCAGCTGATGCAATTCTCCATAGCCTATTAATTTCAGGCTTTCATTTTGTTTTCACATTATGAGATAATATAAAAACCATTGCCCATATCAGATTTTTAAAAGAGAACCTAATCAAATCACTCTGTGTTCTGCATCCAGTGCCACTGTCAAGATGCTTTAGCAGCACGGTGACTCAGGGTAAAGGCTGACATCTGAAAAATAATCACATCATGCTAATGGCGAGTGGGTACCTTGTCCAAATAGGAGAAAGCTAACTACTGGGGGGCATGAAGGGAATTTAAATTGACAAAATCTTCTTTGAAAAAGCTGAGGACAAATCTGAACCCAAGGTGCTTCCTGTAGCTTTTGGGTTTAAAGGAAAGGGTGTTTCTTTGTTTTATTTCTTTCTTTACCTTTTTCTGGGGGCAGAAGAGTGTTTGTATCTTGGGAAGGCTGTGCTTGCTATCTTTCTCCAAGGAACAATCAAGAAGTTAGAAAAATAATTATCTTGATTTCAATAACCCTCCACCTGGAGACTAAGAGAAAGAAACATTTCTCCTTTGCTTTTAACTTCAGAGTTGAACTTTGCAGTTACTGAGATTTTATTATGCTTATGATCTTAGCCTTATACAAACAAAAAGCCAAATAAAACAAATCCCAAAGCATATAGCATTACACCTCCCAGGCAGATGTAATTTACAGGAACAGTAGGCATACTTCAGGAGTTCACTGTGGTTTCAGAAGCATTTCCAATTTCAGCTATATTTCCCATGCTTAAATTTGAGCTCCAGTAGTATCTCAGTAGCCAGAATTAACTTTGCAAGTGCATACATACTGCAGAGTAGCAAAGCTTAATACAAGCAGTAAATCTGCTGCAGTGAGGCTGCTGAGAGCCTGACACAATGGAAGCTAAAGCCTGTTTTTCTAAGAATTGGAGATTTTATAAGGGTTCTCCAGGAAAGAATGGGGTGCATCTGTGTGGAGGCATGCATGTACACACTGAGCATATGTCACATGCTATGGTCAAGGCTTCTTGAAGCTACTGACACAGGACAGTTCCCTTCAGAAAACATGATTTTGTAACAAAGGTAAATAATTTCCCTGACCAAATCTTAATTTCTATTATTTTAAAAAACAAATATAATGATGAAAACAGAAAGTGAAAAATTGGAGCCAAAATTTCAAAAATGAGAAGTCACAGGAATACACCATCCATTTGTCAGGTTCAAATTGATTTTCTTTCAGCAAATGGAATACTTTCATTTCTATTGAAAATGCCAATGTTATTCCTTGGCATTTCCCATTTTTAACAGAGGCATTCTTCTTTCCATAGATTTTAACATTCTTCATAAACAATCTAATTCAGAGCAGAAGCTTATTTCAAAATGCTGCCGTTTCTCACACAATGAAATCCTATTTCTCTGAGCCATCCCCAGTGCTAAATATTATTCCTGGTTTTGTAGAATGAGAAATATTTTCCTGTGGTGGCAGATCAGAGATGCTTTGTCTGGTGCAAGGATTGAGTGTCCTTCCTTAGAAGAGCCCCCAGAACCACTTTTCACTGTTCTCTGGAAATTCCTGTTGACTTACTGAAGATAGCAGTAACTTTAATTTCTTACAAGGTTCAAATTGAGTTAAAAACCCCATAATCTCTTTCCCGCTCTGTGCATTAACCAGTTACCTGTGGTTCATTTTGAGTTTTCCTAACTCAAGGAGAAATTCCAGCTAGTTGTGCCATGCCAGCTTGGAGGATGCCTCTGGTCAAAGAGGAGAGGGAAAGGGGCCTAGCTGAGACAAATTATAGAGCAGCTTTGGGCAACTTACAATACAGGGAACATAGATGAGAATATAGAGGATATGGGGACATGTGTAATGGTTTGCATCTTCCAGTAAGTGTATAAACAGCTAACAAACCAAACAGAAATGCTTGGAAAGAAATATCTGTACTTTCTGCTGTTGTTTTCAAAATAGGCCAACAGGATCCCATGTAGCAGACCTATGATCCCCAAACACTGCACCTGAGAGCCTCAGGGATAGGTGACAGGCTTGTGTGTTGCCTCTCAGAGCAAGTTTCTACATGTTGGCGTTCTGCAAAGATGGAGCTGTCGACAGCCCATGTATAAGGGTGGAGACCATTTTGATGAAGATTGACAGGAATCTTTCTCATCTTCTGAAGACATTAATTGTATTATTTTTGCATGTATTCATATTAAATCATAGAATCATAGAATGGTTTGGGTTGGAAGGGACCTTAAAGATCATCTAGATCCAACTCCCCCACCATGGCTGGGACACGTCCCACTAGTATAATTGATGATAAATAGTCATTTTTCATTGTTAAGGAAGCTACCTTTTTCTCAAAGCTCAACAAACTAGCAGATGTTTAGGGTGTCATTAACATTAATGGATGGAAATCAAGACTAGTATTAGTCTCCTATGTTTAGATATTAGACTTTTGGAGATGATGTCTCTTTGTTGACTATTAGAGCTTGAAGGTGAAGTCTTTTCCAGAGACCAGAGAGAGGGGTTTAAAAATTATGGCTTATCTGGCAAAGTGGGATAGTCCTGGACTGCTGTTTGATGGTGAGTCTGAAACAGGTTTTATCTCATAGTTGTTTGTATGTACACATTTTCCCTTTAAAGTTTCTGTCCTTCTAACAACTTCTGAGAAGCAGCATTGCTTTCTCCTGCTGCATCATATGTGTGAAGGGGAGGAATGAGACAGGGATGGAGGAGCTTTGAATATGTAATCCAGTCCCAACAGAAATGGCCACTGGCATGCTGCAAAATATAACACTGCAAACATAGCTACAATAGAACAGACAAAAGGACGAACCCACAATGAAGTTTTATCCCATGAACTTGATTATATTCTATATGTTATGTTCTTTAGTCTGCTAATTTTGAAACGAAACTCCACATTTTCATGAAAAAACAAAAGAATAGCAGAAGAGAATTTTTATTTTCCGCACCAGCCCTGTGGACAGCATTTGCTTTTCAGCTATATCCCAAAATACCACTGTGTCTTTACTGGGAAAGTGGAGGATTCTACTGGCTGGATTTAATTAATTGTGAAAAATTTCTCCTTGTGCTCAAGTCGGTTTAATGTTATTGGGATAACATCAAAAGTGTTTAGTGAAGTAATGATATTACACGCTTTGGAGCAGTAAGCGGAAAAATCTATATGGCAGGGTTTGTTGTACACAAGAATACTCAGGCTGTTCCTACAAGTGCAATGCCCTGATGATCCATACTATGTATACATGCTAATTACTTCCAGGCTGGACAAGGTAGCTTCTACTAAGGGAGAAACCTGGGCACAGATGCCATGCACATTATGGACATGAGGAAGTTGGCAGTACTTACCCCAAAATCATGACATGCTCTTCATCAGTGGTGATGGAAGTAGTAGAGATGGACACACTGTTCCTTAGGGCATTGCTTACCAATTAGACTTTCAAGCCAATTGAAGTACATGACGTACATGAATTGCACAAAGCACAAAAAGCAGAGCAGAATTTGGTTTAGCAAAGGTGGAACAGTTTAATTCCAGTGTGAAAAGAAAAGCTGCTCAGTGTTTGTCATTCCCTAATCAGGGTTTGGTTCCTGATTTGATCATGGACGCTTCTGTCTGAAACAGAATATGGATTTACTTTGTATGATCAAGGTCAATCCACCTAGCAACTAACCACAAAGGAGCCCAGTGTCCAGGGCGATAGTGAGGTCAACATTTTCCCTCTGAAAATCAGGGTATTTTTAAGGCTTCTGAAACAAGGCACCTCCAAAATGAAGGAAGCAATAATATTTTGCCACGTTTGAAAGACTTGTGCAGCATTTCCTCAGAGACTGTAATTAGATACTTAAGAGAATGACAGTGTTTTAAAGTCCTTTTATACTCAGTGCATAGCTATGAGCATATGCCAGTACTAAGAGGAAGCAGGGTTACATAGCCCTGGAGCAGGTGACCATGATCATTTTAGGAAAATGACATGTTAAGAAACAGCTGGGTTAATAAAATAATTCTTCCAAAAGACAAAAAACAAAGCTTCCACATTATGTTATCCACACACAAAGGCACAGAGATTTTTCCTCCAACTGGGGCAGACAACACAAATTGATCTTAAAGCTTTCAAGAAGAAAAATGGTAAAAATAGCTAATTTACCTGATTTATGTGAGCCATTAACAACACACTACTATGTTCTGGTTTAACTTGAGTTGTAAATTTCACATGACAAAGAAGACAATTAAGGAAAAACAGGTAAGAAAATGAACAAATCGTTTTTTTACTAATTTCTACTTAGCAAAGATTTCACCACCACTACTTTTTCAGGCAAAGACTCTTTCAAGGCATCTGAAATTGCTATCTGAACATGTATGTCTTTGTATCTCTTGCTTCAGCTGATAGAAACAAGATTGCTAGCCTCTGGAAGTGATTGTAAATTCCCTTGTTACTATAAAAACTGTCCTTCTCTGGTTAGCTACCTATTTTTGTGCTAGATCAGACTTACTTACATAAAACCAAGCTAGTTTCTTGTTGTAATTCAAAAAAGCTGCTTATTCTTCCTCTATTTCTTGCATGCTGGCTCTCCATTAATCAAAAGATGCACTATGTTGTGTCTTTGGGAAGGCACCATATATCTTTTGCAGTGCTCTGTAGAAAAGAGCAAGCCACAACTCGGGGAAAAACCTCTGCTATTCTGGCTTACGTTCAGTCTGTGCAGGAAAGCCAAACAGGGTTTTCATCTCCAAAATATGAGTGGGATCCTCCAGTGACAAGGGTAGGTGTGGTGCTCAGCTGATGCAGTGGTGCTGTGCTGCCTTCTTCTGAGACCCCGTGAGAAGCACCGACACCAGCCAGTAGACAAGGTCCACAGCAATGTGGTTATTCTGGACAGATGAAATGACTTCCAGTTGGCTGAACAGTGGGGAATGTCTGCTACATTCTTCAGTATTTGATACTTTCCTGCCCAATCAACAGAAATGTTTACAAGACTCCAGTTGCAGATGTAGTGGTTCGTCACTGCAGTATGGTGGGTTTTGCTGGCCCCCTGCAGACTCCACAGGCACCGTGCATGGACAGGGCACACCAAGCAGGCATAGCCTGTATCTGCTGTCTCTGCCAGTGCCTTGTGCAACCTCCTCCTCAGCCTGGCCATTTGAAAGAAGACAAGATTTGGAGTTTATAAATGATTTCACTTTCAAGCCATGCCTGGATCTTAAGTGAAGTTTGATACTTACCTAAGCAAAAAGTTTTAATAAGAGAACCTTCTCTCTTTGCTCCTTCTCTTTCCACCAAAAACAAGTGCATATTTGCACTTGTCAGTGTGTGGCTTGCCCAGATCTCTAAATGAGTGATGCTCATGATGACTTTCTGGGCAGAAATATCATTGCTAGTCCTCATTGATGACTTGGGCAGATAATCCTTGATAACCTCCAAAGGAAACCTGGTTAAGACCATATCTTTCTTGCTTGTTGTTCTTACAGATTTTCCACTACATATATTATTCTGACTATTAACATTCACTGAGAGAGTTTATGAACTGGTAGAGGCAAGGATAACACCTAGCTTTTTTTGATGGTAGCAAATGTTCCAGCAGCTTTGACATGGAAAAAGTCTTGCTCTGCAATAATATTCCTGAAGTGATTACTGAACCCTCTTGGTCAAGCTCAGGAGCCGCCCCAGAGTACACAAAGTGGAAGCTGTGAGAAGAGAGTTAAATTCGTTTTGAACAAAGTGGACCATAAAACTGTATGTTTCTTTTTATACAATATTCATTTATGATTTTTTCCCTTTGTCTAATTCTTACAGAATTCTGAAATGAATTTCTCTTCAGGCACCAGACCTTCTCTCCACAGACCTTCCCTTCAGCTGTGTCTTCTGTTTAAATCATAGTATATGTGAAGTGATAAGCAAGAACAGAAGGTATGATATTCTTTTCCAAGAGAAGCTTTAAAGGATGATAAATATTTGTCTAAGCAGAGCATTCAAGCCATATGCAAATTTGCATAATGGCACTCCAGGTGATGCAATGCATAGTAATTGCTTGTAACCTGATAAAAGTGAGAAATTCAGGAGTATGCTGATGACTGCAAACATTTATCTCAGCACTACTTCTTCACTCCTTAATAATGGTGTTATGGGAAAAAGGCATGTCTTTAGAGAGGGACATGAAGGACATGTCCAACTGGACATGGAGGATGTCTCCTTGCCACCATCCAGGAGTGTGATCACTATATGCACCTGCTCACTTCCTGTCCATAGCCATGCCTTTCTGCTTGTCAACTTGCATTGATTTCTTAAAAACTTAAAGATGCTTATCATCCCTCAGGATTGCACATATTGGCCTGACTTTTCCAGCTTCCATAGCAACGTGCCTTGTGTTGTAATCAGCTACTCTCAATTAACAGCACTTGCATCATCAAGGCGAAGAGGAACACATTGGACTCTCACCTGTAGGTAATTAAATCAAACAAACAGCACCTTGATGCTTGAGACATGACAGGGAAAGGTCAATAGTCCAAAGCAAATAAATAGTGGATTGTAGCAGTGCAAAAAGGTATAATTAAATTTCCATTTAACATGTATTTAAAGTGCAGAACAGAACCATGTACCTGATTGAATGTTATGAGTTTTTGCCATCGACGTTGCTTGGGCCAGAATTTTACTCTGGTACAGAATTTTACCGACTGGAATACTGTCTTTCTACATCCATCAGAGGAAGGAGAGGAGGATTTAAAATAGATGACACAATTGTCTTCAATATAAAGTCTCTTTACATGGGAAAAACACATCAAGATCTAGGAAAAAAGAGTCATGCAAGTAGTTACAGTAGTAGCCATCTCTCAGTTTAAGTGTGGTGTGAGAAAAGTGATGTTAGGGAAGCAGAAAGAAGCAGATCTGTAGAAGCTTATGGCAAATCATTCAAAATGTGGACTTGAAAGAAGAGAGTCTCAAATGTGCTCTGGCCTACACCATTTGCACAGGCAGATCCATTCTTGTATTGATGGCACCCGGGATTCTGAAATATCAGAGCAGAAGTGTCTCATGGTACTGAAGCACTCCTGGAATGCTTTAATAAACAAGGTGAAATCCTGGACTCCATACTGGAATAAGAAGAGTTTTTCTGCTGACCTCTTTGTAACCAGAGTCTTACTTTCCTACCTGCTTCTTTTGTCTCTTCATGTCTCCCTAGGAGGTGAGGAGCACTGGGGCTATCTTCAGGATGGCAATGGGCAGTTCTGCTTTCTTTATTCCTCAAAAAAGTAGAATCATTACTGGAAAAAATCAAACATAAATATTCAGTTTTTAACCAGGGTTGCCTCAGGCAGAGCTTTAACTCATGCCCCTCTCTGCCTTTTAAGAATACAATTTGATTAATATGCATTACGTTTAGGAGAAGGATTGTCATATTTTATTATACCATGGGATCAAGAACGCTTTATTTATATACAAAGAACATAATTAGAAAAGAAATATTTCAAAAAAATCCCCTGAGTGTGTCAGAAACAGTAAGTGTAAAATTATGACGAAGTTTTCAAATCCTTTCTTTTGGAAAGCCAAACACTGAACAGACTCCACAAACTACATGAGGTTACCTGTGGACTCAAGGTAAGGCAGAGACCTGAAAAAAGGAACAAAAAGGGCATGTCTGCACTGACAAACACAGTTTGCCAGATATTGCTCTTCAACACTAGGGCCAAGTGGTGTGGAGTAGCTTGGATCCACACTACTAACCTTTCATACCTTCCTACATCATGAGGGTATCTAACTTGCCTGTAGAGAATGATCTTGAGCCTTTGCTAACACCTAAATTGTGTCTGTGAATTTTATGGAAAAGTGCCAATCGGCCTGGAACAAAACACGCTTCGTGTTGCAATATGGTTCAACAGTGTAAATTGTCAAGTGCCAGGACCTGGCACCTTCCCTGACATTGTTTAATTTACAATTATAGATGTAGCTGAAATACTTTCAAACAGAACAAAGGGCTCTGGGATTCCTTCCTCCTGGCACTCATAGCCCTGCTTGGAAGTTTTACATTTGCAGGTTTGTGTTTGTATCATTTTTCAGCCACATGCTATGGCATACCCAGCGTGCCCAATTGGGTATCCCTGTGTGCTCAACACACTGTTCCTCCAAACCTTGGCCAGTAAGAGAGGTGCTGCTGGGATTCCCAGTCTCTCATAAACTATCACAGACAAAGCCCTTTTTTCCTATCTGTTGTTCTCTTCATATCTTTCCCCATTTAAGCTCCTAAAAATGTCTCACTCTTCCTGATTTAGCTGAACATCTCCAGCTTCCCTCTTAGACAGATTGCATGAAGCCATTCTGGCTTTCATACTAGAAGCACTCCTGATCTCTTTATGAACAGCAACAGAACTCAGTGCTGAAGAAGGCTTCATAATGAAGCAAAGCTAGGTTGGGCAGAAATCCTGAAGCAGCTCTTTTGTATTCTTCCAGTGGTGGCCTTCTAGTCAGACATCGTTCTTTCTTACCTTGTCAAGCTCTGGAGGATGCTTTCTTATTTGAGAGAGGGCCAAGCTAAAGTACTTCCATTCAGGTGAGAATGTATCAAAACAGCAAAATCAAAACCACAACTGAAAACCAGGCAGATGTACAGAAAATCATCTGTGTCAGCCACAGGTACCAATGTTTGTATCTACAGCTATGTGGCTGCAACCATGTGGTGCTTGGGCACAATTCCAAGCAAGCTTTGGATCTGCTCAGATAAGGAACTATATGGAGACACTGTGCTGGAACCTGAGCTGCTGTGATTTTTTTTTGGGTATATGTGGGTTGGAAAAACACCTCAGTAATTGAGTTTGGGTGTTTCCAAGAGTGACCTCTACACTTAGCAGCGTGCACCATGGAGTCTCACAGGCCATCCCAATCATTCAGCTGCTATTTGGGAAGCAAAAGGAAAGATATGCTTGTTTTTCAAAAAAGAAAGTCTGTGTTTTACTCACATTTTCATGTCTGCGTGACATGGTGGCAATTGTCTGATGCTTACCCCACCTACTGCCAGAAGGGTTGTGCATGAAGAAACTGATGTGTAAGACCTAGAGAGGGGATCCTGGCCAGAGCAAGCAATTGCAGTATGTCTTTTAAACCAAACAGGCTCAAGAAAGTCAAACAAGATCTGCTCACTTCTTTTCATTATTTAAAACCATAAAATAGTGCAAAAGTGCTCTGTGCTTAAACAATCCAGGACATTATTTTGAACACCAATGCAGCTGCTGGAGGAGTTTTGGTAAGTAAAGCCACACTATACCTCCTTAGGGAAGGTACCTAGCAGAGTGCTGCTGTCAGATTCTTAGGACCTTTCTCTGTTGTGTGCACTGTGTATACTCCTTGTGGTATATCTTTTAAGTGAGATTAATATATTCCTCAGACCTACCACACAGTGGGAAGCTCTGAGCATTCATTTCATATCCCTGAAGGAAAAGTACAGCTATAGCAAAATATACATGTGTTAACACTGCTAATATGAAAATATGATCTAAAAGCACAGAAGATGTCACCTGGCCATAACTGTGGAAGACTAACTATGGGTTTTGCTGCTGTGTACAGCCAGAAGCTGATGGA
This sequence comes from Brachypteracias leptosomus, assembly GCA_013401335.1. NCBI lineage: Eukaryota > Metazoa > Chordata > Aves > Coraciiformes > Brachypteraciidae > Brachypteracias > Brachypteracias leptosomus. The sequence goes on from VYZX01016237.1 coordinate 144,487, forward strand.
CTGCATGGCTTTCAAAACTCAAGTGAAAACAAAGAAGAAAATATCAGAAAAAGAAATAGCAAAGTGAATAACTTGTGGAAAACTATCACAATAGAGAAACTAGCCTGAAATAAAAAAAAATCAATAAGACTGAGAATTCTGGGTAAAAATATATCTAAATTATCAATAATGAAATGTATTTTTATTACTTTAATGTAAGGAGGTCTGACAGTGACTGCTTTAACTTACCTAACAATTTCTATTTTAAACCAGCATAGGACAGGAAATGTGATGGGGGCCAAGGATATGCCTTTTGTTTCTTATTATTTGGATTTTGGTCTTACATTTCCATTTTCTCTCATTTTTTATTATTTTTTTTGCCCCAGGGTGAGACAGACTCCCTCCTGCATTGTTATAAACACAATAAGAACAGAAGTTGGTTTGAAAATTAAATTCATCGAGACTAAGTTGCAGTTGTGTGCCATTTGGCAGAAGAGGGCATGTTCTAGAAAGGACGCTCTTGTAGCCATTCTTTGATTTCTTTGGCAATAACAGCATTGTTGACACACTTAAAAATTGCCTAGGAGGCAGCAGGACATTTTATGTCCAGGTATGATACCAGTTTCTCTAGGTATTAGAGCAGCAAAAACCCTTCACATCTTCCTCTTCTAGTTTCAATAACAATCATTTTATTGAAAAGAAGATTGAAACTTGTCTCTTAGTTTTGCTTTCTCAAATTTATATTGGTTCTCTGTCTCTTATATTTGTCTTTTTTTTAATTTTTTAATTTTTTTCTCCTTATGTGAATGAGAAGAACATATCTGCTCAATAAAGGGCTTACTAGGTTGATGTCCACTGGGAACTTTATCTGGTTAAGGGTGTTGCTAAATACATTACAGAACCGCATTATCTTCTCTGTGAGGCCAACAAAGAATGAGTTTCAGGCTCACTTTATTCTTCTCATACCATAGGAATCTGAAAGAATATTTAAGGCAGTTAAGTGATTAAAAAATTTCAAAAAGTGACATGATGAAACTTAATATCAGGGATTGCTTGAAGGATAACCACAAAAGGGAAATGATGGGAATCCCATCACTTTGCTATCGGTGACTTGGTGTTGTGCTTCATTAAAAGGTCTGTAGATAAGGGCCTGACATTGGCACTGGCAAAGCAGATCCAGCTGATCTTTCTGCTTTCTCTTTTTATGCAGCTGCAAGGAAAATAGTGTAGAAATTTTGACTGTGAAGAAGAAATGATTTTTTAAATTTTTTAATAGTTTAGTCTTCACTGTGAAAGATTAAAATCTGAGATCTTCAAACAGAAATTGTTTGCTTTCCTTTGAGTTTTTAACCATCTGACTTGTCTGCTCCTTAAACAGCTATAACTGCTATCTGCAGTGCAATTACCCAGCTGGCTCTGTCTGAGTATGCTATTTCTTGCTGATCCAGTAATTGATGGATAACAGGAAGTGTCTGAACATGGATGTTAAATTATATTCACTGTAGGAATAGATTGCATTGCCACCACTGTTGCTATATTTTTTTAAACCAGTAATCATTGTTGCCATTTTATGTGCCCTCAGGAATTGAATGCTGCCACGCTTGCCCAGCATGTCTCTTTTTCCAGAAACATAACACGTGGATGGGACAATGCATCAAGGCAATCGCACAAAGAGAGGGCTTCGAGATTTGCTGGCTGCTTATATAACATAAGCTATGAATAACTTGGTCAAACACAAAAATGTACATTTTGACAAGCAGGGAAATAGCACCAAGCCTTTGAAATTAAATGAATTAGTAGTGATCTCTGCTTAAAAAGAGGGAGAGCATCTTGCCATCAGGACAGGGTACTAGTTGTCAATGCTGGCACTAGGCAGAGCTCACAGTAGTGCATTTGGTCATGCTGCTGATCTTATGAGTTTCTTTCTCAAGCCTTACAGTTTTGGCAACTGACCATTTAGGGGTAAAATTTTCCACAGCTGGACATCTTGGGTGGAGGAGGGTTCAAGGACTTGACATGTTCAGCCTGGAGAAGAGAAGGCTCTGGGGAGACCTTACCATGGCTTTTCAATACCTAAAGAGGGCCTATTATCAAGATGGAGACAGACTTTTTGACACAGCTTGATGTGACAGGACAAAGGATAATGGTTTTAAACTAAAAGAGGATAGATTTAGACTAGACATTAGAAAAAAAAATTTACAATGAGCACGATGAAACACTGGAAGAGTGTTTCTCATGCCCTGAGAGTTTATAGAAGCCCATTCCATGGAAACATTCAAGGTCAAGTTGGATGGGGCTCTTTGCAACTTGATCTAGTTGAAGATGTCCCTACTTATTTCTGGGGCATTGGGCTAGATAACATTTAAAGGTCCCTTCAAACCTGAAACATTCTATGAGTCTATGATCATGGATCTTAGACATATCTATTTGGGAGTGATGGCCTTAGCAAAAATGAAACTAAGGACTTTTTTCCCATCATTCTTCCACAAATCTCTGTAAATCTCTGCCCAGGAGGCCATATAGAGTCTGTGAAGTGTGAGGGAGTTGGTTTCTCACTTGTTGGCATCCTTAGCAAAGTGTGCTGACCATGATGTTATCAAAAGCACAATTTGCTTCCACATATGCCAGGGTAAGGTAATCAGAGAAGGATCACAGAATAGCCTGTATTATTTAATACTTCTGTTTTGTGAGAGTGAATTGTGTTAGGAATGTTTGTTTGTAAACTGATGAGAGAGCTAATGATGTAAAAACTATGCATAAAACATAAACAGAGTCTCAGAAGATTTTCCTGCATGCACAAAGGGTTCATAATCTCTTTCTCTCTGGCCTTGCTACTGCACGGAAGGCTTAGAACACAGCATTAACCCTGAAGTATGATCAGGGCTTTAAAATAGCATGGCTATAAAGAGAGACCAAATTGACAATGTCTCTTGGAAAACAGATAACTGCTGTAGGCACATAAAAATGTAAAAGGCATAAAAAGAAGAAGTGATTGGGATTTGAATGAAAACATCCTCAGGAATTAGAGAAGCCCTCCCCCAGCTCTGAAGCACAAAGAAGCAGAAGAAACCTCTGCCTCTGGAAATCCCCAAACTGGAGTTTGCTGGAAGTGAGAGGACATACTGGAGGAAGGATAACTTGGTATTTGTCCTCATACATTCCTGTTATGCCCACATCTGGCCTGTCTCAAAGGCACGGTGCCAGGCTGGTCAGTCCTTTCTGTGTGGACCTTCCTATGATTTAAGAGGCAGTACATTTTTATGGCATCTCTTGCAAGTACAAATAGTGTTAGAAATAACTAGGCCAGTCTTTTCCAAACCTTTTAATGTACTGCTGGAATGTATTTCAAACACGCACGTTTAGAGTATTTTCTGCAGTACTCCTGCCTTATAGACATTATAGGTGTCACTCTGTACAATTTCCACAATAGTCACGTTTCTGCTCAAGCTCTGAGAGGAGTCTGCATTTCAAGGTGAGTGTACCCACAGTCATACTACTTAAAGTATTTCAATATAGGAAATGACATAATTAAAGTTATTATCCCAGGTGTTGGAACAGGATACAAATAGCCTTTATTATTTAATACTTCTGTTTTGTGAGGGTGAATTGTGTTAGGAATGTTTGTTTGTAAACTGATGAGAGAGCTAATGATGTAAAAACTATGCATAAAACATAAACAGAGTCTCTCAGAAGACTTTCCTACATGCACAAAGGGTTCATAATCTCTTTCTATCTGGCTTGCTACTGCATGGAAAGCTTAGAACACAGTATTAACACTGAAATGACCTTTAATTAGGACAGGACTGGATTTCCTCTGTTACAGTGATACATCCTCTGCGTAATTAGTAGCTGTCATTGAAAAATATCACCTTTATATTTCTAACCCCTCTGGATTTCCAGCTGAACACTTTGACTAGAAGTATCATTGCAGAGAGACCAGCCTGTGTAAGAAAACTGAGGCTGCGCTCTTGCATTCCTACTGAAACTCTCAAGAAGATGAGGAAGACTGCATTTTGCCAAGATACATTTACTATGGAGTTTTCAGATCTTTCTTTTCAGATCTTTTAGCAATATCAGTTGCCAGCAGTTATTCAATGTAATGAACTCCAATTCCTGTACTAATCCACTTCATTATTTTGTACATTATTATTGGTATTTCTCTATAAATCTTCCCCACTGACTTTTTGTTTACAGTATCACAGGTTAAAATGTCTTTTCTGCTTCTTTCCCATGTTTAATTAAACCAAGACTAAAATAAAAATAAAGGTAAAGGTAAAATTAAAAATAATATTAAGAATGAATTGTTGCCCCACTGTGATCCCATGAGCAGACTCTGTGACAGTGTCGATTCCCATATAGGGGGACATGTTCTGAATTCATAATACATCTATTTGTTCTCAGCTCTGCTGTTTGTGATATATGTGCATTCAACAGATTCAATGTGTAGGAGTACCTTAGTGTAGGAGGTTTCAGGAATGGTCACCTGCTGACTCCATAAGGAAGTGTTGCACTGCATCTCGTCTATGCTATTTCTTTCCTAAACTCATCCATGCGCACATGTGTCATGAAAAATATGCAGCAAACCTGACTTTGTGTCTGAGCACCCCTGGCAGCCTATCCCACAGTGCCCTGCCTTCCAGAAATCTGGTTTCTCACATTTCCAGAATATGGGAGATTTTCCAGGTACGTTTTAAAAATATCTTAAAATAAATTTTAAAATACTTAAAAGGTGGATGCCAGGAGCTCTAGGAATTTTTCTACAAGTCTTTTATCTTTACTGGACGTTACACTTTGTCCCATATGAGAACCTCCATGCTATTTCTCAATGCTGCACCCCACTTTGTGACTTTAACACTGCATCACATAACCAGGAACCAGAGTGTCAGAGCTAGTCCAGGGTCATCATGAACCAGGCTTGGATAGGAATCACGTACCAATGTGGAAGTGTGTAAGCCTGTGGAATTAAGAGTGCAAAAGATGCAAGAATCTGTAAAAACTTTATCTTTGATAATGGGTAAAACCAATGCTGGGCAATCTTCAGTCTTCTCTGGCTTTGCCTTAGGTAGAGCACAGCGGTGCTGCAAACAGGCAGCCTGAACCCAACCGCAAATCTCAACAAGGTCTTTGTGACACACTGAGCTGGCCATGAAATGTGGGATAGAACCTGGGGTTTACATGCCCGATGGAAGGATGCATGAGACCTCCATGAAGGACATCAGACATTTGAGGTAGCTGCTCTGAGCAACTGGTGACATTATGTCTGCCACCTGTGCTGTCAATGAGTAAGGTCCCTTGGGAAGAACTGCCTGGTGGAGGTATCCTCAGCATGGCAGGGTCTGAGTGATCCTGAAATGATCTCCACTGCCTATTGCACTTTCAATGGACACAGCAATGACAGCTGGAGCAAAGGCACAGCAACTCTATGTATACAGCCTGTGTCCTCTGTTGAGGTGGAGGGCCTGGGGCAGGTGCTGCCATTATCACTGCTGGGGCATTGAAAGCAGCTGTAGCCTTTGAGGAAATTTTTAGCTAAGATCATATTTAACAGAGATACATTAATATGAGATTTTTTTTTTTCTCCCTCAGAGAAATAAAAGCTTTGAGGACTATAAGGTGAAAGATATTGTCCTGTTTTCTGTTCTCTTTGTGTCAGTAAGGTCTCAGTTTATGAAAGCTACCTCTGCTGCTGTTTTGTCCTTATTGACAAACCCCTTTTGTAGTCCATCACTAAGCTACTTTGTCAGTTTGATGGCTGGCTATTTAATTTTGTCAGAAACATGCAGCTACTGTTTTAACATAGCTGTTAGTGTGCTGCTCTTTGCTGACAAGGGAAGAATAATTTCACAACAGAGTTTTAGAATTATGTCACTAAGAATATGGACTTGTCTCCAGCTCTCTCACCCTGAATGCTTTCATAGCAAATGATGCCTATACCCTGTATACGTGCTAGATATTATTTGGTTAAATAAATGAGTGAAAACAAAAGAACATTTACTAAAAGCTGGCTTTAAATTTGCAATGACAAAGATCTTCCACTAGCCCTTCTCTCTATATTTTTTTTCTTTTTTTGGTTGGCACCTGTAGTCAGTGCATGTTTGTTCAGACTCCTCAGCTCAGTGAGACAACACAGACATATGATTTTCATAGTTGTAAGTACTTCAATTAAAGACACTTCCATGGCTCACTGCTGATCCATCTCTTTATTGGCATTCATTTTATCCACTAGAGAAATCTATGATATGGATATTTACCTTGTGTCTGTGAGGTGCCCCAGAGTATTTACAATGTACACAGATGCCCATGTCCTTCAAGACCAGCAGCTGAAGGCCAGATAGAATACATCCCAATGTCACAAAACACCTGGATGTGAGTAACTGGATCAAGACCATGGCTTCTTGGACCAGTGACATGTGTCAGGAGATTGCCTATTAACATGAAATTGTCTTTCTGTGTTGGTATCTTTTCCTGGAATTTACTACCAAAATCTAAAATTGCAATTTTCTTTATATTATGTCATTTTTACATGAAAGAAGATTTCCTTGTTTTAACATGGCAGAACTGCATAGGATGCTAGTAGATGAGAATATCATGTTATTCTTGAAGTGATTTTGCAAACTTTCTCATTGCCAAACAGGTTAACCAAATGTGTGGCAATGTTCTTCAGGCATTTGTCTCAGTTTTCCCTGTCTCTAACACAACATTTCCAGATCCATGCTTCTCCCATCAGGAGTAGATCTGAGTGAACTCAATGGATTTATAGGCTTCCTATCCCTCAGTGGTAGAGGCAGAACCTTGATGTGCTTTGCTCTGTGGAAATAGGTATCTAAGACCCATATCTTCAGCAGGCAGTGAGTGGGGCCATGGTAATGACCTCTGCCCAGACAGATGGCTTAGAAGCTTCTGTCCTGTGAACTACATCCAGGACCTGGAGCTCCAGGACAGGCCATTTAGTAAAGAAGGAGGAAATTCCTTATTTTGAAAATGAGCAATGGACTGAAAGGGATCCAGGGGTGACAGTACTCTTCTCACCTTTCCTACCCACTAGTACAATCCAGTGCAGTGTGCCTCCATTTTAGATGATTGCTTTCTGGAAAGGATTTGGAAAAAAATGTTGTCTGAATTGGACTGAAACCAAATTCTAAAAGACTGAAATTTTCAACAAACTGGAAAACCTGCTCTTCATTGAGATTTATTTGTTAAGCTAATGAACTATCTTAGAAGTAGAACACAAATAATTTTTAGATGCACATAAAATTACCCAGTAATACAGATACTTATGGTCCCTTTTGGTCACAGAGTCAGAATCTATTAGTATAATTTTTTTGGTAAATGGCCTAGAAGGTGATGTAGATTACATTAAAGCCTGTCCCTAGACTCAGCAGACCTCTGTCTGAATTGAACATATTCTGTCTATAGTGCTTCATCTCACTTTTAATTTCAAGGCTAGCAAGAAGCTGGGTAATCATTAATACATGTCATATTCATCGTTCCAGCTAAACTATAAGAGACTTGCCTGTTTGTATGACATTGTAGCCATGTAAAAAATTATTCTGCTTCATTCTTACTGGAACATCTCTTAGGCTTTCCTTATCTTTTGTTGCACTTCATTAAATCAGCAACAGCTTTGCATTAAATCAACCATAGGCCAATCATTGTCAACAAGAGGAACTGTACCCTTTGCTATTAAAGTATATGGACCATAATCTGTTAGTGTTATTATATGTGACAATTATAAATTTGTTAAATCAGAGGGCATGAGTCTTTGCTTTCCTAAATTATCTTGTAGTCCCTTTCTTGCTGCTTTCAATAGCAGTCAAATTATCCTTGCCTTGCAGTAAAATATGGCATTTATTTGTCTAAAATAATAATCTACTTTCCAAATTACTTTTCATCTGAAGATCATGAAGTGCTTTACTTCATGGAGCTTGCATGATCTCACTTTCAGAGAGAGAGAAATAAAGAGAATCAGAAAGGACTTTGAGAAGTGATTATTCAGCTTGCCCAAAACATCCCGTTTTGATGTAGAACTAAGGTAATGTAGTAAGAACAGTGAGACATCATTCAGTCAATTTTGCTTCTGCTTTTATTTTCCCCCTAGTGATATTTTGAAGTGCAGTCATTAGCCATACATGGTTACATCAGCTTAAACTAAAGTTAGTCTTAATCAGTTGATTTGGATGATAAGATTTCAGCTACAATTTTGCCCCTAGGTAGTTGGGGTAGAAGGAATAACAGAAATGTGATTGCAGCTTGCTTTTCATTCTGCCTTTTGAAGAAATTTCTGTCCCTTTGACTAAAATTTGCTCTCATTAACACACCAATATTTTTTTACTGCAGCCAGTGGGGACACAGGGAGTATGGCTAAAAGCAGAATTTGGTTTGTTACATTCACAGCAGCTTTTCAACAAATATTTGTTACGATAAGATGTATAGCTGTTCCTGGACTCATCCAAGAGAACGGCAGAAGAGCCTTCAGACAACATGTTGCTTCAGACATCCTCTGAAATCCTTCTGCCTGAAATGTGCAGAGCACTAGCAAAAACAGGGCTGAAAAAAAAAATGCATCTTTTATAATAAACTTTTTACTGCTTATTTTATGCTATGGCTGTAAAACTCTGTTGCTGTTTTATTTGCTGATCTGTTCTACTGAACACCTTCTGATGAACAAGAAGTGTGGCCCCCTCCCAGATTCTGGTGAAAATTAACCCTATCTTAACTGAACCCAGGATAACAGATCTTAAACTAGTCCCTAGTGTGCTGCTATACACAATCCTGCTTGTTTCTAATACTTATTACTGCAACGTTCATCTGGGTTCTGGCTGGCATTTCTGACTCTTGAAAGTCTCTTTCAACCAGAATGATTCTATGATTCATTCTATGATGAGTAAGAATCTGCCCTTTATCCAATAGCAGCAGTTGTTGAAGTTCTGATTTTGTTTTCTTTGTTCGTCACCTGTGTACCACATACAGTGTTTCATTACACAGTCAAGGCCCATTTAGTTATAACTCTACCCCTTGTTGTAGAATTACCTGCTATAGTGTACTATGCAGTCCAATTTTAAACGTTGGAGTGCTTCTATGATTTCCATGGAAACTCCTACCTGGTCTAACCTAAGAGAATCTGGTATCTCCCCTCAATTTTCACTAGTTGAAACAAAAGCCCAGGAGTTCCTGTTCATCCCTTAGGCACACCTCTTACCAGCGCAGAATGTGCCCATAAAGACACCATTCAAATTGACGGATACAATCTCTTAGGGAAGAAAACTGAACATGCAGAAATGACTTGTGAGAACCTCCACCAGCAGATGTTAAAGGTAAGCAGTGGATTTTAAATGCCAGACTTCAAGTGCCCAAACTTTACAAGGGTTTCAAATTTCAATGAAATCTTACTGGCTGATGTAAATGATCCATTTCTGTTATTACATCTTCACAGGATTGACTTTGCTTTCTTTTTCAAACTGTATTTCAACTAAATACTGGGATAATGAATGAGGTGGTACTCTATTGCTGTCCAAAATAATCTTAATTCATATTGATGTTATATGCAGTTAGCTCTTAGCATATATTTTTTGCTACATTTTCAGAAAGTTTTAGAAGCCTCCAGTGGTCTGTAATCTAAACATCAAATGATGACATTTAAAGTTTGGAAGAAAAAGAAATATACTGCTGCTTGCCATAAGGGTCCATTTATTACCCTCCTTTTTCACATTTAATAGCACTTTATTCCCTGTAAGCCTCTCCCAAGCTTACCATTACTTAAGTGTGGAATTTGAACCATCATCACTTGTTATGCACATGATTCATAACAAGAACTTATTCCCTGCTTTTTTGTTCCTAATCAATTTCTTTACACAATACCAAGATATGATACTATATTTGTGGACTTCTTGTCTTTTTAGGACATTACAGTGTTCTAGTGTGTGTTTTTCTGAAAACAACTTTGGAAAATTAATGAAAAGTCATTTTGCTTATGTAGCAACTGCTAGTAGCAGTAGCCAAGTTCTCTTTCTTGTGACATCAAAGTATTCTAAAATATGTAATGCAATTACAACATTTTAGGACTGACTGAATGTTAGAACTAAATCAAATTAGTCTTTAACATTTCAGCATTACAACATCTGGATCAGTTTTTATTTTTGTTTGCAAGTTGTTTAATATCTTCATTAATGATATTAACAGTGGCATTGAGTGCACCCTCAGCAAGTTTGCAGATGATACCAAGGTGGGGATGCAGCTGATATGCCAGAGGGATGGGATGCCATCCAGAGGGACCTGGATAGGCTGGAGAGGTGGGCCCAGGTGAACCTTATGTGGTTCAACAAGGCCAAGTGCAGGGTCCTGCATCTGGGCTGGGGTAACCAGCATTATCAGTATAGNTTCTATGATGTTGCCCAATTGCTTGATCTTTCAGTAGTCCTCCAATGGACCTAAATGTCAGAATCTTGAAGTCCTGCCTCAAAAGTGCTGTCTATGGTTCCATGTTAATAAAGTCTGTAAGTCAGACATTGCAATGTCTTACAAGTTAAGTCCACAGCCTGCCAGTGTGATGCAAAGCATTTAGGTATGTGCTCAGACTCCCTATATAGTCAACTGAGAAATACAAGCACCCCTGAAGGCGTCTTGGTCTCTTGATAATGACCCAGAGTGGGGCATTTACTTGTCTCTGCTGGCTGTACTGCGAGCCTTTGTAGCTCAGTGGAGCAGTTCAGCACTCTCACAATGAGCAGGAGCTCTCTGCAGATAGTTAATGGAGATCATGCACAGGACTGCACCAGAAAAGGCATTTGACTCAGATGTGCACAGAAGCTGCCTGGATCCCCCAGGGAGCTGGGACACAAGGTCAGCCTCAGAGAGTAGGTGTCTGACTGGAGAGGAGTTACGTGGCTCAGTCTTGATCAGCACAGACATTTCAGATGTAGCTAGCATTTCCAGGAGGATGAATATTATGTGGAAAAAACCCTCCACATTTCTAATTTAATTTACTTTTTTTTAGTAAAATTGATGAAATTTCTTAGCAAGTCTATGCAGTATAAGTGGCCAAGACTTTGAGGCTAATTGCTTATAATAAATATTCACAAAGCCATATGCTTGTCCTCAACATTTTTGAGCTGCTAAAAGGTAAAAAAATGGTAAGCTTTATTCAAATAAAGTTAATCTCCTCTAGTTGTACTTAAGCTAGATGACGCTTCCATTTCTTTATTGGTAGTATATGCCCTAGGACAAACTGTTACTTCATGCATTTTTTAATAGAAAAAATATTTTATTTATTTTCAATAAGCTGCTAGAAGCTAAAAAACTGCTATTCTAATTCTTTTGAAGTAATTAAATACTTTTAAAGTGAAAGTCCAATCTCTTTACTTATGCTAAATAGTAAATTGCAATGCAAATAGGAGATTACAGGTATATTATGCAGAGAAAAAAAGATGGGGGCTAAAAATATTGTAGGAGAGGCTGGAATTGGACATAATTTAGTATATATGCTCCATAAACCACATAATCTTTATTAGAACTTGTAATATGTACAATGGCTGTGCAAAGGGTAAGAAATGGTTTCAGAAATGTATTGAAACCTTACATTGTTTTACTATTCATTGCCTAAATAAAACCATGTAATGGAATTTTTGCTTTCCAGAATTGAGCATATATTTTCATCTATCATTGGCCCATGAAAGATTTCCTTTTCTTGGTGCCTTGTGTACTGAATTTCTTCTTAGATCTCTGTAGGTATCTTAAAGTTATAAGAAGGATTATACAGTTTAATATTAGTGTGTATACAGTATAAATAATCTGATAAAAACTGAAAGCCAAAAGTTGTATCAACCAAAGAGAGATATTTCAACATCAAAAGCTGCAGTAGTTAGTTATGTTTTACCTGCCTTACAAATATTCTTATCTACACAAACATTCCTTTCTTTCTAGGTGTTTAAAATATGTTCTGTTGCTTCAAGCAAAACGTGCATATTTTGAACTTCAAGCAACATATTGTGGAGCTATATTCTATGTGATCTTACCTAGGCCAGCTAAAGTGAAGCAATTAATGGTGTGTGATTCAATAAACCTCCAATGTCACCTGAAACTCTATCTGTCCCTGCTCCTGGGCCATATGGAGATCTGACTGTAACTGCACTGTCCTGTACACAGCTCCAGAAGAGCCTCTCTGAAGGGGCTACTTTTTCACCATTCTATAACAAGTTCCATATTACTTCACACATTTCTTAAATTTATCTGGCTCAGTCTTAAAAGTAGGTTTTTTTCAGTCCTTCATTACTCCCTTAAAAATTCTCATTCAGATCCTCAGTGTTGTAATGCTCAACTTTTTTTTTTTCTGATTTCCAGCCTAAATTTTTTAGTAGCTAATATATACCCATTTGTTCCTGTGTCAGCATGGCCTTTAGCTTAAACAGTTGTTTTCCCTGCCTGATATTTACAACCCTGAAATGCTTACAAAGAATGGAAGTGAAGACAGATGGCTATCGCTTAGCCTGTAATTTGTATTAATTATAATAATTAATCAGTTTTTTAGGAATTTAAGATGGCATGATTGAGCAGGTTTTGGTACGCAGCTAAAAATCCTTAGCAGAAAAGTTGATGGAAGATTTTGAGTTAGTAAATGAATCAGTGAACCTGGTTGTAAATGTTTGCTAATAATTTTTATTACTGAGCTGAACCAAAACAATTCTGCCAAGAGGAAAAAAAGTGTACACACAGTCAGTGTCTGTGGTACTTTACGGTCTCTGGTAAGAAAACCCAAATGGGTCACAGAGGCCACTGATAAGCAGTTACTACTCTGGATTTTACTATTTTTTCTGGCTTATTGAGGAAGTCCTTTAAGCATATGCTCTCATTGCCATGTTGGCTTGGATTCTGAAGTTAAAACCTCATAGTTGTCCCCATTATCAATACTTTGGCTCCCCATGTAGTGGTTGTGGAAGGATGAACTTTAATCCTTGGACATGAGGCAGAATGGAGTGATGCATGCCTGAGACACAGCTGGAGCAATCACGTGTGTAGGCTTTCAGCCCACAGCACCAGACCACAGCCAGTCCAGAGCAAAATCTCTTTGCTGGTCCTGTAGTGTGCATGTCAAGACTTGAGAACAACATGTGTTGCTTCACTTCTGTCTTTCATAGGTGGTAATGACTTAACCACTGCTGTATTTTTACGTATGTTTAATTAGATTTCGCTTTCCTTATTTTGTAGAATCATAGAATCATTAAGGCTAGAAAAGACCTCTGGGATCATCAAGTTCAATCTTCATTCCAACATCTCCCTGACCACTAGACTATGTCCTGAAGTGCTACATCTGCTCATTTTTTGAACACCTTCAGGGATGGTGACTCCAACACTTCCCTGGGCAGCCTGTTCCAGTGCCTAACCACTCTTTCTGTAAAGAACTTCTTCCTAATATCCAATCTAAACCTCCCCTGGTGCAATTTGAGGCAATTACTTCTTGTCCTCTTGTTAGTTACTTGGGAGAAGAGACCAACATCACCCTCACTGCCACCTCCTTTTAGGTAGTTGTAGAGAGCAATAAGGTCTCTTCTAAGCCTCCTCTTCTCCAAGCTAAACAATCCCTGTTCCCTCGGGTGCTCCTCCTAAAACATGTTTTCCAGACCCCTCACCAGCTTTGTTGCCCTTCTCTGCACCTGCTCCAGCACCTCAATGTCTTTCTTATACTGTGGTGCCCAAAACTGGATACAGTGCTCAAGGNCCTCATCCAGATCATTGATAAAGATACTAAGCAAGACTGGCCCTAAAACTGAGCCCTGGAGAGCTACACTTGTGACTGGCTGCCAGCTGGATTTAACTCCATTTATCACAACTCTCTGGGCTCTTGCACTCTGGCCAGTTTCTCAGTTACTACCTTTAGCTGTTAAACATCCACCCTGTGTTATAAACATCAGCTTCTCCATGAGTGAGGTGCTTAAGTGCATTAAGCTACTCTGCACAGAGACAGCCTGGGCACAGGTCTGGCTTTCACAGGTCATGCTGGCCCCTGACTCTCTGCAGAGCTCTCCTCTTGTGTGCCCCTGACATGGTATTGAGTTGCTTCTTTTAGATTGATACGGAGCGTGTTCAAGTTTGCAGGGTTTATTGTCTCTGTTTTATTTCATGTGGAATCAAGTACAATTTTCTAAATATGGAACCAGCATTTTGCACAGTTACACAGCATCATTAACAAGCAAACAAGGGGTAACAAGTCTTTGCAAGTTTCCTGTCTACAGCTATTCTCCAGAGAGCTTGCCCAACAGTCCTAGTCCTCAACAACCTGGATAAACAACCCAAAGTTGATTGTGTGTTGATTGTCCTTAAAACTTACAGTCGTTTAGGTTAAACATTCTTACATTCTAGGTGTGATGATTTATTCATTAAAATACTTCTGCTTTATGTCATCCTTGTTTCAGAGACACTACAGAATGTTTCTTAGCTTCTGCACATAAAATGTTCAGAAGAGAGGCAGCAGGCTAAGGGACCATCATTTTCCTTTTCATCTAGTGCTGACAAAAGAACATGGAATTCCTCTGTATGCCCTTTATAGCAGAGCTATATTCTGGTATCTGCCTGGGTAAGATCAAGAAGTTTCAGTGGGTTGGGAGTTTAATATTAAATTCTACTCTTGTAATGACCTGGGAATTGTATGATTGTGAGAGATTAATCTCATTGTGACCTCTGATAGTTGTAAAATTTCGCTTCTGAAGGAAGCTTTGTACCAACAGATAGTACACGCCATTGCTGAATGAAAAGTGCTCTTCCTTCACCCCATTTCTGTTCTCATTTCACTCAGCTCTAGTCTTATATGCAATTTTCTGTATGGACAAATATACATTAAGCGCTGTAGTATTATCACTATAGTAATAGCCTCATTGTAGAAATCAGTACACTGAATTTTTGGGTAGTTTCACAGTAAAGAATTCAATGCACCACTTCCCAAGGAAGCATGTAATAAATTATGAATAGCTGCTATTCAGGCAGCACTGTTCATTCTAGGCACTGAGTCACTTAGGGATATTGGAGGGGCAGCTATAATGATTATGAAACCTGTCTCCTGTCTGAATGCTTGCATGAGGGCTGAACTTTACATTTGAATTACTTCTTTTGCAAAGCTTTCATGTTTTTTTTAAAAATGCTATTATGTTAAAAAAAAAAAAAAAGAGGAAACAGAAAAAAAGAAAAAAAAAGAGAAAAAGATACTTTCACGTGGAACAATGTTGACAGTAGATGAGGTATCAGCAAGGCTGACAGGCATATCAAAATAACCTTCTTTGATTTCCTAGTAAATTCTCTGTCTGCCACAGAGTTACATGAGCTATAAAACTGCTGACAATCTTCTAGCACAGAAGAGAGTGTGGAGATTTGAAAATGACAAGTTGAATTGTAAGTTTTTGCAGTAGTCAAATAGTTTTACATCTTTCCTCTGTGCTTCTGCATAGATCATCTTCCACCTCTTCAGTTCCTACCTAGAGGTTTACTTTCTTCCTCCCATCTCTACTATCAGTTCCTGACCAAAGTTTTAGCTCCCTTTTTTTCTGGTTCCTAAGGGCTCTTTGTATGAATTAAGTGGCTCCATCATCCCATCATCTCCTTGGGCCAAGTGGAAAGGGCTGAAAACTGGCTGAAGAAGGGGCAGTGAGGAACAGGCAGAGAATCCACTTAACCATAATGTATTATCAGCTAGGGAATGATACTCAGGGTCAGTCTGGGTGCCAGGGAAGCCTCAGGCTGAAGCAAAGTCAGTCACTCAGCATTCATAGAAAGGCAACAATCTGGTCAACAGAGGCAATTTGGAGATCATGTTCAGGGCAGGGCCATCGGAGAAAGAATAATGCTACACTGACTGTGATTTTTTAATTCACTACCTCATGCATGGGCCTTTACACCTTTCTTTACATCCCCAAATCTGCAAAATACGCACTCTTAAAGCTGAGGCAATTCATCCTGTCCTACCTAATATTGTCAGTTCAAAAGGTCTGATACAAAACGACAAAATGTCAAAATCTTACAGTGAAGCTGTATTGATCGGAGCAGGACTTACTTTGTCCTCTCAGAAATGGCAATGTTTTGTGGACACTGACAGATCCATTCACTCTGAAACAAAGATAGCAATCTGGATATTTAAAGCTTGATAAAGTTGTAATGAGGTGAAAATATTAAAACATGAAGCTACTTGTTATACCCTTCTGTCTAAAAAGAAACCACTACTAATTATAAGGCTAATTATAAGGTATTTGAAATGTGTATTTTAAAGCATGCAGATCTAGAGTGGTCCACTCTATCTTAAGAAAAGCAGAACATTTTACCTGATCTTGTAACTATGAAAATAATGTATTTGAGAAAGTAGCTTTTAAATCCAAAGCTTTTGAAGTGAAAAACCATTTGTGTTGTCTGTTGGCCATTTTGAGAGCAGAAGCTTCAGTTTTTGAGGCTGACTTGCATTCAGGGGAAAGTTCTCAAAATCCATCAAATGCATACCATTTTGACAGCACGAGGTGAAAAAAATGAGAAGAGGTAGTGTGAGGAAGCTGAGCTGCAGAGAAATCTTAGTTCTACAGCAAGTGGACACTAGAACACTTCTGTCAGGAAAATACAGTCAAATTACATGACTGAGCAAGAATAGTGGAGAGATAAAGAGTCTGCAAAGTCTAGCTTACATCTGATAGGTTAGAAATCAACATTTTGAAAGGCTATTTAGGTTTTTTTCCTTTGCCTTTATTTTTCCTTTCATTAAATGATGAAGGAACCTAATTCAAAATACTGTTAATGAGAATTTATGTAGGACTGGCTTTGTAGCCTCTCTGGCACTCTGAAAGTATACCCTGCCATCATTTTAATCTATGTGACCATGAGTAGGTCTGCCTAAAATGATTGGACTCACCAAGGTACTCGCCTAAGAAGGAAGAGATAATAGAAAAATAGTTTAGAAAAGCATTTCAAGGGCCAAGACTGCAATTTGTGTTATTAACATGAAATGTGTGGTCTCTATGAAAAGTCTTTATGATGATGGAAATTATAAGCTGAATAAGATGTAAGTATAGTGGTGTTTCTTCTTATATGTTGCCTATAAATTATTATAACAGTCCTGGATATGATGTAATCTGGAAAAAAGCCAGTCAAACCAGAAGGACTTGTAAGTCCTCTATAAGATCTGTGCTAGGTCTGTAAACTTGAGGAACTCCCATGGAGGGGAAAGGAACTCAGCAAAGAGTTGGGAAGTGTGAATCATCACAGCTGGAGTCAATGCCATTCCTCAAGTTGGATTCCTGTTAAATAAAAGAAGAGAAAATGAGGTAGAAGAGAAAACCAAGTAAGAGAAGAACAACAAGTTCTGTTCTTTCAAAAACCCCAAAGGGGATGCAAGGATAGATTTACCCAGCTGAGGCAGTCAGAAGATGGAGAGGATCACTCTACTAGCTGCTAAGGACATTGCAGGTCTGCTCTGGAAGGAAGCACTGCTGTTGCATGGCCCTCTGCATGTGCAGGTATGCAGTGTCACATGTTGGATTTATGTGACAACCTGGTAAAAAGCTTGGGTTCACCTGAAGTTTTGCATAGGTGGCATGCCATCCTAACTGTTTCTGGTCCCATGAAAGTATGTGTTATGCGATGCAACCTACTTTTATGTCTATGCTACACATACAGCTTGGAAGAAAATAGGCAGGACAAGGGTTAGATAAGCCTGTATCACAGACAATATCCAACATGTAGGCCAGACTTTCTCTTCCCCGTCTTACATACATCTGTATAATGTCCTAACACAGGGAAATTCAAGTCCCAGGTGAGACTAATTATATCATCATCTAAATGAAGAGTATCTTCACTGTTTGCTTATTTACTTTCAATTCTCTTAAGCGGTTAATGGTCATTAGGGTTTAGGAAAGAACTTCCCATTCGAACAAACTGGAGTAGCTGAGCACATAATGGAGAAAGATTCCTCCCACTTTACTGTTTTACTTCTGGCAGTGATGCTTGTTTAAAGACAAATCCAGAAAGTATTTTACTCTAATTTAGTGGCAAATGCTTATCAGGTAACAGGTAGTCTCTTGTTGACATGGTACTCCTTCTTACTGAACTTAACAGTAATGTCTCACAGAGCTCCTCTCAGAAAGTTAAAAATTCACTGCTGGGTTTAGTCAGGCTAAGTGCACAAAGTGGTAATGAGCAGAGCATCCTGTTTTGAAAGGGGCAATTATTAAAGTGTCACAGTGGAAAAAAGCCATGTGTTTCTCTGTGAAGTACTAGGTCATTCAGTCACGTAAGGAGCGGGCGTGAAACCAAGGGATGGATAACTTTTTCCTAATCTGACTACTTTCTAAAGATGTCAAGGAAGAAGAAAAAAATCCTAATGTAATAAACATGTCAAATGCTTGTTTGTTGCACAATAGGAGGGGTAGTGTACTTTCCTAAGAAGTGGGCACTGTCCTGCTGACTTTGACTTCTTGTACTTCCATGGGACCTTGGAAGTATGTCCCTCTACACATTTCACTTTGATGTTCACTGATAACACAAGCCATATGATTTTCC
This sequence comes from Brachypteracias leptosomus, assembly GCA_013401335.1. Classification (NCBI taxonomy): domain Eukaryota; kingdom Metazoa; phylum Chordata; class Aves; order Coraciiformes; family Brachypteraciidae; genus Brachypteracias; species Brachypteracias leptosomus. Next base: position 162,985 of record VYZX01016237.1, read on the forward strand.
ATTAGTACATCAGCTGATCCTGTGGGAACTCCATCATAAACTAGAAGCATTTGCCTGGTCTATGCTTGCAAAAAAAAAAAAAAA
>VYZX01016237.1:163075-200509 GCA_013401335.1 Brachypteracias leptosomus
AAAAGTGGAAAAAAAGCTGATCTATAAGCAACCCATCAAACCTTCTGTTTCCTGCATGCTAATTATTGTTGTTTGATAACAATGATCTGTATAGGAAAAGGTATGAATGATCAGGTGAGAATGCTATTGGATTTTTAATGTGGGACATTAATGTATTAAGAAAAGTGAGTGAAGACTAATGAGAATTTTAACTTAAATTTAGCCATAAAGCTGCCTGAGGCCTGTCACCATGTCTGAGATCCCCTTCAGGTGTCTAAAATGCAGTCTTCTGAATCCAAAGTCACCTGCCAGGGTGGGTCTTTTTATAGTCCATGGAAAGAAGTAGATCACAATTCTTCAGATTTGCCTACATTAAATGTTTTGGTTACAGTGAGATTAACCCTTCTTAGAGTGTTTCTTCCTCTCTTTTGGCTGCAGACAACACTGAGAGATGGGCTCAAATGGAGGCATCTCCATTGCATGTGTTGAATATTGGGTGAGATTAGTTTACTACTACCCCTAATCTCCAATTGTAACTCATTACCAGATCATTTCTTCTCTTGTCTTCTTGCTCACCTTTCTATATATTCTACTGTGTAATGATTGATTATATTACAGCAGCTGCCAAAATTAGTTAGAAGCAATATAGAGAGACAAATTTTGTCCTAAAAATTTACTGCTGACGGGTAGATGGAAAGGATGGGACTTGTGTATGCATTTCAGGTTTCATATATTATTCTTTTGAAACTAATTAGACATTAATTATATACGTAACAGTCTCCAGTGTGTCCTCTGTTAATAGCTATGAGCTAGCTTTTCTTATCACAAGTCATTTTGTTTTACAGAATAAAATCTCTCCTGTACAACTTGTTTGGGGAAAATACAGCCCTGTGTTTTAAACAATGTTTCTGTTTTTTCTTTTTTTTTTCTTCAGACATAAGGATAATTACTTCTAAAACTTTGAAGTTTGACTGAACAATGTTTCATTTAAAGCTCTGTTCTGTTACAGACAAAGTCTTTGGATCCTAAAGTATATCAAAGAAAATATTTTCTGGAGGACAGAAGGCAACCCAACACTTCTACAGTTGTGTGTAGGTACACTTGGAGACAAAAAGACTTAGTTGCTTTATTTGCTAGAGAAAATCTTTCACTATGAACAACAAATAACCACATTGTTCAGCAGACACTGGCTTCTCTGTTTAAAGTGTTTAACTGAGTGGTACCGGTATGAGGTATTAGCTTCAAAAACATAGAATAAGAGAGGAATTTTGATGAAAAAACCTTTGGGTGGGAAATTTGGGTGTCACTTGTAAGCAGTTTAATATCTGTCTCTGGACAGCTTCGTTTTTCCCACACTTCTTCCACTTCATTCCTCCCTCCTTGCATGTTCATCCATCTTCTCCCCTATGCTGTTGCCTCCAAAGTTTCCAGACCTTTTTCCATACATCTCCTATGCTTGTGTCCTGGTTTTGCTGGGACAGAATCATAGGCCTGCTCTGGTCTGCTGTTAGCAATTTGGAGTCAGCCAGGGCAGCTGACCCGAGTTGGCTCACGGGTGTATCCCATACCATAAGTGGTCATTTGATACAGGCTAAATGTAGAGACTTTGCAATAGTTATCCCATTCTTCACTGTTTTGCTGCTTCTCCATGTGCTCAGAGCAGTTTCTCCATGATCCCACTGCTATTAAGAATTTAACTCACTTTCTACCTCATTGTATTCATTCACTTCTGGATTCTTAAGGCCTGGAGTCATCTCAGGAGGGTGTCCTCCTATCTCTCAAAGACTGGCTGGCACTGGGAGGCTTAGGAGTGATCTGACTGCAGCAGGAATGGGTATCACATAGCTCTTCACAGTCACAGACTTATAATGAAGCTTTTAACCCAGAATCGCCTTGCTGGTCATTAAATTGCCCTAAGGTACAGAAGTTTCCCTTGACTCTGTCTGGGTGAGAGGAGAAGCAGGAGCACAGTGTCAAGCAGGGTGGGACAAACTCTGACTAGCTGTAGCTGACTCAAGTCCTCATCCTTCCCGGTATTTGCAAAGGAAGTAATCTGACACATCTTTTGGCTACTTCTTTTGTTTATACTGGTCTACTATGTGAGGTAATGGGATGGGAGGAAGTCTCCAGTGAGGATGTAAGGACTATTTACCTCCACACAGGACTTCACTAGGGCAGGTGACCCACATGGTTCTTCACGCCTCTAACACAGTTGTGCAATTGGATGCACTGTTCACATAAAATGAGAGTTTTGGTCTTTCCTCTTGAATGAGGTAAGGTCTTAGCCTAGCCATCTAGTGTTGTCATGCTCTGCTTGTAACCAAACAGCTTCATTTTTGGATGACTGATGCAACAATAAAGCCTGAGGCAAACAGTCAGCAAGGACCACTTAGCAGAATGTGGCTTGGGAAACAGCGGCAAGTAAGGTAATGTCTGTTACATTGCACAATCTTCTTGCAGAAATTGATCTGGACAATTGGTTTTGTGGTCCTTCCTGGTGGAATTGTTTGGTTAAGATTAGCCTAAAGAAAGTGCCAATACTGAGACCACAAACTGGGTAATCTCTGAGAGTAAGGTCTTGTTCCTACCCTACTCACAACAGTATAACACCACCAATCTTAACTGATTTTACCAGCAATCAATGACAAACTTTTAGGGGTTTTTATTTATTTGCTGATTGTTTTTATTTTTTTCTGCTGCATATCAAAGGCATATCTCAAGAATTCAAGTTCTGTGTCAGTCAAGCTGCCCAATGCTCAATACCTGACTACATAAGACATTTTCTGTGTTTCAGATTGCTAACTTGTGTAGTCCATGGTCTGTTGAAGAATCTGTCTTCATCTACCAATTCTATGTTTTTTCAGTTTGTACTGTATCTGTAGCAAAGAAGATTTTCAATTTCATTTCTTTCAGTAACCCCAACCACATAACAAAATATGACTGTATAGGTAAATAAACTGAAGAGAATGAAAGTTTTTGTATGGAAATAGGTGTTATGCAAAAATAGTGTGGTGGGTTGACCTTTACTGGCTGCCAGGAACCCACCAAGCTTCTCTCTCACTCCTCTGCCCTCAGCAGGCCAGGGGAAGAAAATAAGATAAAAAATTCCTGTTTCAAGATAAAGACAATTTAGTAAAGAAAAGCAAAGGCTATATGCAAAAGCAAACAAAAAGATTTATTCTCTACTTCCCATCAGCAGGTGATGTTCAGACATTTCCTGGAAAGCAGGGCCTCAGTATGTGTAGCACTTGCCTTGGGAGACAAATGCCCTCCCCCCCTTCCTTTCTCTTAGCTTTTATTGCTAAGTGCAATATCATATGGTGTGGAATAACCCTTTGCTTAGTTTGGGTCAGCTGTATCAGCCATGTTCCCTCCCAATTTCCTGCCCACCTCCAGCCTAATGGCCTTTGGTGGGGTTGGGGTTGAAAAGAGAGCCTTGACATTGTGAGAGCACTACTCAGCAGTAGCCAAAACACTGATGTGTTATCAACACCTTACAGCTACAAAGCACAGCACTATGAGGGCTGTTCTAGGGAATGTTAACTCCATCCCAGCCAGACCCAATACAGACAGATCTACAAATAACTTTTTTTTTCCCCAATAATGATAATTTCTCATGGAGACATCATGGAGGGTAGTGAACATGATGAACACAGCATTTTATTTCTCATGATAAACTGCAATGTTACCTTATACATGGTTTAGAGAGAGATTTCATACACTTGAAAATCACAGTGCAGAGGAGAGATGTTTATCTATTGTTTTGTCTCTGTAACAGAGACCTCTCTTTGCTCTGAGGATGGTGTTAGCAGACTGTGGGGTATGATGCCATTCTCAACCATAGAAACCCATCTCTTTCCAGTTGAGGTACTCCTGTGTGTCCGAGAGCCCTTCAGAAGGCATGACAGGTATGCTGCGGGAATAATGCAGGGAATGCAGGCAGCATCAGGAGATCACAGTGCATTAGGACAACTCAAATCTTTTTTAGACTTATATTTGAAGTATTAGAAACACTCCTCCAGTGTTTACAAATCAGTTTCAATTAAGGGAAATGACATTTACTTTCCATAAGTACAAAGAATGCAGAAAATTTGAGTCAAGTGAAGCTTTTATCTATTAACAATCACTCATTGACATACAAAATTACACCTCATTGTGCAGAATATATCTTTTTATTATTTTTTGTTATCAGTGCATAGGAAGCGCTGTGGCTTCCTATCCCAGTGCATGTACAGTACAACACAAACAAGAACGTCTGTTGAACATGACTCCTAAGGATATCTGTATTTATTCTTTTGAGAAAAAAAGGTACTACACAAACCAAAAGAGCCAACATCCTGGGCAAGGAAATACGCTACAGCAGGAGATTTCATATTCAATTCTTGACTGCGCCTCTGAGGATGACGGTAAGACTTTGGAGGAGTGGAGTGCTGGCTGCAAGCTCCCTTTGCAATGTCTGGTTTCTGGCTGGCCCTCAGCGTAATTCTGCACAGCCTGACTTCACTTCATCCTCCTTCACTGTTGCCAGCAGCTGAAGTGACATGAGTACTTTCTGACACAGAGCTGCCCTGGCCTTGACTTTCTGTTGGATACTAACAGCCAGAGCACAATGTGGGACACATCAGGCTGTTGTTGAGTCACAGGAGGAGTCCCTCTGCTCTTGGCTGCCCATCAGCAGGGAGCTGTTGGGCTCTCTTGGCATGGTAAGACAGCCTCTATGTCAGCGTATTCTCCATGGGATGAGTGGAGATATTTTACTGAATTCTTTCTTCACAGACTTCTTAGTAGACTTTAATGGAACATTATGTCAAACATTTCAGTGAGTTAATTGCCTTTCTTATGAAAGTAGAGTCTTTGCTTCTTGGTAAACAGAGCCATATCACACTATCTTTTATAAAATTATGAACTGATTAAATGACAATTTTGGTAAGTCCTTTTTGTCATGCAACATACTATGGAACAGTCCAGTTGGGACACTTGTTTTCCCCAAAATGCTACAAGAAATTGAAAGTTTCAGTTTGTTGGGGAATTGTGGGTTACTTTCTCAACATTAAAATTTCCGTTACTGTATTCATAACACCTTTCAATATATTGCATAACTTGAAAACACTAAAAAATATCTACAGGAATTAAGGGAATATTCTGCAAGGTGTCTTTTTTCTTCCTGCTTCAGTTTTGTATATTTTGAACAGAAAGGATGGAAGAGAGAAGGAGGGGATGAAATCCGAATTACAGAGAAAAAGCAAATTGTTCAAAACTAATCCTGTTACACTGGAAATCTTGATAAGGACTAAGTGTCCTAGGTGGAGCCAAGAATCTGTCATTGGTCTAATTAAAATCTGAACTAACTAGGGTTATTCTTGGTTCAGTTACAATAGCCCTAACACCGTTATCATTGCAGTTAGAACAAATGTATGGAAATTTTCTGATACCTACTTCTTTTTCCTGCTCTTCTGCTCACACATCCTCTTCCCTGCTCTTACCACAGCCCCCTCAAAAGGATGGTGGATGTTTTCAAGAAGTGATTAGTGTCCCAAGTTCTTTTCAGGGAGGAGTGTGGTGCTGGATCTGCTCAATCTGGGATCTGCTTGGATTATTTTTATACCCTATCTAAAACAATATGCTTGATTCCTTTTTCTCCAGTGACTCTCAATTTCATATTTTGCTTGCTTTTCTACTCTCCTTTATTATCCTTAAAAAACATTTTACTGAACACGCATGGCTGCACTCCTACAGTGCCCAGTAATTGATCACTGTCATTTGTGTTTACAGTCCTGGGGTGTCTGGTATCTGTCTGTTGCTACTCTATGCTACATTTTTATTCCAGGATCATAGGCAGTTCACCCTACATAGAATAACTTCTTGTTATCATTACCTATTAGTTAGCAGTAGGCATTGCACTGCACAATTGTACACAGATAAACTGAAGCTGAAACAATTTAGGATATAGCTATTCGACGTCTCGACAATTGCTGTCACTGCTGTGACATGCTAAAATCAGCTCAAGCCAAGAAGATTGTGGAGAAGTCTAAAAAATCCATATTGTTGGGTTAATACAAAATCTGTGGTCTAACCAATAATGTCAAATTCATTTTTACTCAGCTACAGGGCTCAAATTTTGGTTAGGGAGTTCACATGAAGGTTTTCTGAAAGTCAAGTATTTTTCTGAAAGTGCTGATTATGGAAATGTTAAATGAGTCAAAAAATACTTCATGAAAGAAACCTATAAATCTTGAAATTGTGTAAATATACAGAATTTTAATAAGGTTATTCCTATAAGGTTTAAATATTAAGAAACACTTATGTGTGGTCTTCTTATGAAGGCTTAATCTTGTCCAAGCTTCAGCTGTTAAGCCATAAGAAAGTGAATATCTCATTACAACTGCAGATTGGAATTTTTATGGTCTAATCACTGACAGAAAGCTTCATTATTACAAATGTGATAAGTGAATATACTAATCATCTATCTCTTGAAAAACTAAACTCAACCTTTAACCTAAATCTTATCTTCAATGGTTCTCTAGCCCGTTTAATTTTATTTTGTGGTTTGTTGTAGATGTGCGAGCACAAATTCAGCCCTTTAGCACATACAGTCATTTCCTTTGATTCTTCTTGGAATCCTTTTTCCCTTTTTTTGAGTAGGTGCTAGGACATAATTTTGGCAGTTTATCTTAACTTTGGCAGCCTTTTGTATAAAAACCTAAGTCTATTAACATTTCCACATCTTCTTTAGCATGTTCTATATACATGTTATGCTTTTTATATTAGCAGCAATCTTCGACTCTCTAGTCTAATAGAATTTCAATTTCCAAGATACTGTTAAGGACTACAATGTGCTTAGTGTGTGTACCCATTAGTGTGAAAACTGTACAAGAGTAAAAGCTCTACTAGAGTCATTGTATATCTAAAATAGTGTACCTTAACTTAAGGAAATATTGCCAGTCCGATGCTGCTGAGGCTGAAATGAGTCCCAACATAGGGCCACTTAGCCCATGACATGCAATTATAGCTGAACTGCCCATCGAGCTACTCTAAGCAAATAATTTGGTGTCCAGAGCCCATCTTGCAGCCTCAAGATTCTGAAATGGTGGGTTTGCAGGTGGATTTGGTTTCAAATACACACTTATAAAAATGTCTGTAGAGATAACATTTTTCTGAGGTTGCAGGAGCCTTCTATAAAGTGTCGTATGTAAGCGCAGCACTGTTGCTTGAAAGGGTGTCAGGAAATTGCATTTTAATGGATCTGTATTGTTCCAGTTCTCTTGTTTCTATGAGACCTGTGGGAACACTCCTTCAGACTGTAATTGTCCTTAAGCTTTTATGAACTGTTTTAAGAGACCATCAAGTATCCAGTATCAACACTTTCAGATAACATGAGAAACTTTACTGAGCAAAGTTGCTTGTCCTCATAAATGTTACTCACTCTTGTAAAAATGCTGTTCTGAGGCTGGCTGGTTAATCACTTCAGGAATTGTTTGACGATTCTTTGTTGGGGAGAGGAGAATGAAAAGGAGATTCATGATTTTACTTGATTTCAGCTTTTTTTAATATCTCAATTGAATTTAATGAGATAAGATGGAGTAGATTTTTTAAAATTTTCAAAACTGGAGATTTATAGTACAATAAAATCACTCATGGGTTAGCTTGTACCAAGCACAGGTAAAGGTACTTGTCGCTGATGCAGTTTTAAAGTTTTTATGTCAGTATGTCTTGTGTTGATGGGATAATTTCTTACCTATATCAGTCTGAATTTCCTTTCTTCTAGTTTAAAACCATTACCCCTTGTCCTTTCACAACAGGCCCTACTAAAAAGACTGTTCCTATCTTTCTTATAGGCCCCTTATAGGCCTGAAAGGCCACAATAAGGTCTCCCCAGAGCCTTCTCTTCTCCAGGCTGAACTAACCCAATTCTCTCAGCCTTTCTTCATAGGAGAGGTGATCCATCCCTCTGATCATCTTCATGACCCTTCTCTGGACCTGCTCCAACAGGAGTCTTCCAAATATAGTTGGAATGAGCCATTAGAGGTCATGTAGTTCAATGTCCCACTCAAAGGAAGGCTATTGCAACACTAGAACCTATGTTCTCTCAGAATGGACTTCTGGTGGAGCTAGTAATCTGTGGGTTAAAGTAAAAGAGAGTTGAAGAACAGAGATGATGTCTGTGACCAATAGCTAATTTTTTCTGGCATAATGCAGAATAATAGGAAAGATTGTTCTATGAGGGGTATAGGTGTCAGTACTGTGAGATATTCTGCATGAACAGTGAGAAATCCTATTGTCTTCTTGCATTAGAATAAACGTGTATCTTTTGGTTTGTCTTCTGATACAGAAATGGATAGGAGTACCTTTCTCTTCATCAAACTAGTAACAGCCTAATCACCACCCAAGCAAAATTACAATTACTTTTTGAAGGAGGAGAATATGAGTAATAAATCATACCTAATGATATAACAAATTGAAGATATTGAAGATCTGTGGTGATAAACATGAGAAAAAAAACTATGCAAAATGAAATAGAAATACATTAACATCACAATAATTAAATGATAAGCCTATGGGAGAAATGTTCTCCTGAATTCCATTAATAAAAATTAACTTGTTTTTGTCATAGAATAAGAGGGGTTTGCTGTTATTCATTTTTTTCTGCACTCTAAATTTTGTCTCAACATGCTAACCTGTTACCTTCCAGAAAAAAAAGCCAACAAACAAACAAACAAATGCCTTAGAAATCCCATTTTATATTACTCATAATAGTAAGTGCTTCAACTTGCTTGATGGCTCTAAGAAAGTGCTAAATCACGTATATATGTGGTAAAAACAATAAACACCCTTGTTTAATCTAAGATGCAATATATTAGTTTTATACTTTAGGTGATAGTAAATTCACCAAATGTAACCAAAGAATGTCAGTCCTACATATGGTTCTGTAAGAGCTTGAGGAATGAAACATGGAAGAATAACACCATTTTTCTCAATGGCAGTTGAATCATCTGTCAGTTCAGGGGAATGTTGTGTTAAAACCTTCCTGCTAACAGATGACTTAAACACTTCACAATCCCTTAAGCGTTAAATCACACACCAGATGCTTGGTCAATCCATCTGTGTTCTTTCCCCCATTGCTCATACATGCCCAACAACACAATAAGCAATAGTTAGGCTGAGTTATATTTTGAAATCAGGTTATTACTTTAATCTGTATTTACTCTGAGAAATGTGTATCTAAATCAACACTTTCAGGAAAACCTGTATTTTTAATCTTTTTCTTATAAGGAAAGCTAAAATTTCTAGGACAGTATCAAAACTTTTCCCTTAAAGTTTTCAGATGTATCCTCGGTTAATAAGAAAAGAAAGCCATCTTCTTATTTAATACAGTTTGCAGAACTACAGCTCTCTAAAATGAAACTTGGAGCTAAACTATACTAATGTTTGCATTTTCTTACCAAGCTGAGTAGTTGTATTTGGGTTTTGTTTTAATGCTGTATCATAACAATTGCAAAATTTAATGAATTCAAGAGTATTCCTACTTACACTTTTGTGAAGAACTGAGGAACATCTTAATCTTCTAAAGATCAGCTGACCCTTTTACAATTTTTTAGCATCATGCTGCTAGTATTAATTTTTTCCAAATCTCAGTATGATGTTTGCACTATGAAGGAAAGATCTTTATTTACATGTTCTTTCAGTCTACATGTCTGCTATAATGAAAATATTTCATTCATTTAGAATCATAGAATCGTCAGGGTTGGAAGGGACCTTAAAGATCATCTAGTTCCAACTCCCCTGCCATGGGCAGGGACACCTCCCCCTAGATTAGGTTACTCAGAGCCCCATCCAGCCTGGTCTTAAACATTTCCAGGGATGGCGCTTCCACCACCTCTCTGGGCAACCTGTTCCAGCGTCTCACCACCCTCATGGTGAAGAACTTCTTCCTAACATCTGATCTGAATCTACCCACCTGTGTGAGGGATAGAAAATGATGGTCTGTGCAGGACCACAATGGAAGAATTACAAGCTGGCTGCAGATGTGAGACCCCTATTGTGGCCCAACTACAGACCACAGGGTGGAATGTGTGAGGGATAGAAACTCACAAGCTGAACTTTGCCCTGAGAATGCGGCCTTGTGTGGCCTTGGGAGAGTGTTATAAACTAGATTTAGCCGTGAGAAGACAGGTTGTTTTGAATAGCAATAGAGTCTGGGTCGTTGTGAACAACATGTAGGAATCTGGGAGCCGCTGTTGAGCAGATCATGCACCTGCAACCATTCTCTCTCACGCTGGCCACAGGTGAGATGATGTTTTGCCAGTATTTTTCCAGAATCTACTGAGAGTATAAAGATCCAACTCCGGGCCGAGATGGAGCAGAGGGGGTGCGACGGAGAGACAGCACCGCATTATACAAGGGATGTCTTGGCTCGCTCTGTACGATCCCTCATCTCCTCCTTCTCTGCAATGATCTGGATCATCCTATTTACTCTCTTCTTCAGCGGTCTTTTGCCAGTAATGGGGTTGGTAAGATTCTACTAACGGGGAGCACACAGCACCCCTTGCTAGCTCACTGCTTATGCACAGCCTGCAACTGAGCAGCGTCTCTTAAAGGGACACACTCTGATGCTGCTGGGCATAGGGCAGACTTTGCTTAAAGGGGAATGCACCCTACTAATTACCACTTTCACAAGACTATCACTGAACAATAAATCTCACTGTTTGTGCACAGAGTAACTGGAACACCACCTCTAGTTTTGATCCATTCCCCCTAGTCCTACCACTACCCAACATCCTAAAAAGTCCCTCACCAGCTTTCTTGTAGGCCCCCTTAAGATACTGGAAGACCACAATAAAGTCTCCTCAGAGCCTTCTCTTCTCCAGACTGAAGAATCCCAACTCTCTCAGTCTGTCTTCATAGGAGAGGTGCTCCAGCCCTCTGATCATCCTTGTGGCCCTTCTCTGGACACGTTCCAGCACCTTCCAAGGTATCAAGGCACGTATCAAGGACAGATATATGTGATATTCTAAATATATTTTCACATGTGAGGGTATGCCAGGAAAAACTGTAAATTAATTTCTAAAAAACCCAATTCTGTTGTGTTTGTTCTCAGTTCAGTTGCAGTTTTCTGCCTAATACAAATCAAATCCAGAGCAAGGAATGAGCCATTCTTCAGTCTTTAAAAGCTCAGTAGAAATATCAAATTTCTAGCAATGTATGCGATCATATGTGCTCTCACAAATAAATATATATGAAAGCAATATACAATTTTACTCATCAAAAAATACCAAATATACCTTTAAGGTGACATTAGATGGCAAATAAATATATTTCAGAGGCAATGCTGAAGAGGCAAACTCTGATTAAAGTGATGGTTTAGATCGATTGACCTGAGTCAGTCTTCCCTGGTGATAGGAAACAGCTTTTTATAATTACCTATAAATATTAAACATGACCTGATATCTCATGCTTCTGTGTTTGAGAAAAAAAATCAGGACAAGGCATTTAGTAGACTGTAGGAAAAAGTTGTGCTGAGTATCCTGGTGCAATTCTCACACTGAAGTTAAAGTTCTGACTATGCTTAGTACATGACTAGATTTTAAATGCTATTTTAGGATGGATATCTGGATTTTGGGGAGGCAGGGGTTGTGTGACTCTACAGCAAATCAAAGGAGATAGTCTCAATGCAATTAATGCCTCATTCTAATTTTAGCTGTGGTTACTACAATGCTTGTAGGAGGAAAGTATTTCTCTCTTCCTTGCTTCTTGTTCTTCACCTGTTGGAAAATCACAATGCCATGTGCTAGTAAAATATGCTGAGACACATTTCAATATGTTGAAAATTATATGAGACTTCAAGACTATTTCCAGATTCCATTAATATATTGCACAGTAATAATGGGTTGAACATTACATATGCAGGCAAGAGTTGTTATTTCTTTAAAAATATGAAAAGGTGCGCTTGATATCTGTGTTGCTATTTCTGGAGAAAACCTTTGGCTGATGATCACCAGCATGGAATATAACCTGACCTCTTTGTAATAACCCTACAAACCTAGCTCAAAGTAAACCAATTAGAATAATTAGAATGAGATTTAACTCCTACCAAGGCTGACCTACATACAATGACCATACTTGTTTTTATCTCTCTGCGTGAAGTTTTTAGATCCTTAGAGGGTAAAAATGTACACATTAAATGCTTGTGCTGTTTTATTTAAAAGCACCCCTTAAATGCTGATGTGCTCCATGTGTTCCTCCAAAGTTCTGAATATTGATGTTCAGCTCAGACTGGGACTTATTATGCTGAGCATGGACTTGCCAAATCCTATTATAGAGAAAACCTTGAGATAATGTTTAATGGTATGAAGTGAGACTGCTGTAGTGAAGTTAAACGATATGTGCCTGAAGAAAATAAGTGATTTAGCAAGAATCTTGAAATCTTTAATCTTACACATAATTTTGTCTGAGAGAAAAATAACAAATAAAAGCCATATCAGAATGAAACAGCTATTTTTAGTTTGAGATATTTATTTTCTCCAAAAGGGAAAATCTGCAATGAGTCATTTCAGCAGCTGGTGCTAAAGCTGGGTTAGTCACATGCCTATGGCCCTCTTAACATGGATCCAAGCATCAAAAGTTCCTGAAGGAAATAAAACCAGAAGTCCATAAAATATACAATGGTCCATGACCGGTAGATATCATCTGTTCAAGTCACCTCCACCTTATCATCTTTTATACATGTCCAAGCTTTTAACTGGTGCTTCCCACATCTGTATTGTTAACTGGGCATTGCAACAGGATGAATTAAGGTTAGTTTATTAACAACAGCTTTAACTACTGCTTACACCTAGCAACATGTATTATCCTGTAAACTGTATGTGTCACTGATCCTGGCAAGTATGGCAATGTCCATCTTTTCTGCACATCTTTAATATACAGCAATTCTCTTTAACATTATATTACAAAGCCATTTTTTTCTTTCCATGTTTGGAAACTCAGTTGGTCTTCTAATGAGCTCAAGAAACTGAAAATATTGTGGATTGGTCCTTAGAAGTGCTTCCAGACTACTCATAGAAGCTAAGAGAAGCAGGTTAATTGCAAAGAGCAAATAGTTTCTTACTGTACATGGGTGGCTGAGGAGTGAAATCACTGATGGTGAGTCAAATTCTGTGCTTCCACCCAAATGACTGCAATAAAGTACTGTTGTTGGAAGCTAAGTGAGATTTTTACCTCTCTTTCAATAGCTTTTTGCATTTAACCTATGCTCTATGCCTGGTCAGGAAAGATCAGGGCTGTCATGATTCATATCTCACTGCCCCAGGTGGTGCAGCCTGATCCACAGCAGAGATCCCTGAATGCTCTCATGTATGTCATGTGTGTGGCTGGGGTAGTGATGCTGGTGTCTAAACACATCAACAGATTAAGATTAGTTACATATAATTGCAAACAAAATAGACTGGACAGTTGGTAAAGTTTATTTTAAATGTTGAAATCATGGCAAAGGATGATAGATCGCAGCCGGACAGTGACGAGTCATGTCTCAGTGACCACGCTCCACAGGAAAAACATGAAATCACTGGGGATATAGCTTTAATTCTAGCAACAAGAGGAGCAGCTATTTACAAGAATGCAATTGGTCAGCCTAGGCTACACTAGGCAGTTCTAGAAGGGAAAAAAGAATAACCAAGTATTCATTATTTGCAATTGTTTCACCCCTTCAGTTCAGTAAATTTTGTTGTTTTTATTAGGATGTGTTTATTAGAACAAGTCCAAAAGGACATAGCTCATTACAGCTGTGGAGAGGAATGAAGCACTAAACAAAATGCATACATATGTCAAAATGAAAGACAATTTCATCAGTATTTTTCTCCACTAGTCCATGCTCTGTCAATGCTTTATCTTATCCATGTGAAAGTTCTGATTAACTTGAGAAGTATGATGCTTTCTAGTAAAACAGGTAGAGAGACTTATGTGCACACATTTTTATTATAAACGTAATCTACTTGAATTCTGGTGGTCATCATCAATTTCTTCTGTGTGTACACGTTTCAGCTGACCTAACTTCCCACAAGAATCTCTCTTTTTTTTAATTTAGCAAGCTCACTTACAAGTATCCAAATGCAGAGGACTTGGTGAGATGATTAAATTCTGATACTGAAATAAGAATCACTGAAATAATTCTTTGCATACATTTCAGATACCATTCATATATTTTCTTTTATACAGAAATTAAGAAAGTGAGTTCTACCTTGCTGCTGGGACAGTGTGCACATGCTCAGTTGCAGAAACTCAATTGACAGGTGGTAACTTGTTAAGACCCTAACAGATGTTCTTGAGGAATGTGTCAGAGTTCAAAACTTCTAACTGGTGCCTAGATTTGGCAGTGACAAAAACAGTGGTTCTGAGTTGGCCAGAAACTTGGCAAGCTTAGACAATTTGTTTTTCTGCACTATTTCTAAGCTGTTTTCTTTCCCCCACCATATTTTCCAATTTCCTGTCCAAAAATCTCTCCAGTGAGGAAACTCACTTTATATATTATGTTACATTTCTACATCCCTGAAGCCTTCATTATCTTCAATAATACCTCCCAGATTTATGTTAAGCTATTTGAGTACTAATAAGTGTGTGTTAGTGATTGTCATTGATCCTACTCTATCTAGGCAATATGCTAAGCAGTAGAAATTGGCATATATTTACTTATATATATGCATACTTTCTTTTGGTATATGTAATTAGGAAATGAAATTCACCGTTGTTAAGCTCTACAGGTTATCTGTACAGTAAAGTGTAGAATTGTTATATCAACATACAGGTAATCTTGCTACTTGAAATCCTGCTGCTTTACACCACCTGACACTATTCAGCCAAATGACAACCAGACTCCAGAATGTTTGTGAAATCAAGGATGATATAGTAGTTCAACATGTTCAACAGTTGTTAATAGTAGTTTTCATACTGGATTCATCTTTTGTCTGCTCTTGATGTTTCTGTTGACTATTTGTGCCAATGTAAGTTAAAGCAGAATGGGTCCATGGTACTGCAAAGTCTTTCAGATGAGCCATTGCCAGATCAATGACAACATATGGCGAAATCTGTAGTCATTAGTGATCAGCTATAGCTCTAACACAGCCTATCAATTCAGAACCAGTTTTATGGACATGCAGATACAGTACAGTGGTGGGTTGATCCTGGCCAGCAGCAAAGCACCTACACAGCTGGTTGCTGACTGCTCCACCTCACTGCCTGTGGAATAGGGGAGAGAATAGGAAGAGCAAGAGTGAGAAAACTTGTAGATCAAGATAAAGACAGTTTGAAAGTGAAGGAAAGATAAAAACAAACCAAGAGCTGTTGCAAAGGCAATCACTCATTACCTCCCAAAAGCAGACCAATGCCTAGCCAGTCTTTGAACATTAGCTACCATGGAAGACAACTCATACACGTCTTTATTGCTCGCCATGACATCATATGGTAGGAAATATCCCTTTGGACAATTTGGGTCAGCTGCCCCCTCTGTGTCACCTCCCAAATTCTTGCCCACCCCAAACATTATTGACCATAGGGACAAAACGACAGAGAAGACTTATAATGGTATGTAAATGCTGTTCAGCAGCAGCCAAAACATTGGTGTGTTAGCAACACTGTTTCAGTCACAAATCTGAAAACAGAACCATGTAGACTATATTAAAGAAAATTAACTCCATCCCAGCCAGATCCAGTAAAAATAAACAGAGTGCTTAGTGCCTAATCTATTGGAAACAGGCTTAAATTCAATTAGTGAATGTGAGCTGCTGAACTTAATCTTACAAAAGGAAATGTATCTCATTTCTTGGAGACCATGTTTGCTATTTTTCTCCTAATTATGAAGGCAACAGCTGCTCAGAGTGCCCAGTGACTCCTGGCAGGCTTCTCGCATGAAGAGAATAGCATGTGTGTCCTGTGGAGTAGGAGAGAAGCATCAGGAGCTGGTTTGTTCTTAAGTCTCCACATGTGGTGAGGTTAGGAGACAACAGTGTTGGGCATTTGGTTCCTGGAATTAAAAAACATTTCTGGGTTTTGTGGTACAGATGTAGACCAAAAAAAACCTTTATTTCCTCTATGACTGGCAGTGAGCTGACATCCTATGGTGGACTCAGAGCTGGAGGTCAGTGTCATCCAGAGCCAAACTTAAACGGGATGCCTGTATCCACAAGGCATTTAACCACCCAAATACTTTCCATCAGGTATTAATATTATCCTCTAGCTGAAGAAAGGTGAAATTCTAAGTTTGTAAACAGGGAAAGGAAAAGGAGATTCACAAATTTGAAGAGGTAAAGTAGTGTGCTTAGATCTTGTTTAATACCTTTCCTCTGGCTTGACACAGCCCTATGTTTTATTAGCAGTTTTTCAGGTCTATAATCACTTGGATTGACTTTCATTTCAAGAAGTATGAGCTGTTCCTCCAGCAGCTGTGGTATAACCATTAGGAATGTGAGGGTGTACAATGCATTCTGTTAATAGAGAGAGGAATTATGTTTTACTGCAAGTGTTAGAGGAACTCTGCCTCACCCCTTTGTACAATTTCTACACAGCAGTCGACAGAGAACCACGTTTTGTGCTCATGAGAGCACTGCATGGCTTCCCGAATTGCTTCTTATGTGTATAATCTGAATGCAAATTGCAGCTCTGTGTTCATTATAGGTACTATAAAATAACAGTAAGTGTTGAAATTTATAACTGACTGAATTTGCTATAAATGATGTGTGCTTTATTGCCTGTTAATGCACAGTTGCTGCAGTAAACTTTGCAGTCTTGTTATTTTATAACATTTTACTGTCCATATTAGAACAGCATGTTCACATTGGCATAGTTAAGAATGAGTTGCAGTTTCCATTACAAACCTTTGATTTCAGTCATAAAGACTCACTCACTGCTCTAACATAGTGCATGAATTTTAGATCTGCACTTTTTCGTTAGAATCAGCCAGATTGGCTAGTTTCAAATAATTTATGTGTGAATACAAGAGAGTGGAACATTTTCAATCTTGTATTTAAAAATGCAAACAGCTTTAATTCAATCAAGGAAAACAGTTGTTTACATGAACTGTTCTGGTTTAGTTAAGTGAACTCTTACCCACTCTGTTTTCCCAGAGAGTAAGAGAGAGCTTGCATGATGTAAAGTCATGATGACCTGATGTAGACTTGTATTTTAAATGAGTCAGTCCAGTTGGTCAGTGAGGCTTCTGCCTTAGTGAAGAGTAGAAGAGCAGTTTTATTATGAGTTGAAGTCCATGTAGACAGATGTTTCCCAGAAGTTAGGTTTTTACTAATGCTTAATAAGGAAGAAATTCAGATAATCTTTTCCAATAATCATGTTGCATTTATGTTGCATTTTGCCTCTGGAGAGTTCATTGCACTACACAAAGAAAAACACTGGAGGTACTGCTCCCTGCTCTTATTCTCTAGAATGGAGGACATCAGTACTAACCAAAATATATGGTATTAGCTAGTGACTTGATATCTGAAAAGGAATGAATGTAGACTGCTGGTTAGTTACTGGGCAATATTGAGATTTAGGCTAGTCTCTCTCTTTTGCTTGTTTGGGGTTTTTTTACTTTCAAACATCAGGTTCAATATTTCCAAAGAAGCTGTAAAAGTCAGAATTTCTTAATCAGTAAATCTAACTGTGGCTGGTATAGCTCTGGAAGACTACACAGATGTGCCTCTGTGCTCTATTCCTATTAAAAACTCATGGAATGTATGTTGGGAAAAGAAGAGGATGGGGAAGAGTGGAGGTCCATCCTCCAAGACATGTTCAAATGCAAGATCTACGGGCGGATTTAGGCTTACACAAATCTTTCTTGAAGTCAATAAGAAAACTGACAGGAGGCCTGGGAGGACAACAAAGAGGTTGTCAGAGAAGCCAGGGCTCAGGTTAGGAAAGCAAAAACCCAGATAGAGTTAAATCTGGCCAGGGACATGAAGAGCAACAAGAAAAGCTTCTGTAGGTATATCAGCAGTAAAAGGAGGGCTAAAGAAGACATGGACCCCCTCCGGAAGGAAACGAGAGATCTGGCCATGAGGGATAAGGAGAAGGCTGAGGTCCTCAATGACTTCTTTGCCTCAGTCTTCACCGGCAAGGGCTCTAGTCACAGCACCCAAGTTATGGAAGGCAAAAACAGGGACTGGGAGAAGGAAGATCTCCCCACTGTAAGTGAAGATCTGGTTCAAGACCATCTAAAGAACCTGAAGGTGTACAAGTCCATGTGACCTGACAAGATCCATTCGCGGGTCCTGAGGCAGTGGGCAGGCCAAGTTGCCAAGCTTTTTTTTTTTTGTTTGAAAAGTCTGGTGAAGTGCCCACTGACTGTAAAATGGGAAACATCACCCCTGTTTTCAAAAAGGGAAAAAAGGAAGACTCAGGAAACTACAGGCTGGTCAGTCTCATCTCTGTGCCTGGCAAGATCATGGAGCAGATCCTCCTGAAGGTTCTGCTAAGGCACATGGAAAAGGAGGTGATAGATGGCAACAAACATGGCTTCACCAAGGGCAAATCTTGCCTGACAAATCTGATGGCCTTTTACGATGGAATAACAGCATTGGTGGATAAGGGAAGGGCAACCAATGTCATCTACCTGGATTTAAGCAAAGCCTTTGACACTGTCCCACATGATATCCTGGTCTCTAAATTGCAGGACATGAATTTGATGGATGGACCACTTGGTAGATAAAGAGATGGCGGAATGGTTGCACTCAAAGAGTTGCAATCAACAGCTTGATGTACAAGAGGAGACCGGTAACGAGTGGTGTTCCTCAGGGCTCAGTACTGGCACTGGTCCTGTTTAACATCTTTGTTGGTGACATGGACAGTGGGATCAAGTACACCCTCAGCAAGTCTGCAGATGACACCAAGCTGTGTGGTGTGGTCGACACACTGGAGGGGAGGGATGCCATCCAGAGGGACCTTGACAGGCTTGACAGGTGGGCCCATGCCAACCTCATGAAGTTCAACAAGGCCAAGTGCAAGGTCCTGCATCCGGGTTGGGGCAACCCCAAACACAAACACAGGCTGGGCAAGGAGTGGATTGAGAGCAGCCCTGAGGAGAAAGACTTGGGGGTGCTTGTTGACCAAAAGGTCAACATAAGCCAGCAATGTGCCAGTGCATCCCAAAAAGCCAACCATGTCCTGGGCTGCATCAGAAGAAGCATGGCCAGTAGGTTGAGAGAAGTGATTCTGCCCTTCTACTTTGTTCTTGGGGGACCCCACCTGCGGTATTGTATCCAGCTCTGGAGCCCCCAGCACAAGAAGGACATGGACCTGTTTGAGAGGGTCCAGAGGAGGGCTACAAAGATGATTAGAGGGCTGGAACACCTCTCCTATAAAGACAGGCTGAGAGAATTGGGCTTGTTCAGCCTGCAGAAGAGAAAGCTCAGGGAGGAACTTATTGCAGCCTTCCAGTATCTGAAGAGGGTCCAGAAGAAGGCTGGAGAGGGGCTTTTCACAAAGGCCTGCAGTGATAGGATGAGGGGTAATGGGTTCAAACTGGAAGAGGATAGTTTTAGATGATAAATTAGAAGGAAATTCTTTATTCAGAGGGTGGAGAGACACTCGAACAGGCTGTCCAGGGAGGTTGTGGATGCTCCATCCCTGGAGGCGTTCAAGACCAGGTTGGATGAGGTCCTGGGTGGCCCTGGTCTATTGGGAGGTGTCCCTCCCATGATGGGAGGGATGGAACTAGATGATCTTGAAAGGTTCCTTCCAACCTAAACCATTCTATGATTCTGTGATTCTATGAAATGTCACACTTCCTATCTGCGTGTTGTTTGGAGGTATGGGATTTATTTTGGAGAACTGGAACCACTCCATGAGATTGCTTGGCAATCTGTTGAACTGACAGGTTCACCATGGGCAGTATGAAGGAGAAATAGAGCATAATGTTCCACTGAGATGGCAATCAAGGGGAAAAATAAGTAACTTAATATACTTGTCCATGAAGTCACATACTAACCAAGTAGAAGATCATGTGCTCAGCTGCAACATCTTCCCAAAATGTTAGTGATTGTTAAGGAAAACAAATCAGGGGCTAGTGCATGTGCCAAAACATTCCTCTGTTCAGCTTTGTTGACATATATTAAGAAATAGTGGAAGTGAGTGTTTCATAAAAAATTTGCTATCTGAGAACATTTCAGGCAAAAATGAGGCACAAATCACAATCCCCATGCCTGCTGCTGAGCTGCTCTGTCACAATGGGGACTTCTCTCTGCAAAATACCTGGGAAGCAAAACAAAGAGACAACATTCCTTGATTGTTCAAAAGGTAGTGGGACATATGGATGCACAAGAATTGCAAAAAACTCACTTCAAAGTCACTGTTTCAAGGCCAAATGTTTCTTGAGTTGAGAGAGACAGGCATGCACAGCCCTTGCAGATCTTCTCCAAACTTGCCTAGAGCCCTCAAACTGGGCTGTAAGATGACCTCTCCTCTGCATCCTCACCTTGCACCGGTGACTGATAATTAAAGATGACATGTTTTCTTTACTGAGAAAATCCCCTGCTTTGTCTTCTGTATAAGTCAGCTTCCCTTGGACTTTCCCTGAGCTTATTTATGTTTATTATGTTTCTGGGAGCTGCTGATAGCCCCCAAGGCTGAGGAAAGAAGTAGTTTCCATCTGCACAGGCATTTTATTGCATTTCAACTTTACTCTAAATACTTTTCCCTTTCAAAAGGATGAATTAAGCAATGCTCTGCAGTGACAGGGACATCTTCAAAATAAGCATTTGCTGACAAAGATAAGTCTTTCAACATCCACGTAATATCAAAGGGGGCTACAACTCGTGTCCCAACTTAGACTCTTCACCCACTGGAGGGGACGAATCGAGTGAGTTCATAGGAAACCTGTGGTGCTGCTAGCCCAGTAAATGCAAGGTAGGCAGTACTGGGGGGAGCAGAGCTGAGCAGCAGCCACCAATCCCTCCCTGTGCCACCATCCCTTCTCCTCTAGTCCCAAATAGTACTCAGAAACCGTGTATGTAGGGCCACCAATGATGTGGGGGTTTTCCATTAGGCATCTCTCTGTCAGAAGAGGCAGAAAGAGCCAATCTATTTAGCATGATGAATTCCTTGTTTATATGCCTACACAGCTGATCTGTTTTTAATGATGCCTTCAGTAACAGAAGGCAGCACATGAGCCATGAGATTAGTACAATTTCTTGCTCTTTCCAGTTGTTTTTCATATTACATGATCAGGAGCACTGATAGTCTTCATGGTACTTGTGAGATCCATGTAGAACTTATTTTCTAGCTAGCCTCAACTGTCATCTGGTAATGACAATAATAACATTTTTGATGTAGTGGCAGTGGTATAGCTGTGAAGGTCTAAGGATGTAAACAGCACAAGGTCTGAGGAAAGTCATTATAGCTTTTATCAGACCTACTAGGTGCAGCTAAAAATACAGATAAGCTTCCAGGCATGAAAGACATGATAACACAGACAGACATCTGTTTTCTTCATCTATGATTAAGTCTCATAAAAATAAAAAAGGAAGGGCTCACTGTGCAACTTTTCTCCTTTCTGTCAGAGGTTAATGGTTCTTAAGGACACTGTAGTTTGGCTCAGACAAACAAGCTAGAGAATAAAAAAAAAGTATAGAGAATTAATGTGTTTTCTGCTGTACACTATGGGGTAAACCCTTGGTGACTGCTGCTCCCTCTCTGCACAGAAATCATCTGTGCAGAGGATGCTGAATTTCCCTCCAGCACAGCTCAGGTGAAAAGCTGCATCAGCTACTGCAGCCTGGAAACAGTGGTACTGCCTTTGATACTGATTCTTTGGGATTAGCTTCAGGAGATGTTAGTGTACAAATCCATGGTTCTGACTCTCACACTGCTTACCCCAGGCTGCAGTGCAGACAGGGATAGCCCAGCACACAGTTCTGTATTGGGCAGCCAAACAGACTCCAGTTTCAAGATATTTGCACAGCTGTGACTTATGCAGCATGTATTTATCCTAGTTCAGTTGCCATCAGTTCTTCTATGGCTCTTCCACAACACTCAGGTGTTGTCCTGAATGGAAATCCAATGCTTAAATGCTGTTTCTAGTGAAAGAAAAAAAAAAATCAAAGTTGAACATTGGCATGAATCTGAAGTCTTGTGGGTACTTAGTGCACCAGAAAAATATTTCATCACGTACTTTATTATGATTGTTTGCAAAGAAAAAATGTAAAAAATATGCTCCTGTAGAAAAACACTTCTTGGAAATATTGTATAAATCCTTTAGATGTAAATGATCTCTTCTTAAAAGCACATATGTGTTAAACTTATTTTAACTTCTCTACTCAAGATAAATGATTAAATACAGCTCAGGAGACACTTTATACATGGTGCTACTAAACTATCAATCACATACAAGTCAGCATGGACTGAAAGGAAAGTAAGATTCAGATTCGGAAAAAAGATGAAAAAATACCAAGGGAGTATTATCACAGTGACACAGGCAGAAAAGAGTAAATTTAAAATAATAAGGGAAGCACACGTTGCAAAGAGGAACTGCTGCATAATGTTTGTCTTTATTAAGCATCTGAATTCTAGCTCAAGCTAAATGTAATCTTGCAGTTCTAGTCTGACAGAACATGGCTTTCCAAGAACATTTTGAAAGTGAAAATTTGAGGAAAAATGTGTTGAGTGATCTGGGGCTAAGTAAAACCTTTAAACAGGATGGGCACACACTGGGTGGGCAGCAGCTACAGTTGCAAGAGGTCTAGGTTAACATTACACTCAGGCACCTAGGTTTTATTCTTTTTTTTTTTTTTATTCCCCACTTTTCTGGACATAAATGTTATTTCTGTTTTGTTTGGCTTTTCACATATATTTTTATATATATATATATATGCACATGACTTCATATATATTTTCTTTTTTTTTCCTGTACCGTTGGCTTAAAACATGTACTCTGCAGGAAAATAGCACACAATGAATTTTGCCATAGTGGAAGGGATTGTCCCTACTCACTCTTGCCCTTATTTACCCTTTTTAGTGTGCCAGGTCTGAAGTGACACAGCAACTGTAGGTGAGATTTCAAGAATCATAGAATCATTTAGGTTGGAAAAGACCTCTACAATCACCAAGTCCAACCTTCATCCAGCAGCTCACTGACCCTTATACCATGTCTCTAAGCACCACATCTACNCACTACAACTTCTGTTTAGGTGGTTGTGGAAAGCAATGAGGTCTCCTCTCAGCCTTCACTTCTCCAAGCTAAACAATCCCTGTTCCCTCAGGTGCTCCTCCTAAGATATGTTTTCCAGACCCCTCACCAGCTTTGTTGCCATTCTCCACGCCCACTCCAGCACCTCAATGTCNTTTTCTGGACATAAATGTTATTTCTGTTTTGTTTGGCTTTTCACATATATTTTTATATATATATATATATGCACATGACTTCATATATATTTTCTTTTTTTTTCCTGTACCGTTGGCTTAAAACATGTACTCTGCAGGAAAATAGCACACAATGAATTTTGCCATAGTGGAAGGGATTGTCCCTACTCACTCTTGCCCTTATTTACCCTTTTTAGTGTGCCAGGTCTGAAGTGACACAGCAACTGTAGGTGAGATTTCAAGAATCATAGAATCATTTAGGTTGGAAAAGACCTCTACAATCACCAAGTCCAACCTTCATCCAGCAGCTCACTGACCCTTATACCATGTCTCTAAGCACCACATCTACTTGTGTTTTGAACACCTCCAGGGATGGTGACTCCACCACCACCCTGGGCAGTCTGTTCCAGTGCCTGATCACTCTTCCAATAAAGAATTTCTTCCTAATCTCTTATCTAAACCTCCCCATGGGCAACTCGAGGCCACTACCTCTTGCCCTGTCATTAGAAACTAGGAGAAGAGATCAACATCAGCCTCACTACAACTTCTGTTTAGGTGGTTGTGGAAAGCAATGAGGTCTCCTCTCAGCCTTCACTTCTCCAAGCTAAACAATCCCTGTTCCCTCAGGTGCTCCTCCTAAGATATGTTTTCCAGACCCCTCACCAGCTTTGTTGCCATTCTCCACGCCCACTCCAGCACCTCAATGTCCTTCTTATACTGTGGTGCCCAAAACTGGACACAGTGCTCAAGGTACAGGGGCACAATCACCTCCCTACTCCTGCTGGTCACACCCTTTCTGATACAGGCCAGGATGCTGTTTGCCTTCTTGGTCCACCTGGGCACACTGCTGGCTCACGTCCAGCCAGCTGTCCACCAGCACCCCCAGGTCCTTTTCCGCCAAGAAATACAGAGGCTTTCTTACTGAAAACAGAGACAAAGTATAAAACATTCTCTAGCTTTACAGATAAATAGAAACTAAAATCCTAGATCCAAACACTCTTCAATTTTGAGAAAATTCAGACCTCACATTAAATTGGCCGATCTACTTTAGGATTTTCTCAGGCAGAAAGAGACATTTTAGGCTGCAAGAGATATTGCTGCAAAGACTGTGGCTTTAGATTTACACAGCAGCTGAGCCAGAAGCTTTCAGGACTTCCATTTAGGATTTTCCTGAGTGCACTCTCCCTAAATGCTACTTTAGGTGCCTGAGGGTTGGGGTTTTTTGAGTTTTGGGCCATCAGATATAACTGAAAAACTTACATGCTCTCTTTTCAGCCAAAAGAATTCCCAAAATTTGCTGGTAACAATAGATTCTTATCTTTTCTATATGCCAGTCACTGAAAAGACAAATGTAATTTTTGGCAAGTTTGTGGCAGGAGGAAACATGCTGTTTATCCAGTTTGGAATGCTTTTTACATTTAGTAAGAGTGTAATTTAGGTTAAAGTTTCAATTAGTTATGAGAGGTATATTATAAACACGCATTATAAAAAAGAAAAGAAAACCTGCAAGACTGAATGTCTGGAAAAATGCTTCCTAAATGTGAAGTTCATTAGGCTGTGGTAAAATGTCCCAAGAGTAGCAGTGGTCAGCTGCTTGGCTCCTCGGTCAAATAAAAGTAGTCTGGACAAAGTATTTCAAAATACACTTTAGGGAACAATTCTGTAGTGACCAGGAAAGAGGAGAAGGTGAACTAATAGGTCTTTTTCATCTTCATGTTCTGTTACAGTATGGTTCTTTGAGGTAAATTTGTGTATTTAACCTCCAGCTACTGAGTCTGAGAAGGCTGTTACAAAATCTATGTAGCCATTAAAACGTATACAAAAGTATAATGGAATCTAAATTTATATTCAAAGGAAACCCAAAAAGACTTAGGTACAAAATGTATCTGTGTGTACTGTTAAAGTCCTGGTCATCTATGACTTATATGATAATTTCATGAAGCTTGTGGCATTTTGTGGAGGAACCATTTCCAGCAGTCATTTGGAAAGCTTTATTAACTAATAGCAAATTCTCACTGCAACCAGCCAAAACCAGCATCTTTTTAATTCCCTGCTGTCTTTTTAATTGACACCTTTAGAGCTGTGAAGTGAACAGAAGCAAACAGTTTAAATGTCACTCAGGTTACATGTCTTTCAGGTCACCTAGAGCAGCAAATTGACCAGTGTCTGTGCAAATGAGGGGAGGGGTGTGTTAGTGTGGGTATGACTACCTTGGTTGTGGTAAGGGTGAGAATGACTCTGAATTGCATACATGCTGGTGTGAGCAGGGTTTTGAGTTGGCTGTCTGTCTGACAAACAGGTTGTCCATCCCTTTTACAATAATCCTATTTCATCAAAACTTCTCCATTAGTCTCTGTTCATAACTGATGCCTTAAATCGGCTGTGTAGAGGCCCCACTTGTGTTCACACTGCGTGGCAATAGCTGATCTACAGAGGTTATTGCCAGATTACACCAGCAAAGCTCCCATGAACATGATGTGCTTGCTTACGCTTGATACTTTCCTCCAAAGAAATTTGGAAATTGTATTGTGAAGTGCTTTGAGAGTCCCTTGGATGTACTGACTGCTTCTCCACTTGCTGTAACAGAGTACGTGGCTTTGTTGGGCAAACATCTCATAGAGACACCTAATCTTGATGTCTGTTTTGCATCGAGTCTCAATATTATCATGTCTTGGTTTCACATTGACTGTGTTCAGGTTGAGGGAAGGGAACCCCTTCCTGGCTGCAGCCCATGCAGACGGAGCTGAGCTAGGCTGTCTACTTCTGGTGATGCCTTTGTGGGGACTGAAACTCGGCAGCTCAGGGCATGCTTTCAGCCATACACCCTGCTGTCAGTAAGTCTTATAGGTGTGAGTGACAGGTTCATTACCTTCCAGTTAAAGGGTCCTGTAAGGCTTCTCTCATTGATGCATAGGAGGAACAGGAACCACTACATACATATTCACAGAGGTTCAGACTCTGCAGTGCCCTTGGGGATAAGAATAGCCAAACACACCCTTTTGTGCTGATATCAGCAATAGCTATCCAATAACCCAGCAATTTTTTACAATAATGAAACCAAGGAAGAGCTGAGTTTCCTGATAGCTCAGTCAGAGCTGTCACATAGTTAATTAAAACAATGGTCCCCAACTTTCCCTACATGGTACACTGAGGGAAAACAGCTGAACTTGTCCCTGCTATGCGTTACTCTGACATGATGAAATGGCACATATGCCTCACTCAAGAGTGAAATTCATTACAGTCATTCTTACAAGAAACTATATTCCATGTAATTTGGACCAGTGGGGCATTGAGAAGGTCTAAAGCTTTCTCTCTTTTATGTTCAGTTTTTGACAGAGGTCAGTTTCCATTTCATTTAAGTATATTTAATGATACTTGGAGTGCCTCAGTGCCTCCCATGGAAGTGCCAGCTGTGGCTCCTGCTGTCTGTCTTTGCTTTCCGTTCGGGCTTTTGATACAGATCAAGATTCAACTCTTTTATTCTTTTTGTCAAGTGCTGTATTTTCTTCTTGCATTCTCTTCCTCTGGATGGTATTATAATTCTGACACCAATAGTTGTTGTAAATAATATAGTTCCAGCTCTAGGGAATGAGGATTTGACAAAAGGAGGCATTGTGAATTGAACAGAGCAGGAACGCTGCAGATCTATCATTCAAGACCACCAGCCCTAGGTGAGCTACAGTGGAAATACACTCAACTTCAGTTTCTCTTTGGCTTCTGTGCTTCAGCTGGGAAAAGATAATGGATTTTAGATTATTCTTCAGACTTTAGGACATGTCAGACTCAAGTACTTTGTGATATATGTCCCTGATAAACCTGTGCATTTACCATAGATCTTGGAAAAAAAGACTCTTGCCTAACACTTGGGGCCCTTTTTGTTTTATAAAATGTGCGAAGACACAGAAAAGGAGACATTCCTTAAGGTCTGAACCGCAAGTGTGGATTCTTAATTTTTAGGTTTAATTCTCAGTATTAGGGATCTTTTTACGCTCAGTTTGTTCCTACCCCCAGTCACATATTAGTGAGGAAAACTTTTCTCTCCTTCCTTATGGTACCTAAACCAGAAGTTTGGTAACATTTGAATTTCCACTTTACTCTGAGGACTAGTCTTTAGTTTTCAGTTTCTTCTATTTGTACATTTGACCTGTGGCTTGACGAGTCAGTAGCAGGATGTTTCTCTTTTTATACTGCAGTTCATTATGTTCACCGCTTTTGCGTATTCATTCTATGTACTTGTTCCTAGAGAGACTGTTCCTGGAGAGACTATGTATTTTTAGAAGTAAACAGTGACAAATATGACCATCTGGAGGATAATAAAAGCATTGTTTCAGTTGAACCTAAAGTTTGACTCATAAGGAAATGGACTTTTGTCATATTTTGGAATTCCAAAGTGGAAAATCAGAAAACAATTTAAGATAGGACTGAGGGGATTTTCAATGGCTGCTGTGTCTGTCAGACATCTAATTGTAAATGACTTTTCTCTGGGAAAGTTTTAGGCCCTGGCTAGTCTTTAGTGCCTTTGAAAATATCTTCTTGCCTAGTCCTGTTTCATACATGCTATGTGGAAACAATTCTGATTATCCCAGAGAGGCTTTTCTTAGGATAATCTAAATACAGCTGTTTAAAAGGTGTACAGCTCCAATGTGTGCTCCCTGGTAGCACATTTCTGTAAAGCCATAAAGACAAGGATGAATCCTCCACAAAAGCACATATAAGACAAAGAGCTGATGTTTGAATAGCAAACCCAGAAAGGTTATTTCTTTGTGGAAGCAATGGAAGTTGGCACTACAGTGTGTCAGAGTAAGGTTAAGTGAGCTAAAGACTGCAGGCTTATTTAATTAAGTAAATAGACTATCAATCACAAAGAGTAACAGTCCTAAATAATAGGTTTATAAACCTTGCAATCTTGTTCCACAGATTCTGGTGTTGTCCTATTTTCATTACGCAGAACTGTAGATTTTCAGTGAGGAATCAATTCTCAGCAGAACAGTAGTTGCAAGCTCCTGGCAATTTAGGGGAAAAAAAAATGGCCAGATGCTCGGAATAGGTTTGACACTTAAAATGAAGAGATAGATCCAATATCACCAGTCCCAAGTGTGCCAAACCCATGGGTGACTTTGGAATTTTAAGTTTTCAGAAGGTAATAAATATCCTCAGGACTTTCCTTTGTTTTTTTGAATCCTGTAACTTCTTCATTTGTATTTCCAGGCTTGAAGGGTGAAGCTTGCTTTATATAATTTTAACCAAAACCTTGTGTAGCTCTTGCAGCTCAGTCCAAATAAAAACACCAAACTGCAGAACCTCTGAGATAAGATCATGAGGGCTAGCAACAGAGTGAGTTGCTTAACAAATTCCAGGGAGAAGACACAACAATAAATTCAAGCATTTAGAAGCCATTTTGGCATGGAGATGTCCTAGATTTGATCCTAAATTCCAAAGTATTCAACAGATTTATTATAACTCATGTACAATCCACAAGTGCTCTTCCCCTGCATCCCATAATGATACCACACTTCTGTAGATAGTGACTCTTTCCATGGTGATGGGTGTCCTGTGGTCTGAGGAGGTGACTGGGGCTCCTTCACCTGTCAGCATGTTCTTCTGCTCCTTCACGTGTGGGGATGAATATTAAATCACAACCACCTGATAGTAATGAACATGTTAAAACTCACTACACTTCCTGTGAACATAGGATAGCAGAAAAGTTACCTTAGGACCTTTGTCTGAAGTACAGAATTATAAATATGTGTAGATAATCCCTAATAGATATTGACATTTTGTTGCTTGGTTTTTTGATTGTTTTGGGGTTTTTTAAATCCAAAGAAGGGAATGTTGCATCACTCTTGGTTAGCCTGCTCTGTGTGGGCTGCTGTTTATCCAGTCTTAGACCAGTATGAAAGAAACTTTCTAACTCTAAACTGCTTTGCTAAAGGTTAATCTTGCTGGTCATATTTTGAACAGCACTGGAGAAATACTGCTTGTTCTTCTGAAAGACACAGACATGTAATGTTGTTGGCTTAGTCAAAGCAGTTCTTAAACTTTTCATGTAGGTTCCTGAACCTCTTGTTTTGTCTTCCTCTATAGGTCAGAAAATGAAGTGGGTGGCAACAGGAAGAGAAAACTTTATAAATCTTTTATCAGTTCTCCCTCTGTCTTTCTAAAGTTTTTGTCTTCCTGCATTTTGTGTAGTCTAGAATGAGCTATTTTTGGACTTGAATCTTGGAGGAAGAAGGAGGTTGCATTTTTGCATGCTGATCCAAGCTCACAGCCACAGTGTTTTCTCTGAGCTGAATCCCAAACAGGAAGCACTGCAACTTAGATGCTGCTAGAGTCTCATGGGAAGTTGGTTCTTGTGTAGTTTCAGCATCTGTTAGAGGCAATTTTCCAAGATCCATATCTTGAAGATTCTTGACACTCAAGACAATATTAACAAATAGCTTTATCTGCTTCTGTGATAATCCCAGTATTTGGGATCAAATCTCATGGGAACTGAGAAGAGAATGGGGAACTGGAAAAACCATCTGCTCTAGTTTATACTTAATCACGGTCCAAATACTAGCTCATCTACAGGCATTTTTTAGTGTCTTTCTCATGACACAGGTTATTCACAAGTAGACAGCAGCAGAATGCAACATGATTTTAATTCCCAATTTATTCAGTTAGCCACTAAGTTTTTCAATCTTTATGCTTAAAAATCTCCAGCACTCTCCCTAATTAGGACTCCCTTCTTCTTCCAGCTGTTAAAGGGCACAAACATGGCCAATTTGAGATATGTTTAATCAGAGCACTGTCTGATTATGTCTTCATACAATATCTATTGCCCTAAGGGACAAATTATGTCTTCAGTTGCACACATTCATCCCATTCACCAAAGACATGACATCAGAAGGAAATATATATTGCAATTATCTGCACAGATTACATGCTTATTCCTTTTTTTCTAGCTTTTATTTATTTTGCATATATGAATATACATATGTATTTATTTATTTGTTGTGAATTTGATTTCTAGTTTATTATTTACTGTAGAGATGATGTTTTCTTTAAGACTCTCTTCTTTATACCTATGCAGAAGCCTACAAGGAATCTTGAAGAAACACAGTCTCTTTAAGTATGAATCACAGAACAAACTCACATGAATGCAAGCTACCCTGTAGTTGCAAATTAATCTCAGAATAACTGTTTATTGACTGTTAAAGGTTGATAATCTCTTCAGTATGACTGTAGGCTGCAGATCCTATGCCACAAAATCATGCATCATCTCTTGTAGGGGTACAGACTAAGCTTCATAGCCCTCTTGGACTAAGAGGACAGAGATAACAGCCAGGGTGGCTTGTGGATTATCCTTAGCCCATGATTCCTCTACACATTGTGGTTATATGGCACTTCACAGCAGAAGGAGGATGTATTTTGGAGTAAGGGATAAGGAGGAGAAGGAAGAACATCAGGGCTCAGATGTAGGTGGAAATGGGGAAGGCGGGCTTGGAGCATTTGTGGCCTGAGGAAAGGTGGACTGGAGGCATGAGCTATCAACCCTAAGGTTAGAGGGTGGAGAGGGAAAGACAGGGCCAAATCTGGAGAGGTTTTGATCCATACTCATGCAAGAAATCCCCTTTCACTCCTTTTCTCAGCACCTTTTGCTGCTGCTTCACTTGTTTGGTGAATCCAAATCCACTACTGATTAGTGAAATTTCTAATGCTTTCACAGAGGAAGGGAATGAGAAAAACCAGTGTTTGGGATTTGAATTTCAAGCAAGNATACCACACTTCTGTAGATAGTGACTCTTTCCATGGTGATGGGTGTCCTGTGGTCTGAGGAGGTGACTGGGGCTCCTTCACCTGTCAGCATGTTCTTCTGCTCCTTCACGTGTGGGGATGAATATTAAATCACAACCACCTGATAGTAATGAACATGTTAAAACTCACTACACTTCCTGTGAACATAGGATAGCAGAAAAGTTACCTTAGGACCTTTGTCTGAAGTACAGAATTATAAATATGTGTAGATAATCCCTAATAGATATTGACATTTTGTTGCTTGGTTTTTTGATTGTTTTGGGGTTTTTTAAATCCAAAGAAGGGAATGTTGCATCACTCTTGGTTAGCCTGCTCTGTGTGGGCTGCTGTTTATCCAGTCTTAGACCAGTATGAAAGAAACTTTCTAACTCTAAACTGCTTTGCTAAAGGTTAATCTTGCTGGTCATATTTTGAACAGCACTGGAGAAATACTGCTTGTTCTTCTGAAAGACACAGACATGTAATGTTGTTGGCTTAGTCAAAGCAGTTCTTAAACTTTTCATGTAGGTTCCTGAACCTCTTGTTTTGTCTTCCTCTATAGGTCAGAAAATGAAGTGGGTGGCAACAGGAAGAGAAAACTTTATAAATCTTTTATCAGTTCTCCCTCTGTCTTTCTAAAGTTTTTGTCTTCCTGCATTTTGTGTAGTCTAGAATGAGCTATTTTTGGACTTGAATCTTGGAGGAAGAAGGAGGTTGCATTTTTGCATGCTGATCCAAGCTCACAGCCACAGTGTTTTCTCTGAGCTGAATCCCAAACAGGAAGCACTGCAACTTAGATGCTGCTAGAGTCTCATGGGAAGTTGGTTCTTGTGTAGTTTCAGCATCTGTTAGAGGCAATTTTCCAAGATCCATATCTTGAAGATTCTTGACACTCAAGACAATATTAACAAATAGCTTTATCTGCTTCTGTGATAATCCCAGTATTTGGGATCAAATCTCATGGGAACTGAGAAGAGAATGGGGAACTGGAAAAACCATCTGCTCTAGTTTATACTTAATCACGGTCCAAATACTAGCTCATCTACAGGCATTTTTTAGTGTCTTTCTCATGACACAGGTTATTCACAAGTAGACAGCAGCAGAATGCAACATGATTTTAATTCCCAATTTATTCAGTTAGCCACTAAGTTTTTCAATCTTTATGCTTAAAAATCTCCAGCACTCTCCCTAATTAGGACTCCCTTCTTCTTCCAGCTGTTAAAGGGCACAAACATGGCCAATTTGAGATATGTTTAATCAGAGCACTGTCTGATTATGTCTTCATACAATATCTATTGCCCTAAGGGACAAATTATGTCTTCAGTTGCACACATTCATCCCATTCACCAAAGACATGACATCAGAAGGAAATATATATTGCAATTATCTGCACAGATTACATGCTTATTCCTTTTTTTCTAGCTTTTATTTATTTTGCATATATGAATATACATATGTATTTATTTATTTGTTGTGAATTTGATTTCTAGTTTATTATTTACTGTAGAGATGATGTTTTCTTTAAGACTCTCTTCTTTATACCTATGCAGAAGCCTACAAGGAATCTTGAAGAAACACAGTCTCTTTAAGTATGAATCACAGAACAAACTCACATGAATGCAAGCTACCCTGTAGTTGCAAATTAATCTCAGAATAACTGTTTATTGACTGTTAAAGGTTGATAATCTCTTCAGTATGACTGTAGGCTGCAGATCCTATGCCACAAAATCATGCATCATCTCTTGTAGGGGTACAGACTAAGCTTCATAGCCCTCTTGGACTAAGAGGACAGAGATAACAGCCAGGGTGGCTTGTGGATTATCCTTAGCCCATGATTCCTCTACACATTGTGGTTATATGGCACTTCACAGCAGAAGGAGGATGTATTTTGGAGTAAGGGATAAGGAGGAGAAGGAAGAACATCAGGGCTCAGATGTAGGTGGAAATGGGGAAGGCGGGCTTGGAGCATTTGTGGCCTGAGGAAAGGTGGACTGGAGGCATGAGCTATCAACCCTAAGGTTAGAGGGTGGAGAGGGAAAGACAGGGCCAAATCTGGAGAGGTTTTGATCCATACTCATGCAAGAAATCCCCTTTCACTCCTTTTCTCAGCACCTTTTGCTGCTGCTTCACTTGTTTGGTGAATCCAAATCCACTACTGATTAGTGAAATTTCTAATGCTTTCACAGAGGAAGGGAATGAGAAAAACCAGTGTTTGGGATTTGAATTTCAAGCAAGTCTGAAGCTGATTTCAAAATACCTTGCATTAGGGTGACAGAGGCTGCTGAAAATGAGGGGAAATTGTCTATTAGTCAACTTAAATCCTATGTCCAGTGAAAGTTAGAAGTCTGAATGTAAACTCTACCTGAAAGAAGGTGAAAATTGAATAACACTTCACAGGTATTTAATTGTCATGTTCATTTTTGTCTAGTTTTTGTCCTAGCATTATCCTAATAATAACCTGTTATTTGTATCATCAAATTCTGTTTACTAATCAGTGTGTTTTGCACTCTCTTCAGTGCTGGATCCACAGAAAGTTTGAAATTCTGAGCTCCCCACCCAGTGATGCAGGTTAAAGGCAGTCATAAATTATCTGTGAAGTTAATGGTTTATCAGATGAGGTAGCAGCTACTATGCAAACACCTCCTTTCAGAGATATCTTCAACTGGACCCAAAGGGCAAGTTCCACAAGACAGTATGTGTCTGAAGGTATAGTGGTCCATAGTTCTGTTGGATATCAAACCCAATCTGAACACCTCCTTCTATGACTCTTAGCTAAGGGTATAATGTGCCCTGCAAAGTCAGAGCTGAGGAACTGATAGCTTGTGGAACTACCTGGGAAGAAGAGGGATACATGTGCATGCTCTTCCCTATAGGAATATTCCTGGATTTCTAAACATTCCCTGTCCATGATGATCTTTTCCAAACTAATAACATTACCAAGAATTTCATAGAAGTCTCAATGGTATTGTGAAAGCTGTTCAAAATATAGGTCTTCTGCTGATCTACATGCTAGACAAAAGGTTTGCATTATCTGACAAGTATGTAAAATTGATTCTACACCTTCAGCCATCTGACTACTTTCAAGATTTATTAAAAAGTAAAATACAGTCTATCCATGTGGTTTCTACTAGTATGATCTACCAGCCCAAAGATGGCCTGGGATATGGGCAGGACTTCTGCTACTTAGGTGGACGGATGAGTGACAGATTAAATACAATCCAGAAGAAACTATTCATGGTCTCCAGACAAAGATGAAGGCAGCAGCTTGTCTCTGATACATGTTTGCAGGAAAGAAATGGATTGGAATTGGTAAATGATGAAAGATCACGATCTGAGCTAGTCTGAACATCTCGGCTCAAAGGTTGGAAGAGCTTTCTTAAAACGGCTTGATGTGGGCCACAGCCTTTATCATCACTATTGCTTGTCAGGAAAAGTTATCTGCATCCTCACAGTGGAGGAAGAACAGGCAGGCAAGAAGCTACAGCATTTAAATGCAAAGGGTGTATTAGCATAAGCTGTCAGATAGTGAAATACTGCTGTGTTGTTGCTCTTGACTGTAACTGCAGCTGCCATGAATTTGTATTCTAGCTTGTAAGTTAATGTATTAGTTATATTTCTGCCAACACAAGAATGTAGCTAATGTTCCTTGTAACTAGCATATACTATAGTTTTGTTTGCTTTTTATGTGTTAGAGAAGCTTCAATGATTTAAACCAATTTGCATTTGATCATTTCCCCCCCCATGACTTCAATAGGTGACCCTAATCCTTCACAAACCAAGCTAAAGGCAAGTTAATATTTGTACATGGCAAAAGCTTTACCTATGGTTTTCGGTTAAGAAGACATTTTCTTACTAGGAAAGAAATAATGTAAGTTACTTTTTGCAAGGAAGCTGCCTCTGAACAGGAGTTATTTATAGAATATCAAGAACAATTTGGCCAGTAATCAGTTTTCATTTGCTTGCAGATAAAGTAGCCCAGATGAAACTGCCTGATCATTTGTCCTAATCCAAAGTTTAAAGAAAAATCCAGGTAACTTTTTACTCTGTTTTGTAGTTTCTGCTGGATCCAGATGTGCAGTTAGGCTTGAATTTTGTGGTTCCATTAAGGGGAATCCATGAAAAATCTCCAGTCCTGAGCAAGGGAACACAGCAACTGTGCTGGATTCCTGCTCCCACTGAAACTCCTGGGAGTCCTTACGCTTTTTGTGATGCCAACCAGTCATGGCAAAAAGTGTTTTGTTCCATTTATTGATAGTCTTAGGCTTTTCTGCAATGTTGAAAATTCCTGCAGAAAGTCTTTGCACCATATGCATGTGACAATCTTCTTAATCAGGTCATGGATCAGGTTCTTTTGGTTTAAGTCAGGTCTTAGTTCCCATTGAACTGTTATCTTAATATTTCTTATGTTGCTTGGTGACTGCATTTAAAGTGCCCTGCTTTTCCTTGTAATATATAAGTGAGTAGAAACAGGCATTTAATTTCATTTTCATTTGGGGTTGAAACTAGAAATACTGAAAACTTATGAGACATTGCTTCTCTAGGTTTCAAACCAACTTCCATGAATGTACAAAGCTTAAAAAGTCTAGGGAATTATGTATATTAGGCATGGACTCCACTTTGCCCAGCTTCTGTAAAAAAGTTAAATGCTCAGTCTGAAGTTATTCTGTGGCCTCCCTTGACAAATACTAGAGGCAAAGACATCTTATAGTTAGAACAAAAACCTTTGGCTATATGAGAACAGCTTTCATAGTACAAGATAAAATGATTATTATTCCCTGCTGATATAGGTTAGATGATAACTCCCATTAGACATTTAACTCTTAGCCAAAAGGAATTAATTGTGATCAATCCAATCATAGATATTTGCATGTTCTAGGGCTTTTTTAAACTCAAGTAGTAAACAACATGATTTGATATTAATTCTTGATTAGCCAGATATGATTTATTTATCTGAGGATGTAACTTTCCATTTCTATCATGTGAGTATGGAGGCTTTGAAGTAAAACAAAGGAGAGTGAAAAATTATTGTCTAGCTTCATGGGTTTTTTTCTTGGTTTGGTCATTTTTACTACAATTTGAAATTAAAAAAAGCTCAGAAAAAGCTCTTGTCCTTTTTATAGGCTTAATAGCTAAATAATGACAAATCAAAATCTATCAAAACCAGATTAAAATTCTATCACTGTAATTAAACTAACTAAATTTGAAAAATGCATTCCTCCCGACTAAGATAACTGAAGTCCAACCAATGAACTGATGAATTAACAACACTATGAAATTAAGTAAAAAATTATTCTCCATTGTTGGACAATAGTTAAGAATCATTTCATGAAAATCTACTATTTAGAAGTGACTTACAAATGATTAATTACAGAAATTAAAAATAATGTAACGTGCTTCCCTTCCTCTTTGCTATGAAGGACAAAGCAGTCTCAAGGATTCTGTTCAATAAGGGATTTACACAGTTAACCCTTGCTTCAATATAATACAGTGTTTAAATTTATTATAAGAATTTCTGGTACATTTATGTTTTGCATCACTACTTTATTAACTTAAAGTGCTACATGGAGTTGTGAAGTGGTGTTTGCCAAAAATAAGTATCTTCTTGTGCATACGCTTGCTTCTCTACAGATACTTAGAAGAATGTCAGAACAATATACAGAAGAGGTAATACTTTTGTCAGACAATTTTGTATAGCTGGAAGAATGTGACAGACTTCCAAATGGACAAGTCCCTTTTAAGTAGAAACACAGAATTCAAAAACTAATGCTCAGAGTTTACTGAGATTTGTATTAGATGAGTAGTATCCAAATGAGAGAGCAGCTGGTACTTATGGAGGGTGAACAGGAAAAAGTCGAAAGGTAATTACTGCCTGGGGTAAAGAGAAATCCTTAACTCAAGATCCTATAATTTTCTGTATTCTCAAACCATGCTCAATGTAATCATTAGTGACTTTTTTCCCCTGCGCTCATAGTTCTTGTGTATTTTTATTATTTCAGAATGTTTTTAAATATTCACTTTAGCAGAAACAATGAAGTCATTCTATGATTCTATGATATTCTTGCTTATTCTGATCAGATAAAGGATAGTCTTTCATGGTAAACAGATTTTACAATAACAGAATTCAACAACATTAAAAGTAAACTGCTAAGTATTTTCAAGAGAAAATTTCAAACTCATATGCACCAGTTTTTACCTGATCTAAATATGCCCAGCCTTCCCTTGTCCTCCCAAATTAAACAATAAATATGATACACTTCGGGCATCTATTTAAAGCAATAAGAATGTTATGACTAATTCAAATAGGAGTAAGACAGAAGATTACTTAATGGGATGACCTATACAGCA
>VYZX01016241.1:12778-24688 GCA_013401335.1 Brachypteracias leptosomus
TTATCCAGCTAGTCACACTATCATAGAAGGCTATCAGATTAATTAAGCATGATTTCCCCTTGGTGAATCCATTTTGACCACTGCTGATAGCCGCCTTTTCCTCTACATGCTTAGAGATGGTCTCCAGAATGAGCTGTTCCATCACTTTTCCAGGGATGGAGTTGAGGCTGACTGGCCCTGTAATCTCCTGCGTCCTTCTCCTTGCCTTTTTTTGAAGACGGGAGTGATATTGACTTTCCTCCAGTCCTCAGGCACCTCTCTTGTTCTCCATGACCTTTCAGAAATGATGGAGAGTGGCTTAGCAATAATATCCCACAGCTCCCTCAGCTGTGAGTGCATCCTATCAGGGCCCGAGGATGTTTGCCTAAACGTTCTCTAACTTAATCATCAAATGAGACAGTCTTCCTTCCTTCAGACTTTCTCTCTTAACTACCAGTATTCCTTGGTTCTGCCCAGATTCTGGCTTGTACTGTCATTCATGTCCACATGAATAACAGTTGGTGCTCTTGACAAGTTGTGGCACCCTCTTGGCAATATCTCAGCTCTTAGCTCTCAGAAGGCAGCATGCCTCTGATTAGTCCCTGTCAGGCCAGCAGATGGACACCTCAGTGTCCCTCAACAGTCACCCACTACGAGCATCCATTGCTTCTTTTCACGGTATTCACTGCATGCTGCTGGTGAAGTTTCTCTGTATAGTTTTGCTTGTGTGTTTCTATAGGTGTTAAAGCTTCATATCTATTGTTGGTAGTGATGTTAGGGGTGGAGGATGAAGCAGAGTCTTGCTTTTTTGGGTCATCAGGGTCCAAAGTGCCTCTTTCTCAGTGATGTCTGCTATAGGAACGTGGTTTTGAAACCACCTATCTATCTCCACCTTGATGCCTCTAATCTTGCATAGCATTATGACTGTTTCTGGCAATTTGGCCACCTGACACAACAGATTGTCAGCCTGCATGCCTTTTGTAGGTACTTAACTGTTCATCAGGAGAAGGATCTGGGCACTCACTGCAACCTGCTGCCAGCACTGAAGTCTCCTTGCTGTACATCAGCCTTCTCAGGGGCTTTCTCAATAGGAGCACTAGTTTTAGCTCTGNGGAAGTACCAGGCTGTATCCCATTTGCTGGCATGTTTGTTGTGTGTCTAACTGGAGTGTCTTTCATAGATATTTGTAAGTGATTTATTTATTTATTTATTTATTTATTTATTTTTTAAATTCCTCTCTGTAGAGTCCATAACTGTATTGAGTGATGCTCTAACTCTGATAGAGTCTCAAGGGAGTGTTTCTATGAATTCGACAAGCTCTGGATCAGTAGTCTCTTCATCTGTTGACATGGTAAGTACCTCTGTCTCCCAGATGCACTCAAACTTAGATGAAAATCTTGATCAGAGACTCGTGTTGCTGATCATCTTCTACTCTGTTTTACTGTCTGAAAAGACAAAGGTGGACTCCAGACTCCACTCTGTTTTTCCTCTTTTACGGAATCATAGAATGGTAGGCATTAGAAAGGCTCTCTGAGGATTTTTTAGTCCAACCCCACTGCCACTGCTAAAGCAGGTTCACCTAGAGCAGATTGCACAGGAATGTGTATAGACAGGTTTTGAATATCTCCAGAGGCAGAGACTCCACAACTTCTCTGGACAGCCTGTCATGGTCAAAGGAAAGAACTTTTTCCTGATGTTGAAGTGGAACTTCTGTGTTTCTAGTTTGTGCCCATTGCCCCTCATCATATCACTGGGCACCAATGAAAAGAGCCTGGCCCATCCTCTCAACATCCACCCTTCAGTTATTTTTAAGCATTGATAAGATCCCGTCTTGGGCTTCCCTTCTCCAGGTTAAACAGACACAGGTTTCTCAGCCTTTCCTCATAAGAGAGATGTTCCAGACCCTTAATCATCTTTGTAGCTCTCCGTTGGACTCTNGTATGAGAGTGTTGTGGCAGACAGTGTCAAAAGCATTGCTAAAGTCAGGGTAGACAACGTCCACTTCTCTCCCCTCATCATTTATCCAGCTAGTCACACTATCATAGAAGGCTATCAGATTAATTAAGCATGATTTCCCCTTGGTGAATCCATTTTGACCACTGCTGATAGCCGCCTTTTCCTCTACATGCTTAGAGATGGTCTCCAGAATGAGCTGTTCCATCACTTTTCCAGGGATGGAGTTGAGGCTGACTGGCCCTGTAATCTCCTGCGTCCTTCTCCTTGCCTTTTTTTGAAGACGGGAGTGATATTGACTTTCCTCCAGTCCTCAGGCACCTCTCTTGTTCTCCATGACCTTTCAGAAATGATGGAGAGTGGCTTAGCAATAATATCCCACAGCTCCCTCAGCTGTGAGTGCATCCTATCAGGGCCCGAGGATGTTTGCCTAAACGTTCTCTAACTTAATCATCAAATGAGACAGTCTTCCTTCCTTCAGACTTTCTCTCTTAACTACCAGTATTCCTTGGTTCTGCCCAGATTCTGGCTTGTACTGTCATTCATGTCCACATGAATAACAGTTGGTGCTCTTGACAAGTTGTGGCACCCTCTTGGCAATATCTCAGCTCTTAGCTCTCAGAAGGCAGCATGCCTCTGATTAGTCCCTGTCAGGCCAGCAGATGGACACCTCAGTGTCCCTCAACAGTCACCCACTACGAGCATCCATTGCTTCTTTTCACGGTATTCACTGCATGCTGCTGGTGAAGTTTCTCTGTATAGTTTTGCTTGTGTGTTTCTATAGGTGTTAAAGCTTCATATCTATTGTTGGTAGTGATGTTAGGGGTGGAGGATGAAGCAGAGTCTTGCTTTTTTGGGTCATCAGGGTCCAAAGTGCCTCTTTCTCAGTGATGTCTGCTATAGGAACGTGGTTTTGAAACCACCTATCTATCTCCACCTTGATGCCTCTAATCTTGCATAGCCTTATGACTGTTTCTGGCAATTTGGCCACCTGACACAACAGATTGTCAGCCTGCATGCCTTTTGTAGGTACTTAACTGTTCATCAGGAGAAGGATCTGGGCACTCACTGCAACCTGCTGCCAGCACTGAAGTCTCCTTGCTGTACATCAGCCTTCTCAGGGGCTTTCTCAATAGGAGCACTAGTTTTAGCTCTGAGGCAAGTGCCCGCTATTTTGGCTGGGACCTAGAGTACTTCCCTGGGCTTTGGACCTACAAGCAGGATGCAAGACCCCCTCCCATACCCTGTCCAATGTGCCATGCCCCATTGACAGTACTCCTTCTTACTGGTGCTCCCCAGTGCCCTTCCAGTCTCCTACGGTTGCCCTGGCAATGCCCCGAGCCACCTCGGCCTCACATGTGAGAACTGCTGGCTGCTGTTTAATTTATTCTCTGTTTAATATAATTTAATCTCTGTTAATTACTTCATTCTTACGCATTGCTGGGAGACTAGCTGTACAAAGTTACACTACTTACTCATAAAGTAAATTGCTTGCAGCAAGATATAATGCATTACATTAGGGTTGCTGGTGCTGTAATGAACACATGAATATTTTATGGTGTATTACTAGTGGTTTATGTTCGCATGTGATTGTAAAAAATATGCTCAAACATGAATTCTTTTTGATATGAGAACTATAGAAAGAATACAAGTGCAGTACTACTTATTATCAAGTTTTATTTTATACTGACTTTTAATTTCCAGACAAGCATTGTTGGCCAGGAAGTGGCTACCAACGTGTATAAGTATACTCACTTAGAGCCTATTCTGTATGCCCTTGGTGTGGGAATGTCAACTAAGGATCCGGATCACCTAAAATTTCTCTTTGAAGGAAGTGAAGACTTCTGCTGTTTACCTAGCTTCGGAGTAATTCCTGCTCAGACTTCGATGTTTGGTAGTATTCCTTCTCTTGCAGGACTAAATATTGATATTACAAAGGTATGAAAGAGTTAAGTATCTAATTTTGTTTGTGCTTTATATAGCTATAAAGTCACTTAAATTAGTATATTTGTAATATTAGTAAGTTCCTTTTATTCTAGAAAAGCAAAATTCAGTGGCTTGTATTCTTACATGCTAAGAAATTATTCATTTACTTCACTTATATAACCTGTATCTTCCGAAGATGGTATGAATGATCAATCTTTTGTTAAATTTTGATTTGCGTTCACTATGCTTTTATTGAACCACAAAAACCTCCTTTGAAAATATTTTTCTGTTGAGGATGAAATTAAAAAAAAAAAAAAAAACAGAACAAAAAACTTGCAGGCTTTTTTAATTTCTTTTTTTCTGAACACTTTCTAAAATAATTGTATTCTGGAAATTGTGATGGGGGGAGCAATAGAATATACTGATTGTTGTTACAGTGCTGCCTTTCTTTACATAGATGCTGCATGGTGAGCAATATCTGGAACTGTATAAATCCTTACCAACCTCAGGTCAGTCCTTTTGTGTTCCTGATTTGCTTTTCACTATGACAACAACTCCTGTAGCTGTATTAGAAATGGAAATAGGGAAGCTCTGTTTCCAACTGGGTTTTTTGCATATTCTTTCTACAAGGGGTAGGGTAGAAGAAAGGCAACCTGTTGGATTATTGAAGGGATTCTGAAACTCTGTGTTCTTGAGGTCAGGTGTTGCTTTTCTATAATGTATTTTGTAAACATGCTTAACCTTTGATGTAATAAGCAAATACTCTAGGTGCTGATGTATTACTCATTTAATTTGAAAGTAACTAGCAGAACTTTTAATACTTTCTGTAAGGTTGTATCATAGAATTTCTGAGATGTTTACCTGAAAACTCTTGAACTTTGGTTGCATCCATATACTATAAGAGGATAAGATTTAAATTATGTATGTAAAAGGAATGGACATCTTGATGAAGAGGCAGAAAACCCAATTATTTTTCTTCCTGTTGAAATTCTCAAGATCATAGTTACTGCAGTAGCAAGCTCTTTTCACAGATGGCTGTTTTCCCAGATTACAACACTTGAGAGATGCTCGTTAGACTCATTCGGAATTTGCATGCATGTGTCTGGGTTTCTTTGTTAGTAGTTTTTAAAATTAGCTTTTCCAGAGTGTAGAAGGAAAAAAAAATGATCTTGCAAGCCACAAAAAAATGGCATAATTTCTTGTTGAAACAAAAAGCAGATGTGTGAAAGTTAAATTAACATTGAAGAAGTCTGATAATTAATAGTGGATTGCCAGGACTTTGTAAAGCTTTTTATTTTTCCATTCCACAAACTAATTATTTAAACATACATGTTTACGTATATCTGTAGAGCAATAACCACTTTAGAGACAAAATTCTGTAGCCGTCTTGAAATTTGTGGAGAGTGCTTAAGTGATTTGAGCTCTCTTTGACATTAGCAAGATGTTTGCATCTCAAATGTAATTTGTATTTAACCCTGAATACATGAACTATTGCAAGATTCTATTAAAAAATCCCAAAACTTAAAAAAAAAAAAAATTCCTCACTTCAGCAAACAAAGATTTGCAAAGATTTTCTGATGCTTCCTATAGTCATGGTGATTGTGATTAGCATGACTATTACTATGATTACTATTTGCATTATTGTTATTGTTGTTAGTAAGTGATCTGTGGACATCATTCCTGAAGCAAAACCTTACAATGTGTATGTGTTCTTCTCTTCTTACAGGGCAGTTAACTTCAGTTTCAACTGTTGCTGATGTTCTTGACAAAGGATCAGGAGCAGTCTTGCTTATAGATGGTAAGAAGGTTCATAATTTTTGGAGGGTATCCAATAAAATGGGACAGGCTCGGTTTTTAATTAGCTGGACAAATAAATGCCAGGATTTCTACAGGAAAGACTGTTACCTTATTAATTTCAATGAGCGCTGAGAAATGAGCTATGTAAATGTATAATGTAATTGTTCTTGGGCAGTTAGCATGCTGAGATAAGAACAATCTCTTTGGAAAAATATTTCAAAGAAGGTTTGTTTTTTTCCTGTGTAGGTGGAATAGTGCACGATGCAAACTGAACAAAAGTTCTTTAGTAATAACAGTCCTATCTGAAGGTGGCCATTTTAGATTCTGCTGGTGTTCAGCAGGGAGGACTATGTGCACATGTGTGAGCATGTTTTGTGGGGTGGTTTTGCAAAGGTTAGTCAATGTGGATGTTATGTAGGCTCATCTTTAGTGCAGCCATCTTTAAGAGCATGTCCTGCATTCTTTTTTTATGTCTGCAATTTCCTGTACAAAACAAAACCCCATTGCCTTCCTCTTGTATCCAAGTTAAATGATCAGAATGTCTCTAGAAGTTAATAAGTTGTCATTTTCAGAATTTTGATATCTTTAGGTGTGATTATACCATGGACTTTTGGGAAATGAGACTGCAAGGGAAGGTTAACAGGCAGTGAATCTCTAGACTGTTGAGGTTTTACTTCCTTCAGGGTACAGTTAAATTGTAAAAAGGTCTTTACGGTCCCTTTGTTTCTCCTAGCTGCGTTTTGCTTCCCTCCTGGACTAAGTTAAGCCTATTTGTTTCTGCAACATGCATTAGCAGTTTTTAAATTTCTTCTGGAACTGGAAATGAACATTGCAAACTATACTGTAAATTTCAGCGTAAGGTGTGAGGGAGTGGAAATAGGAAGCTGAATCTCAATTCAGTGTAAGAAGTATAACTTCTTCAAAAGAAGAAACTAAAGCTTGCTCTGGAGCTCTTTTCATACAGGGTACTAGTATTGCTTTTTGTATGATTTGGTGAAGTACTGCACACACTAGAGATTCTTAATAGCTTCTAATGCATCGTATTTTATCACAAAATTCTATCATATTTAAATAAATTCCTAATGCAGTGTGAAATACGGAAATAAATACTTAGCACTCAGTTGTCAAATATTTTTAGCACCTTGAATATCATCAGCATTTTGATAGCTCATTTTTTAATTTGAATGCTTCATATAGATAAAATTAATTATAATATTATTTGAAACAAATCATTAGTCTTCACTAGTCAGGAAGTGACTTGCAAAAGGGCAACATGGAAGTGTGACCATTGTCCCTTCAGTTATTAAAATGAGCTTTGTCATGTTTGAAGGTAAGCTTTTCTTGTAACTCGTGCTAGCTATATGAAAAAGGAGATTGAAGACAATACATGACCTTCCTCTTCTGTTGTCTTTCAGTGAATACCTATTGTGGAAAGGACCTAGTGTGTTATAATCAGTTCTCTTTGTTTTTCGTTGGAGCTGGAGGATTTGGTGGAAAACGAACATCGGAAAAGGCCAAGGTAAATTGACACATATTCATATTTAAAACAAAACCTCCTGTCAGCACTGCAAGAAAAATATTTACTATATCAGCTAGGAAAGATAAACTAGCATTTGAGCAGTGTGGCGGTACAAACTCAAATGGAATTTAAATACTTCTGTTTATTGAAAAGTAAAAAGGTATTGTTCAGGGCCTGGGAAACCAATGGTTTTCTTTTGACAATTAGGCAGAAAAGTGAATTGCTAACCATGCAACTGCTAAGGTATTCCTGTATTCAAATATTTGAAAATACAGATATGGAA
Source organism: Brachypteracias leptosomus (assembly GCA_013401335.1). NCBI lineage: Eukaryota > Metazoa > Chordata > Aves > Coraciiformes > Brachypteraciidae > Brachypteracias > Brachypteracias leptosomus. Next base: position 20,236 of record VYZX01016241.1, read on the forward strand.
TATCCTAATGGAAAACAGAATAGAGATTCTCTGAAAAAATGTTCAGAATCTAAATTCTATGGACTTAGAATTAGAAAATAATGTCTGAAATGAAGATAAAATTGCAATTCATATAAAATGTATAATGATGTGGACAGAATATTCCTCAAGAGGATACACATTAGATCTTTCAGAAGAGGGTCTTTTTTGAGTTTGAGAGTGTGCCAGACTGTAGTCTGGTCCAATTTGACCCACTTAGTTCCATAGAAGTGGTAAAATGTGCTACATGTTGTACTGTGGGATATGCTAAATTCATAGAATCATAGAATGGTTTGGGTTGGAAGGGACCTCAAGGATCATGTAGTTCCAACTCCCCTGCCATGGCAGGGACACCTCCCACTAGACCAAGTTACTCAAGGCCCTAAAGCAGGATGTTTCCCTGGTAAAACTGCCTATCTTAGTAAAAAGCTGGGAAGTACTCAAAACGTGGTGTTAGGTTTGAACTTGCAGTTTCTGCAAGAGATCTCTAGGTGTAGCTCTTTATAAGTCTATGTGTTTGAATGAAAGAGGTTTGGAAAACAGGAGGAGGAGGAGAGAGCAGTAGCATTATAGTTTCTCACTTCTGATCAAGGGAGACTCCTGCGCTTTGGGAAAGAGTTAGTAAATGGCAAGCAATGAATGTCACATGAACACATAGTGTGTGTGTCCAAATTCATGAGGTGCCTGTTCAGGTACCCGATATATAACTATTGTCTCCTTCAGTACTATGTTTAAGGGTAGTGCCAGCTGTGGCTGAATGTTGTTATTGTGAACTAGAGCCTTGAGGCACTACAGTAATAAACAGCCAATTTAATAGAGGATTTCTTATGCTCAATATTTCTGAAAATTTATAATGAAATACGTAGGATTTGTATGTCTGTAGTACCATAATGTTCTTTGGGATTTTTGGATGTAAACTTGTAAGTTTTTTTACTTAAATCTGTATCAGTTATATAGAATTTTTCCCATATGTCACTTTACAAATCAAATCTTGAAATGCCTGCTGCTTCAAAGAGAAATGGGAAAAGCCTTGGATTTTATAATAGTACATGTAAGAAAAATGCTTCAAGGGAAATGTTGGTAGTCTATCGTGTTGGCATTGGTGAGTCCAATGTAGTGCCTTGTCACTTTTTAGTTAAGTATTACACTTTAGGCAACTGAAACTTCTTCACTCTCTTTAGTGAAGTATGAGAACGCTATATAGATGATTTTACATTTTAATATATAAAGAATACCTGTTTCAGGCAGCAGTCCTTCTTGTGATAGAAAAAAACAAAATGTAGTCTACTTAAGATAACATAGTGATAGAAAATTCAACAGAGGCCTCTGCATGCAAGAGGCCAGCTTCAAATGATAAATTTTCTTGCTTTNNNNCTTCCCAATTAAAAACACTTTCATGTCACTCTATGCCAGAAGGAAATCCCAAGCTGATGAGACATATTTTATGTTGTATCTTTTTGTCACTTTACACATTTACTATAACTGTAAACTAAGGAGAACAAATTTCCAAGTCGAGGTCTATGATGATGTATAAGTCATGTCTCTCCCACAAAAGCCGGGGGATTTTTTCCCTCCTGGCACAGGGGTTTCTGCAATTATTCATATGTTGGCTAGTTGTAACATCTTAATGGCCTGGTAGTCAGGTTGAGTTTCTTTAAGCCAATTGAAATAGATGGGCAAGCCATTCTTGATTTGAAAGCCTGCTAGGTAGTGTCCTTGTTACCAAGCTGATTAAGGTGTAAGTCGGTTGTGGTTCTCTGAAGTGGCAAAAACAGGAGTGATGTTACCAAGTCTCCCACCCAAGAGGAGGCTTTGCTCTGCTGTTAATAGACAAGAAAGAGCCTTTGTTATTAGATGTGAAACTACACAGCACTCAGTTTCTTTTGATTTCTCTTTTCTTTGGGAAAGAACTTACACAAACTAAGATTAAGTAGAATTACTAGTATGAGAGTCAAGTTGTTTCCTTTCATTTTAGTACTCAGTTCCTCTCACCAGTTTCTCTTTATTTTGGGCTTTTTTTTATTTGTTTTGAAACCCAAGAAGAGGGGGATAAAATATTTCAGCTACTTTAATAGTTCTGAATTGGTTATGGTGTTCTGTGTGTTTATCTTGATCTAAGATGTTCTCTGTCAGTCTGTTGGTTAAGTTTGTATCTGAAGCTGTAGATTGCACAACGAACTATTTTTACAATAATGTGGGCTTAATATGCAACATGTAATTGCAAAAAAAAAAAACCCCTCGAAGAAAGTGTGAAACAAAAAAAGAGATGGAAGCTCTTAAAGGCCCAAAGTGATATAGTCCATGAGTGAGGTAGTAAATCTTTTTGTACTCCATTGCGCTTTTTAGAGTTTTATTTTAAAAGCTTCATTTTCATTTCTGTGTTCCAAAACAGTAATGTTCTATGAAACAACTATTTTTTCAGAGTGAATAATTCTTGCTTGAGCTTTTTTTTGATAGTCTGCTAGCCAGATCTGGTGACTCAGGATCACTAACTTTGTAAAGCTCATCTTGATAAGAGATTTTTTCTGGCCTAAATATCTTTTTCTATTTGTGTGTAAACATAGATAGGCTTGGAGGTACCTTAACAGCTTTGGAAGTGCTGTTTCTTTTTATATGTAACTGACATATTCTGATGTGGGTACAGACGAAAGATTTTTGCAGTGAAATATTAATGCTATTACTTTTGCTTTAGGTAACAGCGAATCCACCCAAGAGACCCCCTGATGCTGTAATTTCTGATGTCACAACAGCTGATCAGGTAAAGCTTTGTTTGTGTTAGGTGTAGAAAATGTTTGATTTGGAGAAAGGAGTCTTATTTGATGTTCACTAATAGTTCAGATTTTCTGATATACCTCAGATATTTATATTTATGTGTATATATGTGTGTCTATGTATATATCTATGTATAATGTGAAGCTAAAATTTGTGCTAGGATAATTATGACAGTGTGTTCAACGTACTGTCTTAAAACCTTCCTTTCATAAGGGTGATGCAATTTTATAATAATTTATTACAAAATTCTGCATAAAAGGAGGGAATGAACATTTGTATTCTGTTGTAGAAGAGGTTCAAAATCTATGAAACTAATAACAAATAATGCAAGCAAACACATTGTGATTAAAAAAAAGTTCACTGTTTTGAAAAAGTTAAGTTTCTGTAGTAGTAATCATCAGGAAAACCAGAAATATTGCCAGATGTCTGTTCAGGTCTGTGTCCATCTGTCTGCAGTCTCACTGGTTCACAGACTTGTACTTTACACAATAAAAACCTGAGTAAATAAATATATCCTCCTGTGAAGGTAAACATATGCAAATATCAGACAAGACAGGAAGGTCTTGAGCTGCCAGTATTAAGACATTGCATAGTATTTTTGAAAGCAATGTGGTCATGGCAGGAGGCTGTAGCTTCTGGAGATAGCAATTAAAATGTTGAGCATCAGCTGAACTGTGGTAACTGTGATATCTGCTTAGTTTCTGATTATATACAGAGCCATTAAAAAGTGTCATCCAGCTGATTCATGTACTTGAAGTCCAATTTATCCTTACTCACTTAAACCAGGAAGGAGAGCTTAGATCAGCATTTCTGTTTCTATCACTGATGTTTGTGCTGCATCCTAAAATTCACAGCACCGGTCTAGGGGGTACAGATGTCTAATTCATCTGAACAGGTTTCATTGGAAGTTGGCAAGGTGAGCAAAGGGCAGGGAACAGTGAGAGTGTACTTTGTTCCTGGGAGGTGGTTAAATGTGGTGGAAGGTGCTCCCTAGCAGCTGGCACTTTATTAATAAGATATAGGAACTCTAATGGCTCAGTAGTTAAAAGTATTTACTTTGAATGTTGGAACCATAGTTCACATTCTCCTCTGCATGATTATTGATTCCAAGCCCATCAATTTTCAGATGACATTTATGATCATGTTCTTCATGTAGTAATCTCAGTTTCTGAGCCTTAAATTCTTACATTAGGAATTGTTACTGTGTATAAAATGCTAAAAAAAGAATATGGTAGTGAACCTATAATGCAAAAACTGGGAAGCCTTGCTACTGCAAAATCGTTCTCGAAATAAAGGAAGTGGCACAGAGTAACCACCACACTTGTTTTATTTTAAGATCTACTTGACAGGTAGATACGTAAATATAATTCCCCTCCAATTAGATCTTGCAGGAGCCACAGCCAGCAGACTTTGTGAATCGCTAGAAGGCTTATCTGCCAAGTTATTCAGTAGCATCTGTGCTTAAGTGATGATGCCTATGTACTGTAGGGTGAATGTGTAGAACTTAGGAACTTTATGGGCAGGAATTCAGACTCTCATGTGAAGGACAGATTGGGGAAATGTTATCAAGATTTTACATTTATGTGCCTGTGGAATGACATGTAACTGCCTAAAATCCTTTCTGAAAATGAAAGCTGGCACACAAATTGCATCGTGGTTTCTG